>JAQQAC010004778.1:4696225-4756904 GCA_029783875.1 Phataginus tricuspis | reverse complement strand
GGGGGGGTTGACAGGCAGAAGGCAGAGATAAGCTGCTGGGCCCCATATTCCCAGGAAGAAGTCGCAAAAGACGGCCCCACCTGCTCAAGTGCCGGGAGCAAGGCGTTCCCAAGTCCCTGTGCCCGCTCCCCCTATTGGCATCTGGTCCAGGGACTGCGCAGGGCCGAAGGAGGAGATAGCACACGAGTGCCCACACCCACCATGACACCAAGGCCCCTGCTGCACACCCACTCTTCCAGGGACCCTCCACCATTCACCCACCTTCCCCAGCCCAATTCACCACATGTCATAGAGCAGGAACAAAAATGACCTCAGCTGAAATCCTGGCTTTCCCACTTGTCAGTTTGGTATATTAACCTCTTTGCATCTGGTTCTCTCGTCCAGCTTTTGAATGCCACTGAAAATGCTCTTGTCAAGGCTGCCAGTGGCCTCCACGTTGCCAAGTCCACGTTTACTTCTGTGGCTTCTCCATATTTCACAGTCCTCTCAAATCCTACTGCCCCACCACCAGTCTTCTCTCCCCTCTGAGTTCTTCCCACAATTCATTACTTCCTGAAATCTTATTTATTTGATCATTATTTGTTTTTGGTTCCCTCAGCCGGTGTAGTCTCAAGAGAGAAGGTTCTTTCTCTGTCTTGTTCACCAAAATAATTCCAGGCTTAAGACAGTGACTGGCACATAGAAGTTAACCTGAGGATGGGTTCCAGTAAAACTAGAGTGGAAAACAAAAAAGAGAAAGACCTGATATCGTGGGGACAGTGTCTCCGACCTAGGAAGGCAGTGAAGGGAAGCCCTGCGATGACAGGTATACAGCTGACTAGTTTAGGCTGCGGCAGGAATAAGAGTCGAGAAGGGTTTCTGGCAGGGAAAAAAAAGTAGGCTCCATGCAACAGAGTAAAATTGAGATGCTAAATAATCTTGAGGATTAAAAGGCACATTATTCTTTGGTCAATAAAAAAAGAAAGGCAATTAGGAACTCCAGGGAGAAAAAAAAAGTTATTTTAAGAAGTCTTGCACTCAATATGAAACAATTTAGTATGTGGTACAATTTAAACAGTCCATGGAATATAAAAAAAGGAGAAAATCCATTCAGTCTTGCTGTAAAGATCATTTTCATCTGAGTCCCCAAGAATCAAGAGAGCAGATCAGTAGAACAGAAAGTATAATCCTATCATACTGTCTGCCCCTGACGAGAATTGTGTTTATTTAATAATAACTAGTAACATTTACTGACTACTTATGTGTAAGACAAGGTTTTAAGGGCTTTGCATATAATATTCAGTCCTCACAGCTCTCTATGGTACCTATTATCATTATCCATATCTTACAGGCGAGGGAGTGAGGTTTGACACAATAAACAAGTTTTCTGGGTCACATATAGGTGGAAGAGCTAGATTCACACTCAGACCTGTGAGCCCCAAAGGCCCACTCTCCAGAGCTGACCCAGGAGCCAAGCCCTTTGGCCTGTATGCCCCAATCCTTGCCCAGAAGTGCAGGATACTAGGTATGCACGCATGCACACACGAATACACACACGCAAAACATACATTACTGGGAGCCAGGATGCAAAGCTGCAGAGCAGCAGATGTGGGCCCGGCTGTAGCCAGATGTGCAGCCAGGGTGGGGCCTTACCTTCCTGCAGTCTTTGCAAAACACCGAGGAGCTGCCCAGGAAGCCCAGCGCCTCCCCACACAGCAGACACTGGGAGAGGCCATTCCCCATCGCATGCCGCCTCATGGTCTCCAGCCGCTCCACCAGCCGCCTGCAACACGGGACACAGAGTCAGACAGAATGTGCTCCCCGTCTCCCACACAGCCCTGCCCAGGTCCGGCTGCCAGGGGGCCCCAACGCTCTGACCCCCGTGCTGTTCTCCCACCTGGGCTCCCGTTCTCTGCCCCACCCCACCCCCTGGCTGACTCCAAGTCATTCGGTCATTCACCAGCTATTAACAGAGCACCTATAACACACCAGGTACTAGGAATAGTGATCAAACGAACCCAGGATGGACATGGTCCCTGCCCTCCTGGGACTTATATTCAATAAAGGGAGAAAGTCTATAAACAAGTAAATAAACTGACTTCAGATGGGAGAAGCACTATGAAATAACATAAATCGGTGGGGTGGGGAGACACTCCTGCCAGGTGGCGATGGCTGAAGGCCTCTCTGAGCACGTCTGAACTGAGAGCTAACGGGTGACGGGGACCCAAACATGTGAGGTGCCGGGGGACGGCGTTCCGGGCAGAGGGCACAGCTGGTGCAAAGACAAAGGGCTTGTCCCAGCAGGACAGTAGGAAGGCCAGGCGGCTACTGCCTGGTGAGCCGGCGGGCGCCTGGGGTAAGGCGAGGCTGGAGGCTGTGACGGGGACCACGCTGCACTGGCCTTGTGGGTCACAGAATGGAATTCGGATCATTTTCAAGGATCAATGTGAGGCCCCTGAAGAGTTTTAAGTGGAGGAGCGATTTGATCCAAGTGACGATTTTAAAAGCTCACTCCAGCTGGTGTGGAAAGCTCGGATTCCGGGCCAGGAAGCCGGCAGGAGGTGGCGGGAGACCAGGGAAGGGGAATGGAGGCCGGGGTGGGCTGTATGTCGGGCACAGCCTCGAGGCATTCGGGGTGAGGGACATTAAGAGAGAGATCCAGGATGGCTAAGGCTTTTGGTTTGAGCAACTGGACAGACGAGGAAGCTGGAGGGAGAAAGAAAAGAGCCTCTCTTTGAACCTGCGGTGCCGATGCTAAGTGTCCAGGAGCCTCCCCTGAGCCCTGCCAAGCCGGGGCTAGACGGCTCTCCTTGGGCCCCGCGGCCCCTCAGCCCGCCGTGACTCCTGCTGCATGACGACCTGTGATGCAGCACCTCAACTCTGTGAAACTGGCGGCCACTTCTCTTGTGTGGGCCACTGTATCTCCACTGCCCAGTGGACACTCACCGAAAAATCTTGAATGAATGAAGGACAGAGTGTGGATACACTACTTCCTTTAATTGTCACAGTCCCCCAGTCAAGAGGATGCTATTTCCCCCCATTTTAAAGATGTGAGGACTGAGGCCCAGACATGTGAAGTCACTTGCCAGGGTCACGCAGCTCCTAGCACCCAGGCCCCGGCTCCCGGCAAACCCCACACTCCTTACTGGGGGAGCCAGCCTGTGCCTGGGAGCTGCACCCACGTGCCCTCCAGCAAGCACTCCTCACACACACAGGGCCACCGCCCCTCGCCAGGGACCTGCAGGGCCCTCGAAGCAAACCAGGCTTCAGCCCCCTTCTGAGATGAGCTGGGGTGCTGCCCTCCAGGTCATTCTGTGCCCCTGCCAAATCCTGTGGTCACAGTTGGGGCCTGGCAGCTGGGGCGGCACAGGGACAGCAGCCCAGATGGACTGGGGGCACAGATGCTCCCCATTGCCTGGGGGAGCCCCATGACAGAGCCCCTCCTGGGGGAGCCGGAGGGGGCAGTGCCGGCCTGTCAGTCATCAGTGGTGGGGGCCGCAGGGAAGGAGGGGTAGGTCTGGGGGGGGCGCCATAGTCAAGTTAGATGGGGGGGGAAAGCAAAGGACAATGGGTTTTTTAGAACTGTCTGATAGAAACCCTTTTTGTAATAAAATGATAGGAATATGTCAGTATTACTGAGGCAAGTGCAACAGACTTTGGACAGCGGTGGTCTTTGTAGTGATGCCCTCACTTTCTAGAACTGTGCCTTTCCTCAGTGCCTGACTTTTAAAAATGATCATATATTTAATAAACAAAGATAAATAGAAAAAGAACAAGATCAGAATTTAATTCCTTGCCAACACAGTACATTGCATTTGTGTTTCCCATATGTGCTTTTCTGTATTTTTCAGATTGCTTAGGAAGTATTAGTTGCTTTTTTAATTAAACAAACAAAGACACAACAAAACAGTCTGAAGACTGGGCCGTAGCCCCTCCGGATGCCAGACGCCAAAGAGCTTAGAACAGGCTGGACGGCGTCACCCACTGGAGTCTTTGGTGGGAAACCCAGGCTCAGCATCGAATTAAATCCTCCTCTGGCTGAACCACAGCTGACCCTTATGTGTGCACAGCTGCCCAGCCCCTAATGCGTTTCACCACATCCAGCTGTTCCTGCCTAGCCTGGGCCCGCCCATCAGCGTCTGGGCCCATCTTACAGAGGGGTATACTGAGGCCTTGATGGGCGGGGTTGCACGTGTACACGCCAGGAGTGGTCAGGCAGCGGAGAAGAGCCAATACTAGGACCCAGGGCACCAGACTCCCAGCCTGCTGATCTGCCGCTGAATGCCAAGCCTTCCTCTCACTGCTTCCAGCCGGGGAGCAGCCCTCACCCGATTCTCTGCTGCTCCATGACGTCCAGCCGCTCGGCCCTCTGGATGACCTGCAGGATGGCCTCCACCTCGGCCGGGCTGAGGCACTGGCTCCTCCTCTGCTTCTCCGTCTGGTGGGTGTGCACAGACCAGCCCGTGTGCAGCCTCGAGAGAACAACAGATGGTCTTGAGGCCTTCCCCGTGCAAACCCTGGCACCCCTGCCACATCCACAAAGCCCCTCCTGAGAACAGTCAGGAGACAGCCCGGGTGCTGCGTGTGTGTGTGGCACGGGTGGGGACAGTGGTGAGCTGGGAGGGATTCAGGGAAAGGCAGACCTCAGGCTCCAAATGCTGCCTCTGCCACCCACCGGCTACTGGGCCCCCCAAAGATGTGGCGCCACGTTAGCCCGTCAGGACTCAGGAGCATGGAATGCGACTGCGCACACGTGGAGAAGGCCACCGCCACAGCGCGCAAGGTTTCCAGGGACGGGTGCGGACGGTTATCAAGAGAAGAATGAAATCCTAGATCTGAGTCACATAAGAAAGTTTACTAGGGGATAGGAAAGAATGGTAATAGGTAATTGAACCTGGAGGATAAAAGAAGATTCACAAAGCATTTTGAAAACCAGAGGGTTCGAGGGCAGGAGGGTCACACAGCCGCGCAGAGGAGGGGCAGCGAGGGCTCGCAGGTGGCGGGCTGGGGCTGGGCCTGGCCGCTCGCGTCCTGCTCCAGGCTGCAGGAGCGCCACCTCCTGTGGCTGTGGCCAGGGCTGAGGCGGGACTCGAGCCCTTCCTGTGTTCCTGGGCGCGAAGAGAATGGCAGTGGGACCAAGCCCAGCTCGCAGCCCTGGGCTGGGTCCCGCTTTCCGAAACTTTATGTGCCACACGCTGGGAACACACAGATGGACAAGATGCAGTCACCGCCTTAAGGAACTACAGTATGCTGGGGAGACAGGTGCCCATCGAGTCTATAAAGATCTATTTAGCAAAGAATCGTAAGAAGAGCTATTCACTCAGCACGTATTTACTGAGCAACCCCGGTGTTGGCAGGCTCACTGGGTGCCGGGGACACACTGCTGGCACAGACATACAGGAGGGCACCAGGGGGATGTGTAACGTGGGAGGCCAGGGAGTGGTCCTAGAAGGGCTGCCCTAGACAAGTGAGAGCAGGCAGGAGTCCCTGATGCAGGACACAGGCAGGAGGAGGAGGAAGTGGGCGCCACTCTGGTGTCACATCCGGCTGTGTCAGGCTACCGCAGCCAACAGTCCTTGCACTGCCAGCGCTGTGTAAGTTAGGGGAGCTACAAAGCCTGCCCTTTCTCTGCAAGGGCAGCAGCTGCTTATCGGATTCTGGAGTCTATTGGACAGTCTTATCTTAAGGCTCCCTCCCTTCCCAGGTGAGAGAACTGATTTCCTGGCCTGTCTCTCTAAGGAGGCCCTGAGGATTAAATGAGGCCCTTGGTGCATAAGCAAATGCCCAGTTGCTGAATAAGTGGTCATTACGGATGATCACGCTAATTACCACGGGTGGGACCGACAGGAACTCAGGTGTTTACACAGGGTTTTGCAGGATGAATAGGTGATTCCCCAGCGGGAAGAGGGAGCCTGTGCTCCGGCAGGGGGGGCCCCACGTGCGAAGGCAAGACGGCATGAAGTGCTGGGGTCCCGATTCCTAGACTGCTTATTTCCCCAAGTAAAGAGAGGCCATCGTCCTAGACCAACACTTTTTCAAGCGGTCCTCACGGGGCTGGAGAAAGCAGAGAATGGGAAGGGGCAGGACTGCAAGAGGGGAAGAGAGGCCAGTCCTCAGAGTGGGCAGGGGAACACACGGCCTTCTCTCTATGTGCTGGGCACACTCAGGGTTTTAGGGGCTTTGGGCCCTGAAAAGTGACACTCCCCCACCCCAACCTGCAGGTTTTCCCCTGGCCTGAGCATAAGGCCAAGACGACCTCTGTGTGCGGCTCCCTGGGTCCCAGGAGGGGAATTGGAAGACAGGGTCCCCAAGCTCAGGGGCGCCCCCCATGGAGAAAAGGGAGGTCGAGGTGGAAGGGCACAGCGCCAGCACCGCCACCCCTTCCAGTGGCACCAGCCCGGGACACTGCAGACCTCCTCCCACTGGCCCCCTTGGCATCCTGCAAGGCAGGCCGCCCCGTTTCTCAGAGGAGGAAAGAGGCAGGGTGTAATTTGTTGGCTTTCTAAAGGCGAGTTAGGGGTCAGCCAGCTTCCTGGCCTGGGGCCCGCACACAGCAGCCGCCAACAGTGCCCGGCTCCCCAAGGGCATCCTCCAAGCCTCCTTCTCTGCCTCTGCCTGATCACCCCCAAGCCCCGACAGCGTGTCCTCTCATTTGACCTTCTCTCCAGGCCCACTACCCCCTCTCACCTATGCCCACGGCTGCCGCTGGGCATCTCATCCCTGTGTGGTGCCCCTCCACACAGACAAAGGCGGCTGTCTCAAGGCTGCTAGATGCAGACAGGGCTGCCATCCCCGGGGAAGAGCCCAGAGCACATCTGAACGTGCCCGAAGTGGTGCCCTCGCCTCTCAGCTGGCCTGGCCCCACGCAGGGCATTGACAACAAGTGCTTCTAGCTCCCTAGTATTCTGAGGTGTGTGCTGTGTCCAGGCCTTTGCTCATGCTGTGCGCCCCACCTGGGGTGCACGCCACTCTTCCTGGACCCCCTTTCTTCTGCTTTGCTCCTGTCCTTTTGTAAGATGTTTTTTAGACATCATCCTCACCAGGAAGTGAAGAGTCCTTGACTCCCTCCAAGATGGGTTAAGAGTCCATTCTCAGAGTTCCCATAAGACCTAGGCACAGCTCCATTACTGGGCTTAAACATTATTTCAAGGCAAGGTGGGATGCTCTGTCTCCCACTCCAGAACGAGTCTTGGGGACCAGACCTGACCCCAGCTGGCCCCTGCCAATCTCTCCATCTTCCTCTAACTCATTCAGCACCTCACTCTTTGCATTCAAGCCACACTGCCTCCTGTCAGGCCCTCTGCATGACACATGCCTTCCACCTCAGGGCCTTTGCACATGCTGTATCGGCTGCGTAGAAGCTCCTCCCCTTATTTCCATCTATCAGTCACCCATCCTCCAGGACTCAGTATCAGCATCACAGTCTCAGGGAATCCTCCCCCAGTCTCCAGATTGTCAGCTCCTGCCTTCACACCCAACTGCTGTTTCTACCATCAAAGTAGCTGCACACAGGAATGTGTGTATAGTGGTCACCTCTCCCCACTAGTGCTGTAAGACAAGGGATCATGTTGGTCTTGCTCGCGGCTATGCAACCTGTGCCTGGCACATAGTAGGGGTTTAGAAAATGCCTAATGGTGCTGGAGCACAGACCTGAGCTGCAGCCAGAGAAGGTGATTTCCCCAGGCTTCCCAGAGGAACCCTCGGGCACAGCGCCTGGCTGAGGACATGTGTAGTATTCTCCTTGGGGAGCCTGGCATCACAGGGCAGCACACCCCGGGGAGGAGACAAAAGCATCTGCACTTCTTAAAGGCGCCACACGGCTTCTGGCTGCTGCCGAGCCAGGACAAGGTCAGGGAGAACCGAAGGGAAGGCTGGGAGGGTCGCCAGGATCCCAGTGCGCCTGGCACGTGGGCACAGCCTCCCAGCAACTGGCATCCCGCCAGGGAGAGCACGCTGCCGTGGCTGGCAGAGGAGAGACGGGGAGGGCCAGTCCCACCCGTGCCTCTCCCCCGTGGACGCTGTGTGGGGATTGAATGAGCTGAGCCATCCCCATGAGAGGGACAGACTAACTGTCCTCCAAGTCCTGCAAACCACTCAGGACTCCACTCTTCTTGGGCGTTTTGGATTAATTTTTCTATCCCCCTTTGATGTTTCAGCTCTGTTCCCCTGCAGGCCCAAGCATCTAATTACAAATTCCTTGAACTTGGTCCCATTTGGGAATGCTGGCTCTCATCACTGTCACGGCCTGACCGATGAAGGGGCTTATCCACTGCCAAGGACCCCCGGCTCCCCGAGGGTACGGAGGACCGGAAGGCAGGGGAGGCATCTGGAGCCCCTGGTCTCCAGCCACAGGCAGGCAGAAGGTGGAGATGGCCTGATGTAACTGGAGCTCAACGGTCCAGGCTGGGGGGTGACAGGAAAACTGGGACCCTAGGGGGACAAAACAGAACTGGAGAGACCCTGACAGGGGCCTGGGGAAGGTGTGGGGTGCCCTGAGGCTGGCGGTGTGCTTCAGCCCGGAGCACAGATCCCCATTCATGCGACAAGCCTTGGCTCTGTGCTGTCAGTGCCAGGCACTCAACTATGAAGTGGGCACCTAGAGATCACAGGCTCCCTGCTTCCAGGGGCTCAGGACCGAAGGCTCAGGGACAGTGGGATTTATACCCTTAACAGGGAAGGCAAAGGAAGCAGTCTGGCTCCCGGCAGCCTGCGGAGACAAAAGGAACACGGGCCTGGGAGTCGGGTGGACCCAAGTGTGAGTTCCAGCCTGGGCACTCACAAGGTAAGTGACTTGGGCAAGGAACCCAGCCTCACTTTCCTCAGCGGAGAAATGGGGATAAATTCCACATGGTGGTTGAATGAGTGAATGGCTGTTAAGTGCCCACCTCAGGGCCTGGGGTATAGTATGCATTAGACAGGCACTTGTCTTCAAACCCCTCTTTCTGGGTTCCTGGGCCTGAATCTTGCCAAAGAAAGTGGAGGACGCAGTGAGTGGGTGGGGCGGGAAGGCCGGCGAGGCCTCGGAGATAACTCACTTGGCCCGCAGAGCGAGTTGCCGGTCATTGGGGCACACCCACTGATCGCTCCCACTGCCGAAGATGGTGTCGGCCATGTCTTGGAGCACCCAGCCAGGGTGGGGAGTCACATCTGAGGGGGGAAAGGGGAAAAAAGAGCACATCATTAGCTGCAGATGGCAGACAGGGTCCCTCAGGCACCAAACACGGGCATCTTCAACTGTCCCCGTATGTTGTCCTCTGCTGGTTCCCAGAATCTCACCTTCAGAATTGCTCCTCCAGCTAAATACCATTCCCTCAAAGCTCCTCTTTCCAAAGGTTCATGATTCTGGGAGGGATACCTACGTGGATCAGGGGGCTAAGTGATAAGATTGGACATGGCTGGCAGGGCATCAAAGGGTTAGAATCAGAAAGGAGAGAAGAGGCACACGGCAGTCATTTCCAACTTCGCTGGGAAGCCCTGGAGTGCGTTTCGTCCCTGTCCTTTCCAAGTGCAGCCCCCGCTGTACCTTAGTGCATGGCCTTGCAGGAAGGGCCTGGGCCGGGGGGCAGATGGCTGGACAGCCCAGGCAAACCCCACACCCCTTCCAAACCTGGGGGAGCCACAGCAGCCGCCCCAGGCCCACAGGAACTGCTGAAGCCAGCCACCCTCATGGGCTCTGCTCCCCAAGAGGTTCTGAGAGGGAGGGAGGGCCAGCGGCGGCAGCTGAAGCCAGGACCACCTCTCTGCACAACCGCAGGGGCACCGTCTACTGGGGCGACAAGGAAAATGGCACCCCTGGGAAGCCTGCAAGGAGGCAACCCTGCCCCAGAATTTCCTGCGGGTTTAACTTGTGCTGCCCAGCTAGGCTGACTTTCTCCTCACCATGACCTATTACGAGGGTAGTGCTCATGCATTCTGAAAGGAGAGAGAGCGCATGTGAGTGTGAGTGGGTGTATATCAGCCCCAGAGCAAAGATGAGGGGCTGCACTGACTTATCCACACGCCCCTGGTCTCATCCCGCCTAGACCAGTGGTCTCAAACACAAGACTCCTTTATATTCTTAAAAATTACTGAGGTTAGAAAATTAGTCGGCTGGTTACTCAGATGTTGAAAAATTACCATATGACCTAGAAACCACTTTTTGGTATATATCAAAGAGAACTGAAAACATATGTCCACATAAAAACTTGTACATGGATGTTCACAGCAGCATTATTCATAACAGCCAAACGGGGGAAATAATTCAGATGTTCATCAATAGATGAATGTATAAAATGTGACATATCCATACAATGGACTATTACTTGGCTGTAAAAAGGAATACAGTACTCACACATGCCAGGACGTGGCTGAACCTTGAAAACATTATGCTAAGTGAAAGAAGCCAGACATGAAAGACCACCCGTTGTATGGTTCCATTTATATGAAATGTCCAGAACAGGCAAATACACAGAGACAGAAAGTAGATTAGTGGTTGTCAGGGGCTACAGCAGGGGCTGTGGGGATAGGAAGGAAGGAGGAGTGGTTGCTTATGGGGTCAGGGTTTTTTTGGGGTCATGAAAATGCTCTGGAATTAAAGTGGTGATGGTTGCACAACTTTGTGAATAAACTAGAACCACAGAATTGTATCCTTTAAAAGTGAATTTTATGGTGTGTGAACTGCATCTCATTAAACTGTTCTAGAAAATTCTTGAGACCATCAAATGATTTGGGCTACATCTACTAATATTTACATTAGAAATTAAAACAAGAAAAAAGTTTAAATATTAATTCATCAGAAAATAAGAAACCCATTAGATATTTAGACACTTTACAAATTATACTTTCAAAACAAAAGCAATCAGTGCAAATAATGGCATTGTTTTACACTTTTACATATCTGTGTAAATGTTTGGCTTAACAAAAGACAGTTGTATCTGATTTTTCATTCAATCTTCTGTAATTACGCAGTTTGTCAAAGGGCACGAAGGGCATTGGGTTCCTCACAGATACACGCTGTAGTTGGAAGAAGGAGGAGTATTTAATAGCCTTCTGAGATCGTTGTGGGTGTTTTTTGACACCGTTCGTTGTGGGTGTTTTTTGACACCGTGCTGAAACTCAACAGATGATCATTTCTTAAAGATTAGTTCCGGACTTGCAAGATGGCGGGGTGAGAGGTGAGACGGAGAGCTCCTCCCAAAACCACAAACAGTACAAGAATATAGTTAATTAATACAACTAACCTTAAAACAGCAACAACAAAGAAGGCTGAACCAGACTGCATGCACACCTCACGCACAGAGCAGACCTCATGAAACAGGGTAAGTAGGAAAGTCTTAACCTGGCGGGACCCAGGCCCTTCCCCCACCCCAGCTCACTGGCGGGAGAAAGAGAAATAGAGCAGGAAGGGGGTGGAAGCCTGGGACTGCTGAACACCTAGCCCTGGAGATGTGCTTTCTGAGCAGACGCCTATAGTGTGTGGCGCTCCAGAAGTTAGGGGGCTCAGACAGGCGGAGTGCTTGAGAAACTGACATTCCGGCCCTTTGTGAAGGAGGGGATCCACACGCGGCCGCTTTGTGTCAGAGGAAAGGCAGGGAGTCTGAGCAGCTTCCTAGCAGCCAGAGGGCTGCCTAACGGGTGGGGTTTGCACGGAGCTTCCTGTGCGGGAGAAGGGAGAGCTGGACAAGGTTGTCTGGGTGCGCTCTGCCCAGCTGGTTGGGAACGTTGGGGAGCTTCAGGTGCTCCATCCCCCTGGTTGCCTACTCAGCTCTGAGGCCCCCCACTGTGAAATACAGCCTGCGGAGCCTTCCTACTGCCTTCACGCACCTGCTCACAAACCCACAGTCACTGCACAGGCATCAGGCCAGCCAGAGGGAGGCCCCACCTACAACAGCTAGAGACGCAAAGCACAGAAGTTTACCCATGTGTGCTTGGCCCACTGGCTCTGACACTGGAGACAGGCACCGCAGACGGGAATCAGGAAACAGATCTTTCCTCCCCCCAGCCACCAGCTCTGCTCCCCTACAACCCCAACCTCACTCTAGGGGCTGAGCAGCTCCAGAGACTGGAGTTTCTGCACACTAGTGGGCACCACACAGAAATATGAAATGACAAAAGAAAATGGTTCAGACCAAAATCTCACAAACCACAGAAAGAGGGCCAAATGAAACTGAACTCACCAATCTTCCTGAAAGAGAGTTCAAAATAAAAATTATACACATGTTTATGGAGGTACAGAAAAATATTCAAGAACTCAGGAACGAATTTAAGTTGGAGATTCAATCATTAAGAAATTCCACATCTGAACTGAAACATACAGTGGAGGGATTTAAAAGCAGATTGGATGTAGTAGAAGAGACAGTAAATGGAATAGAAATTAGAGAAGAGGAATACAAAGAAGCTGAGGCACACAGAGAAAAAACAATCTCTAGGAATGAAAGAATATTGAGAGAACTGTGTGACCAATTCAAATGCAGTAATATTCACATTACAGAGATACCAGAAAAAGAAGAAGAGAGAAAAAGGGATAGAAAGTGTCATTGAGGAGGTAATTGCTGAAAACTTCCCCAATCTGCAGAAGGAGATAGTCTCTCAAGCCATGGAGGTGCACAGATCTCCCAACACAAGGGACCCAAGGAAGACAACATCAAGACATATAATAATTAAAATGGCAAAGATCAAGGATAAAGACAGACTTTTAAAAGCAGCTAGAGAGAGAAAAAAGATCACATACAAAGGAAAACCCATCAGGCTATCATCAGACTTCTCAACAGAAACATTACAGGCCAGAAGGGAGTGGCATGATATATTTAATGCAATGAAGCAGAAGGGCCTTGAACCATGAATACTTTACCTGGCAAGGTTATCATTTAAATTTGAAGGAGGGATTAAACAATTTACAGATAAGCAAAAGCTGAGAGAATTTACCTCCCACAAACCACCTCTACAGTGCATTTTGGAGGGACTCCTATAGATGGAAATATGCTTAAGTCTAACAAAGATGTCACCCAAGGGATGGCAAAGAGTACAGAATATGATTCACAACATACAAAGAATGGAGGAGGAAGAAAAAGGAGGAAAAAAAAAAGAACTTTTAGGTTGTGTTTGTAATAGTATACAAAGTAAGTTAAATTAGACTGTTAGATAGTAAGGGAATTGCCCTTGAACCTTTGGTAACCACAAATCTAAAGCCTTCAATGGCAATAAGTACGTACATATCAATAATCACCCTAAATGTAAATGGTGTGAATGCACCGATCAAGACATAGAGTCACAAAATTGATAAAAAAACAAGACCCATCTATATGCTGTGTACAAGAGACTCACTTCAAACTCAAAGACATACACAGACTAAAAGTAAAGGGATGGAAAAAGATATTTCATGCAACTAATAGGGAAAAAAAGCAGGAGTTGCCGTACTTGTATCAGACAAAATAGAGCTCAAAACAAAGAAAGTCACAAGAGACAAAGAAGGACATTACATAATGATAAAAGGCTCAATCCAACAAGAGGATGTAACTATTATAAATATCTATGCGCCCAACACAGGATCACCTACATATGTGAAACAAATACTAACAGAATTAAAGGGGGAAATAGAATGCAGTGTATTCATTTTAGGAGACTTCAACACACCACTCAGTCCAAAGGACAGATCAACCAGACAGAAAAGAAGTAAAGAGACAGAGGCACTGAACAACACATTAGAACAGATGGACCTAACGGACATCTACAGAACTCTACACCCAAAAGCAACAGAATACACATTCTTCTCAAGTGCACATGGAACATTTTCAAGAATTGATCATATATTAGGCCACAAAAAGAACCTCAGTAAATTAAAAAAGACTGAAATTGTACCAACCAGCCTCTCAGATCACAAAGGTATGAAACTATAAATAAATTACACAAAGAAAACGAAAAAGCTCACAAACACATGGATAATCAATGGATCAATGACCAAATAAAAACAGAGATCGAGCAATATATGGAGACAAATGACAACAATAATTCAACACCACAAAATCTGTGGGATGCAGCGAAGGCCGTTCTAAGAGGGAACTATATTGCAATACAGGCCTACCTCAGGAAAGAAGAACAATCCCAAATGAACAGTCTAAATTCACAATTAATGAAACTAGAAAAGGAAGAACAAATGAGGCCCAAAGTCAGTAGAAGGAGGGACATAAAAAGATTAAAGCAGAAATAAATAAAATTGAGAAGAATAAAACAATAGAAAGAATCAGTGAAAGCAGGAGCTTGTTCTTTGAGAAAATAAACAAAATAGATAAACACCTAGCCAGACTTATCAAGAAAAAAAGAGAGTCTACACACATAAACAGAATCAGAAATGAGAAAGGAAAAATCACTACGGACACCACAGAAATACAAAGAATTATGAGAGAATACTATGAAAAATTATATGGTAACAAACTGGATAACCTAGAAGAAATGGAAAAGTTTCTAGAAAAATACAACCTTCCAAGGCTGACTCAGGAAGAAACAGAAAATCTGAATAGACCAATTACCAGCAAAGAAATTGAACTGGTAATCAAAAAACTACCTAAGAACAAAACTCCTGGACCAGATGGTTTCACTGCTGAATTTTATCAAACATTTAGTGAAGACATAATACCAATCCTCATTAAAGTTTTACAAAAAGTAGAAGAGGAGGGAATACTCCCAAACACATTCTATGAGGCCAACATCACTCTAATACCAAAACCAGGCAAAGACACCACAAAAAAAGAAAACTACAGACCAATATCCCTGATGAACATAGATGCAAAAATACTCAACAAAATACTAGCAAACTGAATTCAAAAATACCTCAAGAGGATCATACACCATGATCAAGTGGGATTCATCCCAAGGATACCAGGATGGTACAACATTTGAAAATTCATCAACATCATCCACCACATCAACAAAAAGAAGAACAAAAACCACATGATCATCTTCATAGATGCTGAAAAAGCATTCGACAAAATTCAACATTTATTCATGATAAAAACTCAACAAAATGGGTATAGAGGGCAAGTACCTCAACATAATAAGGGCCATATATCACAAACACCCAGCCAACATTATACTTAACAGCGAGAACCTGAAAGCTTTTCCTTTAAGATCAGGAACAAGACAAGGATGCCCCCTCTCCCCACTTTTATTCAACATAGTTCTGGAGGTCCTAGCCACGGCAACCAGACAACACAAAGAAATAAAAGGCATCCAGATTGGCAAGGAAGAACTCAAACTGTCCCTTTTGCAGATGACATGATATTGTACATAAAAAACCCTAAAGAATCCACTCCAAAACGCTTAGATCTAATATCTGAATTCAGCAAAGTTGCGGGATACAAAATTAATACACAGAAATCTGTTGCATTCCTATACACTAACTATGAACTAGCAGCAAGAGAAATCAGGAAAACAATTCCATTCACAATCACATTCAAACAAATAAAATACCTAGGAATAAACCTAACCAAGGAAGTGAAAGACCTGTACCCTGAAAACTACAAGACACTCTTAAGAGAGATTAAAGAGGACACTAACAAATGGAAACTCATCCCATGCTCTTGGCTAGGAAGAATGAATATTGTCAAAATAGCCATACTGCCTAAAACAATCTACAGATTCAATGCAATCCCTATCAAAATACCAACAGCATTCTTCAACGAACTAGAAGAAATAGTTCTAAAATTCATATGGAACCACAAAAGACCCCAAATAGCCAAAGCAATCCTGAGAAGGAACAATAAAGCAGGGGGGATCTTGCTTCCCAACTTCAAGCTCTACTACAAAGCCACAATAATCAAGACAATTTGGTACTGGCACAAGAACAGACCCATAGAGCAATGAAACAGACTAGAGAGCCCAGATGTAAACCCAAGCATATATGGTCAATTAATATATGACAGAGGGGCCATGGATATACAGTGGGGAAATGACAGCCTCTTCAACAGCTGGTGTTGGCAAAACTGGACCGCTACCTGTAAGAGAATGAAACTGTATTACTGTCTAGCCCCATACACAAAGGTAAACTCAAAATGGATCAAAGACCTCAATGTAAGTCATTAAACCATAAAACTCTTAGAAAAAAATATAGGCAAAAATCTCTTGGACATAAACATGAGCAACTTCTTCATGAACATATCTCCCTGGGCAAGGGAAACAAAAGCAAAAATGAACAAGTGGGACTATATCAAACTAAAAAGCTTCTGTACTGCAAAGGATACCATTCCAAGAAATGGAAGCAACCTAAGTGTCCATCAGTAGATGAATGGATAGAGAACAAAAAAACATCTACAGTATGGGAGAATATATTCATAAATGACATATCCGATAAGGGGTTGACATCCAAATTATATAAAGAGCTCACGCACCTCAACAAACAAAAAGCAAGTAAGCCAATTAAAAAATGGGCAGTGGAGCTGAACAGATACTTCTCCAGAGAAGAAATTCAGATGGCCAACAGGCACATGAAAAGATGCTCCACATCGCTGGTCATCAGAGAAATGCAGATTAAAACCACAATGAGACATCACCTCACACCAGTTAGGATGGCCACCATCCAAAAGACTAAGAACAACAAATGTTGGCGAGGATGTGGAGAAAGGGGAACCCTCCTACACTGCTGGTGGGAATGTAAATTAGTACAACCATGTGGAAAGCAGTATGGAGGTTCCTCAAAAAACTAAAAATAGAAATACCATTTGACCCAGGAATTCCACTCCTAGGAATTTACCCTAAGAATGCAGCAGCCCAGTTTGAAAAAGACATATGTACCCCTATGTTTATTGCAGCACTATTTACAATAGTCAAGAAATGGAAGCAACCTAAGTGTCCATCAGTAGATGAATAGATTAAGAAGAGGTGGTACATATACACAATGGAATATTATTCAGCCATAAGAAGAAAACAAATCCTACCATTTGCAACAACATGGATGGAGCTAGAGGGTATTATGCTCAGTTAAATAAGCCAGAGAAAGACAAGCATCAAATGATTTCACTCATCTGTGGAGTATAAGAACAAAGAAAAAAACTGAAGGAACAAAACAGCAGCAGACTCACAGAACCCAAGAATGGACTAACAGTTACCAAAGGGAAAGGGACTGGGGAGGATGGGTGGGAAGGGAGGGATAAGGGGGAAAAAGGGGCATTACGATTAGCACACATGATATAGCAGGTGTGGGGGTGGGGTGGGGGGATACTGGGAAGGCAGTTTAACACAGAGAAGACAAGTAGTGATTCTTTAGCATCTTACTATGCTGATGGACAGTGACTGCAATGGGGTATGTGGTGGGGACTTGATAATAGGGGGAGTCTAGTAACCATAATGTTGCTCATGTAATTGTATATTAATAATAGCAAAAAAAAAAGATTAGTTCCAATGTGGCATCTGAATCCATATCAATGAACTTTTCATCTTCTGAATATTTGTGAGAGAACAAGATAAAGTATCATATTATTATTATGAAAACAGGCTTGACTTGGTGGATCCCTGAAAGGTGTGGGGGCCCCCAGAGGTCCCTGGACCATGATGGGTGGAGAACTATTCCAGACCAATGTCACCCATTTCTGTGATGACCAGCAGGGGGCAGCGTGCAGACTGCACCTAATTGACCCCCACACAGACCAAGCCCATGACCTGGACTGCAGTGGTCTCTCTACCCCACCTGACAGGTGCAGGTACCTGCTCTCCACTTGGGAAAGAGACCTGGGCATCCCCAGGTCCCAAAGAGCCACATAGGGAGGCCCCATGGCCAGGCCTAGAGCTGGAGTGCCACCACTGTCACCAAAGGCCTCCTCAGATTTAATGTCTTGACCTTCTCCCTGTGGGGCTGACATAGAATCCAGACAGGGTGAAAAATGACACACTCACAGAGTAACTTTAAACTGGTGTCCTCTTCTGAAGGTGTCAGTGCACAACGGTCTGTTTTGGCGCTCTAAAGTTACCGTCCCCTGTGGACAGCAGTCACGCAGCCATGTGGGTGTGGAAAGCATTACTTCGTTCCAGTAAACACAAAAAACATACTACTACTCAGTAGCCCTTTTCTTTATTATTTTTAAAGCACCAAGAAATGGAAGTGATAGAGGTCTCCCTGAGAGAGAAAGGCCGTGCCTGGGCCCACTGGGGGTCCAGTGGCCACTGCCTCACAGGCACCACTGTTCCTGCTGTGGCCTGCAGCAGGTGGGACGGTCCTGAGCCATCCTGCCACAGCTGGGCACCGTGAGGACAGAGGGGGCCCTCTGCTCTGCCAGGCACCCTCACAGAAGCAGGGGTTCACCAGTGGTGACCCCTGAGGGGAGGAGAAGCCAGGGAGCCTTGGGGTGGGAAGTCTACCTCCTGCAGGAGCTTCTGGACTAAAAATATGAGGAGCTGGGCAGAAGGAAGAAGTGGGGAGAGTGAAGGGGTCCTGTGCCCTCATGCTCACACGTTCACCTCCTTTATGGTGGGGACAGGTGGGGACATCCGGAAGACAGCAGCAAACCCAGGTGGAGACACAGCAATTCCCCATAGCCCAAATGCGTCACCCCAAATGAGACCTTAAGGCATGAACTCCCTTTGGGTCCCTGCATAGCGGGCCCAGGGTCTTGGGATCACTGCAAGGGAACCCCAACTAGCCTTTATCTTCTTCTGACCTGTTTGAGTTCTTCCCTCCCTTCTCCTTCCTTTTTTCCAAACTGGTCAGAACAACTCTGCAACCATCCACAGGCTATTCTGTTCTGCTCTTCTTAAATCTAATGATTATTTTTTCTGTTCGACAGAGAAAAGAGAGAGATTAAGAGACTGAGA
This sequence comes from Phataginus tricuspis, assembly GCA_029783875.1. Taxonomy (NCBI): domain Eukaryota; kingdom Metazoa; phylum Chordata; class Mammalia; order Pholidota; family Manidae; genus Phataginus; species Phataginus tricuspis. Next base: position 4,738,148 of record JAQQAC010004778.1, on the reverse strand, counting down.
AACGGTCTCACCACTAACCACGCTGGTCTACTAATCCTCAGGCCAGCATTACTTTCTCTGCACTGGGTCACCTTCTGCTGTAAGTGTGGAGGGCAGGGTTTGGGGGCAGTGGAGAGGTTGGAAAGGACATACAACCAGGAAAGAAAACATCAGGAAAGCCTGGCATTTATGCAAACCTCCTGGCAGGCCAGGAACACGTCAGTTATCCCTGAGCCTCAGTTTCCTCCTTGGGACCCAAGAGAGCTGGGATGGACAGGGTGGAGAGACCACCCAGTTCGATTCCTACATCTGATTCTGTCCTGCTGAGCTGTAGGAGTTGTAGGAGGGCGGCACCGGTGGCAGGTGGTGGGGAGCATCTGGGGAAGGGTCCTGGGGCAGCAGGCTGGCAGCTGTGCCAATCCGGGAGGTGGGAACTGAGCCCCTTCCACAGCCGAGCCCCTGCAGTCGGGAGGAGGAGGAGGGCATCTCCATGTCCCCCACACCTCTTGCTCCTGGAACTTCAGGGAAGATGACCGCACAGAGTCAAATGCTGCAGAGAGGTCTAGGGAGATGAGGGGATGTCACCTCCCCTGGCCGGCAGCTGTGGGTGCTGGCAGGCAGGGTCTTCAGCGATTCTCAGTTCATGGTGGAGCAGGTCCACGGGGTGGCTCCGAGTGAGAACTCAGCCAGCCCCCAGCCACCAGGACTGCTGTGCCTGCCCAGGCTACGGCTGGCACCTCAGAAGGCACAGCTGTCATTCACCCACCAGAGCAACCTTGGGACAGATGGTGGGAGCGGAAGGGAGGTTTGAGGAGCCCCATGTTAGGAAACGGCTAACGGAGCCAACTTACGTTCTCCAGATCCCTTCCGCCTGAACCAGCTGCCAGGCAACTCCTGTCCCAGCTTCCTGCACCCCCTGGCATGCTGTGCGCTCATCACTCAGCACACACCTCCTGGGCTCTGCTCCCCCTCCAGTGGGGGTCTCCAGCAGGAAGGCAGGGAGGGCCCCTGCCCCCCTAAGAGCTGGGTCCTTGCAACTTCCAAAGAGCAGACCCACGTGAGTTGAATATGGACCGTGCCCTTGTATTAATAAATGTCAGTCTGTCCTGGACAAAAACCAACAGATGAGGGGACAGAAAGGGGCTTAAAGGAGGTGAGTGATAAAGCAGGGAAGGCAAACCATACATTCACGAGGGGAAGGATGGACTTGACCAAGGGCCCAGAAGGCAGCAGAGGCAGCAGGTTTTGGAGAGAGGGCTGTGCGGGCCCTGGCCTTCCTCCGCGAACACCGGGAGATGTGGTACAGGGGCAAGACCTGTCTGAGGCCCTTCTGCAGCGAGAAGAAAGAGGCTGAAGGGGACAGGTGTGTGGTGTGTGTGTGTCTGTGTGTGTGTTCTGCTGGGAAGGAGGTCGAGGCCTGGGGGAGGTGGTGCCCTACCTGGGAACGCAGAGCTTCCGCTACTGACATGCTGCTTCCATCTCCTTCCCCAGTAGACGGGGGGCTCCCTGGGAGGTCTGAGCCCTCCTCCCCCCTCCATTCCTGTGCCTGCCACAGAATAGGTGCTCGGTGAGTATCTGTCCGATGGGACTGAATGCATCAGAGAGCTGGCGTTTCCCAGACAAGGACTTCAGACAACAAGGCAGACGTGCTCAGAGCAGACAGAGTTGGGCTCTAACCACACTCTGCGACTCGTTCACTCGCAGACAGTTCGTTCCCCAGGAGCCCTCCTGCAGCTGGTCAGACAGCTGCGCCATGTCCCTACTCGGGGGCCGGCTACTCCCGAGGCCTCCGCTGGGAAGCCGGGCCTCCGGGTGCCTCCCGCACCTGCCGGGCCAGACTAGCTAGCCGGAGTCTGCACCCCCATGAGCATGAGGCTGTGCAGGGATGTTCTAGGGACAGGAGATACACCTGGTGATTTCCTGAGACCCGGGCAGATTGACGAAAACAAACACATTCTCACAGGGATGTCCAGTCCTCCTCTCCCTGAAGTCAGAAGCTCTTCACCCAGGACATTAGCTGCTGGAGGTCACAGCCACCTCTCTCCACAGGACAACAGTTGTGATGCAACCTCATGGGCACTGCAGAATGCAAGACAAGCCGGCCTAAACTCACTCATCCACCTCCAGATGAAGAGTCAACATCTTAATGAAAGGCCTTCCAATCTTTGTCTAGGTATTTGTGTACAGATTTTAAACAAAATTACATTCTTACTATATACCTTGTTTGTCGTTTTCTTAGCACACTGTACTTTCTCACATTATTAAAGTGCCTCAAAAATATGATTTTTAGTTGTAACTTAGTATTCTGGATCTATTTTATCATTTTCCTGTTTGGGGGCACATAAAGATTGCTTCCAATTTTGTTCTATGATATTCGACACTAAAATGAATATCCTGGGAGACAAGCCTCTGTGCCCATCTCCGATTATTTCCTTACGATCAGTTCCCAAAAGGGAATGGAAGTGTATTGCTTTAATAATGCATTTTTGAGACAACTTTTCCTACAGTAACTTTCACAGCCACTCAAAGCCATCCACTGCAGGCCTCACACCTGCTCTCTCCAAAGTGCTTCTAGAATTGTTCACTACAAAATGTTCTGCAGGAGGCAGCTGTGTCCCTCGGCCTCATCTGGATTTTGTATTTCTGAATCCAGCAGTAGGAAGAACCTATCTGTAAATCTCCACTAAGTCATTTTTAATAATGTGTAGTCTCCTAATAACTAAAAAAAAGGCCTCCTCTTTGCAAACATCCATATCTACTTTAAAGAAGACCTCCACCCCCTCAGTAGACATTGTGGGTTCAGCACGTGGTGAAGTGAGCACCACCAAGCCCCGGGGACCCAGCAGGTCAGCTAACCCTCCCCAGCCGAATGTTCTCTAGAGAGGTGGGTCCCCCCTCCACGCAGGCTCTGGCGGGGTGAGGTGAGAGCACACAGATCAGCACAATCCAGGAAAACACTGTTATTTGACCCCCAACCTCCCAAAACTTAAAACCGCTTTAACACAGTGTGGAGAACCTTGCCAGCCTGCCACTGTCTCTGAGACTTCCAGACTTTGAAAAAGATACCCAGAGGGCAAAACAACCTGCCCTTGGAGAAGGCTTACACCCACCCACCAGGTCTCTGCTCTGCCAGCAGGGCCAGGGCAGGGACAAAGCCCAGCACAGACAGCTCCTTTCCACCTACACCTTTCACCTGGTGGGGTTCTTTCTCCCGCCTTTAGACACCAGCATTTTCCACCTCCTAGATTTTATTTCAGGGAAACTTTTGCTGATACACCTCACCAAACAGACTCCCAGAGTGTGGCATGAATGGATGACTGCATGGGAAGAGAAGAATGATACAGGGAGGACAAGGAAAAAGGCAGGCAGACTGGAAGGAAACTGCAGGGTCTAGGATGGGACATACTGGATTAAGACCAAAAGGTGAACTTGAGTCACCAGCAAGTGCAGGATGCTGGTTCCAAACAGCCACCGAGACAGAATGAAAGTGCATCCTTCCATAAGAAGTGTGGGAGGTTTTCTCTGAGCTGCTGAATCATGATGAACGAAACATGGCCTGACCAAGAGCAGCAGCTGACCCATGGACTCAGGAGCAAGAAATAAATGTAAACCACTGAGTTTGGGTCGGCTGCTATGCAGCATTACCATGACAATATATAACTGATACAAACGGCAGGCAGTAAATAAAATCCAGACCCTGACCTCACTATCTGGCCAAAACCCCTCCCAGAACTGTTTGGAGTTTGATTTTCAAATCTGTGAGCAGTGGAGCGAAAAGACCGGATGAGGGAGACAAGCGGGAGACACCAGAGTTAATAAGCAAAACTTACTTTGCTCCCCACCCACGCGCCAGAGGAACTGCCCAGAGGACAGGGGGCCGGGGAGGGGCCTGGAGCCTTCTCGGGGGTTCGGTGCAGGGCTGGAAAGAGGCTTCATCCCAGTGCCAAACCTGAGCTGACTGCCGGAGGGCTGCCCTGGGAAGGACTCAGCTTGCGTTCAGCCTCTGCAGGGAAGAAAGCTGCAATCCTTTAGTCATGTCTGCCCTGGGTGTGGGAGGGGAGAGTGGCTGCACATTTGCTGCGGTCAGGCCTAGACAGCCAGCTGAGCATGGGCCGGGGCAGCAGGGGAGGGGATGAGGGTCTAAAGGAGAGAGAAAACGCAGGGATGAATATTAAAGAACACTTGCCAGCAAGCCAGGGCTTCCCAAGGCCACTGTGTAAGAGGCTTCAGTTTTACACCCAGGCATTAATATTCCAGGGAACCCTTAGCAACGGGCCCAACACCTGCTCTGTTCCTATGATACGGGAAACATGGTAATAGCAGCCAGATAAGGTAAGCCGAGACATCGACATTTCCTCCACCTGTCACACCGCGTGGGCAAGATGAAAGATTCAGACAGGAGCCTCACGGGCCTGCCTGAAACCCGAAGGAACCTCTCTGCGTGTCTTGGGCTGATTACACGCGAGGCAGGGCACGCGTGGGCTCGGGAGGTGAGAGGGGAGCCCCTGCCTGACAAACCTCCCTGGTCGGCGCCCTGTCAGCAGGTGTCCTGCCAGGTCTGCTGCTCCAGGTACTCTCCCCTCCCCCTCCCCGTTCGGTTCTCCTCTCGTGCTCAGACTGTGGCCAAAGCTTCCCTATCAGCCTTTGGGCCCCCTGGGGCTCCCCTCAGCCCCTTCACCTGGAGGCGCAGAGGTCAGCCTAAAGCCTAGGCCAGGCCATGCAATTCCCGTGCTCAAAACCCTTCAGTGGCTCCCCGTTGCCAAAGGAACGAGCCCAGGCACACCCGCGGCCACCCATGACTGCTCTCCCGCACCCCCCGCGCAGCTTCTGCCCTGGTCACGGGAACCTGAATGCGGCCTGGCCACTCAGCCTCACCTCTGGAACTTCCCTCGCGGAGAGCCTTTCCTGCGCAGTCTGCCTACTGAGGCTGGGCGCCACTCGCTCTGGGGGTTCTCAAACTCCCCCACCCGAGTCCCAGTCAGGATTGACCCCGCTTGCCTCCCCTCAGCATTTCGTTCCACTCGGCGTCCTGGGTGGGGGGCGTTTCTACCTCCGTTTCCTGCACTAAGACGGCAGGTCTTGGGCTGGTCAGCATGGTGCCGGAACATGGCAGGCTCCAGCATACTGACTTTCAAGGTTTACCGCAGCCCACGGAATGATGCCCAGCTCCCCCAGCCTGAACCTGAAGGCCTGTCAGGTGCCCTCCACCGCCTTAACCTTCCTCCCACCCACAGACAGGTCTCCCCTGCCTGCCTCTGGCCGTCTCTGCATAGTTCACACCGACTGAACCCATGGAGATCTGGAAAGGCCTCCTCTCTGGAGGAATGGTCACCCACGGCACCTCCAGGCACAGCCAGTGTCACAAATGACAGATGACCTGGAGAAGGGTTTACAGCAACATAACAGGCAAGAAGTAGAACCAAACGGTAGACACAATGACTGGCACACAAAATCAGTGCCCACGTGGCAAACGCACAGCTCGCGCCTTAGAGGGGGGCTTGGGATTCGGGGTGAGTTTTTCTCTGTGATTATTTTCTACAGATGATTCAGCATGACTTGGACAAACAAGGGCACCCTACCTGTGCCCGCAGCCCCTGCCCGGATCCTTCTCTTGCGTGCAGCTAAGACCCCGCAGGCCTGGCTCGCATTCCCACGGCCGTCCCTGCCTGCCCTGTGAGGAGCTGTCGGTCTGGACGCCCCCGGCCCATCCTGTGGCACATGCTCACTGGGTCACAGAGCTAAGCGGCCTGCTGGTGTCCTCAGGGAGACAAGGGCAGTTACTTTTGGCTTGGCTGCTGTCATTCGTTCAAAAACAAGCCCTGAGTGTCAGCGACGCACCAAGCACATGCTGGCATCTCGGTTTGCTGCGGAACGAGCGGGCGTGGCCCTTTGTACCCCCAGGAGGCCTCACTTGTGCTGCAGGAAGAGTGAATCCTCACCTGAAATGCCCGTCCCAGTAGATCCCCAATGCTCGCCTGTCTCTCTAACTGGAACCGTTTTCTCATTCCCAGGCTGAAATGCTATGCAAAGCCTCCAACCGAATGACATGCAAAGCAACCCACTTCTTCCCCGGCACGTCTAGTGCCAGCCCTCTGACTAACAGCCACAAGCTCTGCCCACGGGTCCCTACAGGCACAGCTTGCTTTGGTCATTTCTCAAAGGCCTGAAACAGAGCAGGTAGAAGTCCTGGATCAAGGCCATCACAGAGCTGATGGCGGCCAGCCACGGGCACCCAGACCCCCGGGGCGGGAGTCGACCTGCCAACACACGGCAAGGAAGGAAGCCTCACAGGCCGCACTGCCCGGCCCAACGCCGTGCTCAGACCACGTGGAGTGAGCCTCCCAGGGCCGCCCAAACCAGTGACCACAGGCTGGGAGGCCTCGACAGGTCTAGAGCCCAGAAGCCCAACCCCAAGATGTCAGCAGGGCTAAGTTCCCTCTGAAGGATCTAGGAGAGCGTGTGCCATGCCTCTCTCAGCTCAGGGGGTCTGCCAGGGACCCCCAGGGCTCCTCGGCTCGGAGCTGCATCGCTGCCATCTCCGCCTCCACGCGGCGTTCGTCCCTCTCTGTCTTCCCACCGCCCTCTCCCTTCATCTCTCGCCATATTGGATTAAGACCAAAGGAGGGTCTGGTACGACCTCATCATAACCAATTACATCTGCAAGGTCCCTGTGCCCAAGTCAGGTCACATTCTGAGATTCTGGGGGTTAGGACTTCAACATATCCCTTTGGGGGACACAATTTAACCCAAAATATATGGGGAAAGCAGAACCCAGAGCCTTACCTTGGGGTGGGGACAGCAGACACAGTGGGCCCTCCAGTATGTGTGCACAGATGGTCACGCTGGTCTAAAATGCCCCCCTGGAGTTCCTGGGTTGCTAAGGACCAAGGGAGGAGTCTGAATCTAAGCCAGGGAGACGTCATTACTGATGTAAAAGGAGGATTCAGGGACACAGACGCATTTGGCCATTGCTTGTCTTGAGAGTTATTAAGGGGAGCTATGAACTTGGATGGGAAAAGATTAATCTTTATTCTCATTAATCTGCAACTAAAATTTTCTATTTCCTCTCATGAATGTAGGCAACACACCACAGACATATTATCAGTATCTGGGCCTTGGTCATCAAAAGAACCACAGATATGTTCACATCACAATACAGAGCTGCAGACACTTCAGACTGTTATTTATGCCCATTGTGACTTTCAAGTTACAAAAGTCATTAGACCGACTGCAAGGCTGTCTACCTATGACTAAGAAAAGCAGCACAGACAGTACTGTATCAGAACCTTGTTTTTAAAGATACTCTGATAACAGTTAAGTCATTCAAATCGGTTTCCTCGGTAGTCCTACCTGTGCACTTAAAACCACTGTTTTGAGAGAGATTCCACAGGTTTCACTGCACCGTCAAAAAGGGACAGGTGGCACAAAAAGAGGGAACAGGAGAAGGCATTAGAGCTCTGTATAAAGGTTACCAGAATAATATCAAGCCTTCAGGGTAAGCAGGTGTCTGTGGCCCCAGGGCATTCTGCTCAAAAACCACCCAAGTCCTCCCAGGGGCTGCCAGGCACCCGGCTTGGGACACAGGGAGGGATATGAATGCTGTCTGGTTTTAAGTGCAGAAACACAAGCTGCTTTCATGTATGCAATCTGTGTGTGTCTGAAAAATTACAGGCAAACAGCATTTTTGCAAAGGAAATCTGACCTTAGCTCAGACCTGGGAGTTCTTGATGGAGGAGCCCAGGAGAAACTTTTCCATGAAGCAGAGAAGCCTCTGGAAGGAAAGCAGGCCCACCCCTTCTCACCTGCTTGGTGAAGTCCCAATCCTCAGGTGTGCTGACAGAGGCAGCCCTTCAGGTCCCCAGGGGCAGCTTCCCCACTGTCGCCTCCCCCAGTGGCCTCTGCACAGCCTGGCAGGGACACCAGCTCTCAGGCAGCTCCTCTTGTGCTCTGCCAGGTACTTCTCCATCCTTCTCCCGCCCATTTCACCAGAGTCGGGGCGGGGACCCTAGCCCTGGCTGTTTGCTTTAAGCCAGCAGCCAAGGCAACCCCCAGCTGACCTAGCCTGCTATCTGCGGGCCAGCTGTCCCCTCTCGTTCATGGAAACACAAACAGACGTTTCTCTGGTCCAACTCCAAGGTTAAGTACTGTGCTGCCTGGGCACCAGCTGTCAAGTTCTCCACACACCCCGCCCCCATCCCCCTGGCAGAAGCTAAGACCCCAAACAAGCGGGGGTGCCCATCACAAATGACTACGGTGAGGACTGCTGAAGACTCAGTCAGAGGTGGGGGGCCACCTGAGAGTGATAGAGGGGACCACCCCCCAGAACACAGGTTGGCGCAGAGAAGACAAGCAGGGGAAAGGCCAAACAGAACCACCAGCATTTTGCCAGCAGTTTTTTAGGCTTTTAGGAGGAGCTCACAAATTAAAACACACCTGCACACGCTCAGCATGCCTTGAGCTACCAAATTGGGAAAGGAAAGCGGCCAGCTTTACAGGGTACTGTTTACCTGCCAGGTGTGTGCCACAGGCTGACCAGCTGACATTCACCACAATCCCATGCACACGGCATGACCATCGTCCCCTTCCAGAGAAGGGGCTTCAGGCCCGAGGCTTGAGAGGAGCAGCCATGCTTGCAAGGCCACACAGCTGGCCTCTGGCACTTTCTATGACCTTTGCTGCCCTCCAAGGAGCCCTGGCTGCAGCATGTGTCACCTAATGAAAGCAATGAGCGGGGGTTATTCTCCAGGCGTCTGTTGTGCTCCCAGCTCTTGAGAGAGTGCCAGGAGCTCACATACATGGAAACATGCAGGAAGTGGCCAAACAGGAGTTCTGAGAAGGCTCGAGGTTACCTGGGCCAGAGCAGCCTGGAGGTATTGCCGGGGAGGCAGGCTGGCGTGGGTTTCCCAGAGCAGGCATTGGCTGGGATTAGAGGTGTGAGGCCCGTGAGACAGGCAACAGGGGCCTTTGCTACCCGGCCTCAGGTGCGGCTGTTGCCCCACCCTCTGCCCACCACACCCACCGCCTGACCAGGCGCTCACCCAGACCTCAGCTACCCTGCAATCACAAGTGGTTCCCCTGCCTCCAGACTCCCCTGCCCAGGCCCATCCTACCCTGCCACCGGATGGGCCCTGCAAAGGCCTGGATCTGCTCGGATGCTTCCAATCAAGCCCAACATCCTAACCTGGAAGTTCACGGCCATCCACAGGCTCTACCCAACCTGGCCAAATTTGTCGCCAGACAAACAGAAACACCTGGCATTGTGCCCTGTGTCTATGTCCAAGCCTCTCCTAGGCAGCCCCCCTGCGACCTCCCGCTCCATACCCCCTGCCGCAGCCTGAAGCAACTGCTCCCTCAGCAGCAACATAAACACTTTCTACCCCTTCCCAGCACCCCCCAGTTCCTGGTGGTTTAGGAATGCATTTGTCCCCTCCTCCTGGACCACATGCTCCCTGAGAGCAGGACAACCTTGTACCCAGATGATACTCAAAATGTGCACTGGAATAGAATTGAGAGTAAAAATAAACCCATACACCTATGATCAACTGATTTCAATAAGGATGTTAAGACCATTCAATAGGGAAAGAAGAGTCTTTTCAACAAATGGTGCTGTGACAACTCAGTAGCCACATGCAAAGAACAAGGTTGGACTCTTACACGACATGATTAAAAAATTTTTAATGGATGAAAGACCTAAATTCAAGAGCTCACACTGTAAATCTCTAAGAAGAAAATATAGGGGTAAATCTGCACAACCTCAGACATGGCAGTGGTTTCTTGGTTATAACACCAAAAGCAGAAGCATTAAAAAAAACTGGTACTTTGGATTTCATCAACATTAAAAACTTTTGTGCACCAAAGGATACTATCAAGAAGGTGAAAAGATAACCTACAGAATGGGGAAAAAAATTGTAAATCATATCTGATAAGAGTCTAGAATCTAGAATATATAAAAAACTCTTACAACTCAACAATAAAAAGACAATTCAATGAAAAAATGGGTAAAGACTTGAAAGACATTTTCCAAAGGAGATACACACATGCCCAAAAGCATATGAAAAGATGTTCTACATCATTAGCCAGCAGGGAAATGCAAACCGAAACTATAATGAAATACCACTGCACACCCACTAGGATGTCTAAAATATTAAAGATGGGAAGTAACAAGGGTTGGCAAGGATGTAGAGAAATGAGAATCTTACTACATCGCTGGTAGGTATGCAAAATGGTGCAGCCACTGTGGAAAACAGTTTGGCAGTTCCTCAAAAAGTTAAATATAGGGGTACTATATATATGACCCAGCAATTCCACTCCTAGGTATAGACCCAAAAGAACTGAAAACAGGTGTTCAAACAAAAACTTGTATACAAATGTTCACAGCAACACTATTCACAATAACCAAAAGGTGGGTGAAATGTTCACCAACTGCTGAATGGATAAACAAAATACAGTAAAACCATACAATGGAATATTATTTGGCCATAAAAAGGAACAAAGTACTGATTCATGCTGCAACATGAATGAACCTTGAAAATGTTATGCTAAAAGGAGCCGGCCATGAAAGCCCATATGGCATATGATTCCATTTATATGAAATGGCCAGAATAGGGAAATCTACAGAGACAGAAAGATTCATGGTTGCCTAGGACTTACTGGGGAGAAGGGCAGGTAATAGCTAAAGGATATGGGGTTTCTATTTGTGGTGATGGAAATATCCTAAAACTGGCTGTGGTGATGGTTGCACCTATGAATATACTAAAAACCACTGAATTGTATACTTTAAATGCTGACCTGTATATTATGTGAATTATATCTTAAGGAGCCTATTAAAAAATCATGGGGCAACAATAAAGAATAAACCTAGAGTCTGAACAGGACAGCCAGGTAGACAGTTGCCAGGGCACAGGGCTGGCCATTTACATTCTACCATCAACCCCTGATGGTCTAGGGACAGATTAACTGCAAATTAACCTCAGTGAAAAAACAACAGATGGTGCATATGTGAAAACTGCAGGAGAGGGACAGGGGAGAGAGAAAAAGCAAATATGGTCAAATGCTGAAACTAGGTAGAGGGATGGTGGGTTGGTTTTCTTTGTACTATTCTTCCAGCTTTTTGGTAATGGTTGAAAACTTTCACAATAAAAACTTTCATAATGAACTCTCAATGGCACATGCTGGAACAATTTGAGCAACAAAATAAATAACAATAGTACTGGATTATAACCAATAAATATCTAAAATAAATAAATATGGAGAAGGTACAGCTCTTTCTTACAGAAGCACTCCAATTAAAAAATGTAGAAGAGATAAAGGAAAAGGAATCACCATTAAAATACTGCAGTGTTAACAGTCACAGGAAAGATCCATCAATAGGCATTAAAATTAGTATGCAAAAGTTTGAGAAGAAACAGGTTACTTGCATAGTCTCAAAGTATTTCAGGACATTTACAAAATTGCAAAAGAAAAAGTAGTAACTTTACAGGGGAGAAACCAGGAAGACATTGCCTTAACCACGTGATCAAGACTTAACCGTGTGTCCATCACCAGTGATAAGACATATAGACATCAAGTACCTCCTGATACGATGCACTGAGAAGGACACATTGTCACTTCTGAGATTTTTACCAGAAATTTAAAACCACAATCTAATCATGAGAAAACACCAGACAAACCCAAACTAAGGGACACTATAAAAATAGCTGACCAGCCCCACCCATGGCAGCTCAGGGAATTATCCCAGAGACTGCTCCTGGTGTACGGGTAACCGACACAGGCAGTGGAGAAGGGCAAGGCAACTAGCAAGCAGGAAGGGACGTTGTTCTCCCAGCTGACACACACACCACCTGCCTGCAACCACTTCTATCGCCATGAGAAGGCAGAAGAATCTGGTCCAGTCAAAAATCACTCAGACAACTGGAGAGAGAAGGCCTGGTGAGATAGACATAACCAATCTTCCTGGAAAAGAATTCAAAATAATAGTCATAACCATGCTGATGGACCTGCAGAGAAATATGCAAGAGCTAAGGGAGGAAGTCCGGAGGGAGATAACAGAAATGAAACAATCGATAGAAGGTCTTAAGAGCAGACTGGATGAGGTGCAAGAGACTGTTAATGGGACAGAAAACAGACATCAGGAATACAGAGAAGCGGAGGCAGAGAGAGATAAAAGGATCTCTAGAAATGAAAGAATATTAAGAGAACTGTGTGACCAATCCAAACAGAACAATGTTCACATTATAGGAGTACCAGAAGACGATGAGAGAGAAAAAGGGATAGAAAGTGTCTTTGAAGAAATAATTGCTGAAAACTTCCCCAAGATGGGGAAGGAAATAGTCTCTCAGACCATGGAAGACCACAGATCTCTCAACACAAGGGACCCAAGGAGGACAACACCTAGACATATAATAATCAAAATGGCAAAGATCAAAGACAAGGACAGAGTATTAAAGGCAGCCAGAGAGAGAAAAAAGATCACCTACAAAGGAAAAACCATCAGGCTGTCACCAGACTTCTCAACAGAAACCTTACAGGCCAGAAGAGAATAGCATGATATATTTAACGCAATGAAACAGAAGGGCCTTGAACCAAGAATACTGTATCCAGCACGATTATCATTTAAATTTGAAGGAGGGATTAAACAATTCCCAGACAAGCAAAAGTTGAGGGAATTTGCTTCTCACAAACTCTACAGGATATTTTAAAGGTACTGCTCTAGATGGAAGCACTCCTAAGGCTAAAAAGATGTCACCAGAGAAAATAAAGTCACAGCAAAGAAAGCAGACCATCCAAATACCAAATAAAGGCAAAAAATAAAATCAACTATCCACAAAAGCAGTCAAAGGAAACACAAAAGAGTACAGAATAAAACACCTAGCATATAAAGAATGGAGAAGGAAGAATAAGAAGGGAGAGAAATAAAGAATCACCAGACTGTGTTTATAATAGTATAACAAGAGTTAAGTTGGGCAGTTAGATAGTAAAAAAACTACCCTACAACCTTTGGTAACCACGAATCCAAAGCCTGCAATGGCAATAAGTACATATCTTTTGATAATCACCCTAAATGTAAATGGACTGAATGCACCAATCAAAAGACACAAAGTAATAGAATGGATAAAAAAAGCAAGACTCATCTATATACTGCTTACAAGAGACTCACCTCAAACTCAAATATATACACAGACTAAAAGTGAAGGGATGGAAAAAGATATTTCATGCAAACAATAGGGGGAAAAAGCAGGTGTTGCAGTACTTGAATCAGACAAAATAGACTTCAAAGCAAAGAAAGTCACAAGAGATAAAGAAGGACATTACATAATTATAAAGGGGGCAGTCAAAGAAGAGGATAATATAACCATTATAAATATCTATGCACCCAACACAGGAGCACTGATATATGTGAAACAAATACTAATAGAATTAAAGGGGGAAAAAGAATGCAATGCATTCATTCTAGGAGACTTCAACACACCACTCACTCCAAAGGACACATCAACCAGACAGAAAATAAGTAAAGACACAGAGGCGCTGAACAACACACTAGAACAGATGGACCTAACAGACATCTACAGAAATCTACACCCAAAAGCAGCAGGATACACATTCTTCTCAAGTGAACATGGAACATTTTCCAGAATAGAACACATAATAGGCCCCAAAAAGAGCCTCAGTAAATTAAAAAAGATTGAAATTCTACCAACCAACTTCTCAGATCACAAACGTATAAAACTAGAAATAAACTGTACGAAGAAAACAAAAAGGCTCACAAACACATGGAGGCTTAACAACATGCTCCTAAATAATCAATGGGTCAATGACCAAATTAAAACAGAGATCAAGCAATATATGGAGACAAATGATAACAACAGCACAAAGCCCCAACTTCTATGGGACGCAGCAAAGGCAGTTCTAAGAGGAAATTATAGCAATCCAGGCCTATTTAAAGAAGGAAAAACAATCCTAAATGAATAGTCTAAAGTCACAATTATTGAAACTGGAAAAAGAAGAACAAATGAGGCCCAAAGTCAGCAGAAGGAGGGACACAATAAAGATCAGAGAAGGAATAAATAAAATTGATAAGAATAAAACAATAGAAAAAATCAATGAAACCAAGAGGTGGTTCTTCGAGAAAATAAACAAAATAGATAAACCCCTAGCCAGACTTATTAAGAGAAAACAAGAATCTACACACATAAACAGAATCAGAAATGAGAAAGGAAAAATCATGACAGACCCCACAGAAATACAAAGATTTATTAGAGAATACTATGAAAATCTATATGCTAACAAACTGGATAACCTAGAAGAAATGGACAACTTTCTAGAAAAATACAACACTCCAAGACTGACCAAGGACGAAACAGAAAACCTAAACAGACCAATTACCAGCAATGAAATTGAATCAGTAATCAAAAAACTACCCAAGAACAAAACTCCCGGGCCAGATGGATTCACTGCTGAATTTCATCAGACATTCAGAGAAGACATAGTACCCATTCTTCTTAAAGTTTTCCAAAAACTAGAAGAGGAGGGAATACTTCCAAACTCATTCTATGAAGCCAGCATCACTCTAATACCAAAACCAGGCAAAGATCCCGCCAAAAAGAAAATTACAGACCAATATTCCTGATGAACATAGATGTAAAAATACTCAACAAAATACTAGGAAACCGAATTCAAAAATACCTCAAGAGGATCATACACCATGATCAAGTGAGATTCATGTCAGGGATGCAAGGATGGTACAACATTCGAAAATCCATCAACATCATCCATCACATCAAGAAAAGGAAGGACAAAAACCACATGATCATCTCCATAGATGCTGAAAAAGCATTCGACAAAATTCAACATCCACTCATGATAAAAACTCTCAGCAAAATGGGTATAGAGGGCAAGTACCTCAACATCATAAAGGCCATATATGACAAACCCACAGCCAACATCATACTTAACAGCGAGAAGCTGAAAACTTTTCACCTAAGATCAGGAACAAGACAGGGATGCCCACACTCCCCACTGTTGCTCAACATAGTACTGGAGGTCCTAGCCATGGCAATCAAGCAAAACAAAGAAATAAAAGGCATCCAGACTGGTAAAGAAGAAGTCAAACTGTCACTATCTGCAGATGACATGATATTGCACATAAAAAACCCTAAAGACTCCACTCCAAAACTACCAGAACTAATATCTGAATTCAGCAAAGTTGCAGGATACAAAATTAATACACAGAAACCTGTTGTTTTCCTATACACTAATGATGAACTAACAGAAAGAGAAATCAGGAAAACAATTCCATTCACAATTGCATCAAAAAGAATAAAATACCTAGGAATAAACCTCACCAAGGAAGTGAAAGACCTGTACTCTGAAAACTACAAGACACTCTTAAGAGAGATTAAAGAGGACACTAACAAATGGAAACTCATCCCATGCTCTTGGCTAGGAAGAATGAATATTGTCAAAATAGCCATACTGCCTAAAACAATCTACAGATTCAATGCAATCCCTATCAAAATACCAACAGCATTCTTCAACGAACTAGAAGAAATAGTTCTAAAATTCATATGGAACCACAAAAGACCCCAAATAGCCAAAGCAATCCTGAGAAGGAACAATAAAGCAGGGGGGATCTCGCTTCCCAACTTCAAGCTCTACTACAAAGCCACAATAAAGACAATTTGGTACTGACACAAGAACAGACCCACAGACCAGTGGAACAGAATAGAAAGTTCAGATATTAACCCAAACATATATGGTCAATTAATATATGATAGAGGAGCCATGGATATACAATGGGGAAATGACAGCCTCTTCAACAGCTGGTGTTGGCAAAACTGGACAGCTACATGTAAGAGAATGAAACTGGATTACTGTCTAACCCCATACACAAAAGTAAACTCAAAATGGATCAAAGACCTGAATGTAAGTCATGAAACCATAGAGCTCTTAGAAAAAAACATAGGCAAAAATCTATTGGACATAAACATGAGCGACTTCTTCATGAACATATCTCCCCGGGCAAGGGAAACAAAAGCAAAAATGAACAAGTGGGACTATATCAAGTTGAAAAGCTTCTGTACAGCAAAGGACACCATCAATAGAACCAAAGGGCATCCTACAGTATGGGAGAATATATTCATAAATGACATATCCAATAAAGTGTTGACACCCAAAATATATAAAGAGCTCACCCACCTCAACAAACAAAAAGCAAATAATCCAATTAAAAAATGGGCAGAAGATCTGAACAGACATTTCTCCAAAGAAGAAATTCAGATGGCAAACAGGCACATGAAAAGATACTCCACATCGCTAATCATCAGAGAAATGCAAATTAAAAGCACAGTGAGATATCACCTCACACCAGTGAGGATGGCCAACATCCAAAACACAAACAACAACAAATGTTGGCGAGGATGTGGAGAAAGGGGAACCCTCCTACACTGCTGGTGGGAATGTAAACTAGTTGTGGAAAGCAGTATAGAGGTTCCTCAAAAAACTCAAAATAGAAATACCATTTGACCCAGGAATTCCACTGCTAGGAATTTACCCTAAAAATGCAGCAGCCCAGTTTGAAAAAGACATATGCACCCCTATGTTTACTGCAGCACTATTTACAATAGCCAAGAAATGGAAACAACCTAAGTGTCCATCAGTAGATGAATGGATAAAGAAGATGTGGTACATATACACAATGGAATATTATTCAGCCATAAGAAGAAAACAAATCCTACCATTTGCAGCAACATGGATGGAGCTAGAGGGTATTATGCTCAGTGAAATAAGCCAAGCCAAAAAAGACAAGTATCAAATGATTTCACTCATTTGTGGAGTATAAGAACAAAAAAAAAAAAAAAAAAATGAAGAAACAAAACAGCAGCAGACTCACAGAACCCAAGAATGGACTAATGGTTACCAAAGGGAAAGGGGCTGGGGAGGATGGGTGGGAAGGGAGGGACAAGGGGAATAAGGGGCATTAGAATTAGCAGACATGATGCGGGGTGGGGACTTGGGGAGGGCTGTACATACAGAGAAGACAAGTAGTGATTCTCTACAGAGAAGACTAATGGGGTATGTGGTGGGGACTTGATAATAGCAGGAGTCTAGTAACCATAATGTTGCTCATATAATTGTAGATTAATGATACCAAAAAGAAAATAGCTGATCAGTACACTAAAAAAATATGAAGGTCATGGAAGATAAGGAAAAAATGAATGAGAAATGGTTATATTGTTACATAAGATATTAACAGGGCAAGCAGGGGAAAGGGTATAAAGGACTCTGAACCATTTTTGCAACTTGTATGTAAGTCTAAAATTATTTCAAAATAAAAAGCTTTTTAAAACTTTGATAATAAAAAATAACAACTTTGTATTAAAGGTGTCTATTGTTTGAAATCACGTACACCAAGAGATATATGAAGTGATGTGGCTTCCCAGGAAGGTGCCTGCAGGGGGGACATCCCTCCCTGCTCCAAAAAGCCAAGGCTAAGGCTCCCTTGGGAACCCGGGGGGTGGACTCAAGATGTGGCATGGAGTGTGGGCTGAAGGGAACAGGAGTTAGCTAAGGAAGGGGTGAGAGCGTCTGCCAAGATCTGCTTATTTCTGAGACAAAGAAGGCTCTGCAAAAGGAAAAGAGGGGAAAATAGTTTAGAATTTCACAAGTGTGGTCTGCTTTGTGTCAGGCAATGCATATGACTTTTATTTTATTGTTTATTTTATTTATATGATTGCTGGAAACTATCACCCTTGTATTATTTCTATACTCTAAGATGACACGGATTAAATACTGGATGACATTTTAAAATGATTTTCCAATCTACTTTGTAATTTGTTTTAACTAGTTTTGTTTTAACAGTGAGGAGGGTCTCCATGACCCTTTGCTTCGCCCATCAACCCAGTAACAAAGAGCATCTCCGCCTCGTTACCACTATGTTATTCATGTCTTCTCCTCGTGGAACACTTCTAATTGTTCACTGACCCAGCAGCCTCACGACACCTTCCTCAGTTCCAGAAAAGTGAAACAAAAATGTAGTATAATGTTAATAATAGAATCTCAGTGGTGGGCATGTAGGTGTTCACTGTAAAATTCTTTCGACTTGGCTTTTACTTAAACTTTTTCACAATAAATTATTGTAAGAAGTAAAATAAAATTACAAATGAATATTTTGGGCATTCAAACCATAAACCCAGATTCATAGCCTCAGTGGGAGAAAACAGACAGGGAGCCTAGGAGGCCCTGTGTGCAGAAAGACACACCCACGCCCATTCCTTGTGCCCGCAGGTGTCTGCAGGTGGCAGGGCTGCCTGAAAGCAGCCGCAGTGGACCTCCCAGTCACAGCAAAGGCTGGGGCCTGGGAGACAGTCTCCACATAAACACAATCAGCTCTTCGGGCTCAAACCAAGTCAGAGAGTGGGCAGCAGCTGGCTCCTTACCGGCTCCCAGTGAATTCAGCAGTGGATGTCTGGGCTGAGCAAGCGGGCCCCCCCGCTGGTCACAGGCCCTGAGTGGTCCTGCAGAGGGCCTGGAGAATTCTCCTCCTGCTCAGTAACAAAGGGCAGTCATTGTAAGTCTGTTCTTTGGATCAGGTATCTGGGCTTTGCATCCTGACTCTGTGATTTATTTATTAGCTCAGTGACCTCAGGCAACTTACTTTATTTCTCTAAGCCATAGTTGCCTCATCTGTAAAGTGAGTAGCTGCCTCCTGGGCTGTTGGGAAGAATAAATTAGAACAGTGATGCTGAATCAGGGTGGTTTTGTTTCGCAAGGGACCACGGCCATGTCTGAAGACATCTGGGGGCCAGGAGGGGGCACTGGCGACAACCCAGGGGTAGAGGCCACTGTGCTGATGACACCCCTATGATGCACAGTACAGCCCCACCACACAGACTTTTCTAGCTGAAAATGTCAAAGCATCAAGTTTAAGAAACCGTGCTTTCGATGGTGCAGGTAACAACCGAGCATGGGGCCTGCAACACTGAGCACTGTCAGCGCCGGGCTGCCAGCCTCCTCCTCCTCCTCCTCCCACCACAGTCACTGCACCGTCATCACCGCCACCATCACTGCTGCCACCATGTCACCGTCACCGTCACTGCCGTCACCATGTCGCCGTCACCGTCACCATGTCACTGTCACCGCCACCATCACCATCACTGCCATCACCATGTCACAATCACCATCACGTCACTGCTGTCACCATGTCACCACCACTGTCACCATCGCTGCCACATCACCTTCACTGCTGTCACCATGTCACCATCCCATGTCACCATCACCATCACTGCCGTCACCATGTCACTGTCACGGTCACTGCCATCACTGCCATCACCATGTCACCATCACCATCACTGCTGCCACCATGTCGCTGTCACAGTCACTGCCATCACGGCCATCATCATGTCACCATCACCATCACTGCTGCCACCATGTCACCATCACCATCGCTGCCATCACTGCTGTCACCATGTCACCATCCCCGTCATCACCATCACTGCTGCCACCATGTCACCATCACCGTAGCTGCCATCACCATGTCACCATCACCATCACTGCCGCCACCATGTCACCGTCACCGTCACTGCCGCCACCATGTCACCGTCACTGCCGTCACCATGTCGCCGTCACCGTCACCATGTCACTGTCACCATCACCATCACCATCACTGCCGCCACCATGTCACCATCACCATCACGGCCGCCACCATGTCACCATCACCGTCGCTGCCATCACCATGTCGGTGTCATGGTCGCTGCCATCACTGCCGTCACCAGGTCACCATCCCCGTCATCACGATCACTGCCGCCACCATGTCACCATCACCATCACTGCCGCCACCATGTCACCATCATCATCACTGCCGCTACCATGTCACCATCACCATCACTGCCATCACCATGTCACCGTCATGGTCGCTGCCATCACTGCCGTCACCAGGTCACCATCCCCGTCATCACCATCACGGCCGCCACCATGTCACCCTCACCATCACTGCTGCCACCATGTCACCATCACCATCACTGCCGTCACCATGTCACCATCACCATCACTGCCGTCACCATGTCACCATCACCATCACTGCCGTCATCATCATGGTCACCATCATCCTCAGTACTATTACCCTTGGGATTCCCGGTTCCCAGAAGGGCACAGGTAGGGGGCACCAGTGAAACTCTGCTGTACGAAACGAACCAGTGGGCACTGCATTGGGTCGAGGACCGCCCGCTTCCAGAATGCACCGAAGCCCCTACGCTCAGCTGAGGGAAATGCAGCCTCTGAGGCAGGACGGTGGGAGGCGGGAAGGGGTGCCCTGGGGAACACATCTGAGCAGACGATGAGATACCAGCTGACATCCTATGTGTGAGTTCTGGTCTAAGCATTTCACGTGAATTAATGCATTTGACTCCTGCAACAGCCTAGGGGCTGGTTCGCAGTAGAATGATGTACGTCCCTCCCCATCAGCCGCTGCCCCAACAGGAAGGAGCCGTGGTTTGGCAGAATTCGCCCTCTGCCTGTGCCCAGTCCTGCCCGTGTCTGGCCACTACACGAAAACCCTTAGGAGGCACAGGTCTGTCCCTGAGCAGCCCACGGCGAATGTGGCCGGTATCCTGGCCTTCCATTCTGTATTGTGGGAAACGTCCAGAGGATGTCATTTCTGGCCAGGGCAGAGGCTGGGAAGAGAAAGCAGCATGAGGGAAAGGCCATATGGCTTCCCGGGAGGGGTGAGGGCCTGTTGGTTAGGCCACATGAGGAGCCAGCTTTAAGATCCACGCCTGCAGGAGCCACGAGCCGGCCAGACTAGTGTCCCTGCTGGGAGGACTCCGTCAACCCGGTCCTTTTCCCACCCAACTTTTCCTCACTGCCACCAGCCAGAACTCCCTCTAGCCAAATGGGCCTGGGGTTTGTCCTCAGAGAAGTCATAATGCAGAGCAGCTGGGGCGTCTCCACTTGCAGCCAGGCTTACAGAAACAGCAGGCCGGGGGACATGGCGGGAGGAGGGAGTGACCAAGCGTCGTGTGGAACCAGTCTGGGGCTCACAGCAAGAGAAAAGAGAGGAGGTGGGGAAGGCCGGCCACGAGATGGGTACCTGCCCTCTGTGTGCGCATGCGCCCCAACACGGCACTGCAGGGACAGGTGGGAGTCCCATGGTCTCAGGGGTCTCAAAGACTAGGACAGAAGGGAGACACAAAATGTCTATTCATTATCTATTAAAAGAACCACCATTTACTGAGCATTTGCTGTTTGACAAAGTTGGTGTCCAGTGCTTCACAGAATCATCTCCTTTATTTTTCACAGCAAGTTCCCAGGATTTGAACTCCAAGCTCAAGCTCTTAGTCTCAAGGGATCCTGACTTGTCAACACTAAACAAAACTATGTGTGTTTGGGCCTTTTCCCATGCCAATCACCCACACACACACATGCTGCCCTGCCCACATACACAGCCTTTTTTCATAATCCTTCCAGATAAGTCAGAGACAGTGATAAGATTCTAAAGGGGAAAGCGCTATTAAAAAAAAATAAGACAACAATCCAGTGTAAAAAATGGGCAAGAGATCTGAACAGATACCTCACCAAAGAAGATATACAGATGGCAAGCATACAAAAAGAGGCTCATCATACATCATTAAGGAATCACAAATTAAGATAATAATGAGATAGATACCACTACACACCTATTAGAATGGCCAAAATCCAGAATACTGACAATATCAAATGCTGACAAGGAAGTAAAGCAACAGGAACTCTCATTCATTGCAAAATGTCCAGCTACTTTGGAAGGTAATGGCTTACAAAACTAAACATCCCCCTACCATCACCATCAGAGAGCAGTTAGACTCCTGGGGTGATCACCCAAAGAATTAAAAACACATCCACACAAAAAAATGGCACACTAAAGTTTATTCATTATTGCCAAAACTTGGAAGCAACCAGGATTATCTTTTAGTAGGTGAATGGATAAAAAAACCTGGGGTATATCCAGACAATGGAATAAAATTCAGCAATAAAAATTAGCTACCAAACCATGAAAAGACATAGAGGAACCTTAAATGCATATTGCTAAGTGAAAGAAGCCAATCTGTATGGCTACCCACTGTATGGTTCCGACTAAATGACATTCCGAAAAAGGCAAAACTATGGAGACAGTAAAAAGATCTGAGGTTCAAGGGCAGAGAGGGAGGAATGAACAGGGAGAATGCAGGAGATTTTTAGAGCAGTGAACTTATTATTCTATATAATGGTAGATGGGTGTCATTAGACATTTGTGGAAACCCATAGAATGTACAAGAGTGACCCCTAATGTAAATGATGGATTGTAGTTAATAATAATGCATCAATATTGGCTCAGTAATAGCACCAAATGTACCACATCAAGGCAAGATGTTAATAATGGAAATTTGGGGAAGGTAAGAGGGTGTATGGGAATTCTCTGCATGTTCCACTCAATTTTTTTCTGTAAATTTGAAACTTTTTTAAAAAGTCAAATGCTATCAATGCAATGGGAAAAAAATTCTAAATGTTCTTCTACAGAGAAAAAAATCTCCATCAATGGGAAAGGATGATGTAACACTACTAATATTACCAAAATTAAATTTATATCATGTGTCGCACCCTTCAAAATGTTTTTGTGTTGATTAACAATTCAATCACATCATCCCCATCCCCATTTATAAAGTTCATGCCTTTATTCCACGACCGGTCCCTGCTCCATCACCCATCCAAAGACAGAGCCTAGTGCAGAAGATTGCCAAGCCGAAAAACACCAGCTCCCAGTTCTTGTTCTGTATCACATGCATCACAGTGTGAATGTGTTTCTCTCTCTCTCTCTCTCTTTTTTTGAATGTATGCATTTATCTTTTTTGTTTGTTCATCTCTGTAAGGTCCGCAGGGAGAGGGGCCACCTGTTTTGTCTGCTGTGAATACCCAGGGCAGAGTGCACATGAGCGGGATGAAGCCTGAAAGAATCAGACAATGGCTCTAATAAATGCTGGGACTGTACGAAGAATAGTGGGAACAAAGAGCAGACGCAGTGAGGATTTCTCTCTGCAGCAATCCCAGAGGGGTTCAAAGAGAAGAGTCTGGAAGAGGGTGGAAAGGAAAAGGTAGGGACTTGGCAGACATGAGGTAGACATTTCAGGAAGAGAGTTGCCAGAAAAGAAGAGACCTCTCTGAATGTTAGAACTGGAAAGTAACTCAGAGAATGGCTAGTTAAAGGTCACAGGCAACAAGGACACTTGGCTCCCAGGAACCACCTTAGGGCAGAGGAGATCAGAGACCTGGGACCTCCTGGGAGCCTATGAGGTACACCTAGATTCTCAGGCTTTCACCTCAGTAAGGCTAATCGCAGAAGAAGGGGTACACAGGTTTCCCCCCACATCCCCCAACACATGGAGACCCAGAGTGTGGCCAGAAACAACCTACCCAAAGGTTATATACCTGATACCAAATTTTCCTATTCTATGCCATATGTATTAATTATTTTTAATTTAAAACAATGCTTCTCCCCCACCCTAAGTGATACCTTCCAAAAATGTCTTCAAAACTAATGTTTAGGATTGCACAAGCTCTAGTTCTACATAGTAGCAGAAGCAGCAGTTAACACACAGCCTTAGCTATTTGGTAAGTCATGCAAGCCCCACAGCAGGGCTGTCAGCACCCCCATCCTACAGACGCAGCCCAGCTCGCTGCAGGGTGTGGCCCCACGCCCAGACTGGAGCACAGACAGTGACCGACTTCTCCCAAGTTACAGATCTCGTCCACAGTCCCACTCTACAGACAAGCCACTGTGGGAGTCTGGAGTCAGGCTCTGCCGTTCACCCACTGGGTAATCTGGGACTAGTTAAACTTCCCGACACCCCATTTCCTTCTCTGCACAAAGGAGGCGAAGCCTTCCTCAGCAGGTCTGCCCAGGGTGAACTCTGATGATGGAGTAAGTGCCAACACCGTGCCTGGCCCACAGAAGGCCCTCAAAGGGGGAAAACAAAAACAAATTATTTTTTAAACTAAACTGGTCTCTGAACTCCTGCGGAACTACTCTGCGCTGGAAGGGAGAGATGGAAGGGTTAAGCAACAACAGAAAATCTGTGACCCGGATGCCTGCAGGCCCTGCTGATGAATGAAACGGCCTGGGGCTGTCAGCCAGGCCGCCTGAGCCCAACGGAGGGGCAGGAAACTACGGGCTTCCTCCTGCAGGAATGGGTGCTCGGGCCAGGAGAGGAACTTCCTTCAGCTGACCCCACCCACTTTCCCAGAACATTCCACACTCAGCCAGGAGACACCCCAGGAGCAGGCCGTTGGGGCCCCGTGGGAGAGACAGACGGGGTCTCCTTCCAGGCCTCTGCGCACAAGCTCTGACCTGTACCTCTGCTTGGTCCCCAGAGACCAAGCTTGGCACCCCCAGCCCACATCTGCCTCTCTCCAATGCCCCTAGGCCGTGGGCCAGAGCCAGTGGGGAGGGCTGGGTGGCTGCACAGCTCATCCTCGGCCATAGCCCTGGTTTGGCCCCTTAAATTCTCTTTACTTAGGCCCTGACTGGTCAGCCTGCTTCCAGTCCCGTATCCACTACAGATGAGCTCTTCAAGGACAGTCATGAACCACTCCCCTCCTCAAGCACCTTCCACGGCTCCCACTGACCCCTGAATTAAGTTCAGAGCCCTGCCCTGGGATTCATAGTCATCCACAATATAGTCCAAACCTACCCTCCAGTTCGCATGGGACTCAGACGCTGCAACCAAAACATATACCAAGATCTGCACCCATGCTTCTGGACCCGCGGGTAGGCATTCACTCTCTCCTGTCGGCACCCAGCTGGATCCTATTCCTCCCGCACACCACCCGACTCTCCCATGAGTCCTTCCCTTTCCTTGGCTCTGAATCCCTCTAGCACGCTGGCCTCAACCCTAAGGCATTCCCGTGCCACCTGCCGCCCCCACAGGACTCCTGATTCAGTCTCAGTACTTTCATTTAAATGAACTCACTACTTCACTCAAATTTATTTTCAAAGGAAACTTTGTATCTCCACCATAAACAGAAAGCCATATCATTTGTCAAACACAGAAGACAACCGAAGAAAACAAAGTTATGTTCTAATTCACATGAAAATAATAATTACAGTGTCTTAAATGCTCATCTGTATAGTATACTTAATTTTAACATACAATATACTTAAAATCTTCTCACACAGTGAGAAACACTGCCTGGCACTTTATTTTTGCCTCCTCGGGGCCCTCGGTTTTTCTGGCCCTGTTGCACGGCTAGTTATCTGGGGACTTGTCCTGGTTGACCCCAAATGTGAGTCCTCCTCCAGTGCCTACACACAGCATGATATGCAATAAAAATATTTATCAAATGGAATGTTCCAGTTTGCTCAGTTATATTGCACGGCCCGTTCTCCTCCTGGCCCCAGGTGCATCTGCTGCTCAGCTTTCTACCAAAGCACATACCCTCGCTGCCCACCAGCCCCAAATCGACCCGGCTCACTGGGGTCCCTCGGAAAATGGTACAGAAAGTGCAGCAATTGTGAAGGATTGCAAGGGGGCTCAGACCCCTGCTGCCTCCTTCTCGGAAACACTGGACCTGGGGCAACCCGGAAAAGCCAGTCTCCAGTCAATCATTAACAGAGGCTCTGGTGGCACAGACACACACCCTTCCCCGGAGTTAGCGAAGTTCTGGGAAAGCCCCTGTAGAACTGGGCCCTGGCTCCAGGAAATACGAAAGTCATCTTTCTATTCCCTTGCGGGAGACCCCAAAACACCTACCAGGAACGGAGGGGATTTCACCCAGGCCTGGCCCTGCAGGCGTCCCAGACGGGAGGAAGACCAGGTCACGCTCCCTCCTACCACCAGTTGTCAGGGGCGACCCTGATGAAGATCTGAATCACTCAGACTTGAGTCAGTAAGTGGCAGCCACCAGGAAGGCTCCAGCTGGAGGCAAACCAAGGCCTGGATTCTCCCCGAAGGCTGGAAGGCTGGCTGAAGCCAGCTCAGGGCCAGTTTGCTGGTGACCAATTCCCCTGACGACACCGTCTTCTAAAACTTAACAGACGCGGGACACTGCCTACTAGGAGACCTGTGGGAACATTTGCATTCATTTTGGTGCTATTTGCTTTTTTGTTTTTTGGGGGGTCTGGTTACTTTTATGAATTTCGAAGATTTTTTTTTTGTTAGAAAGGGTGGATTGCATGGAAAGGTATCCAAAATATTCATCCCTGGCAGCAGTCACACATGGGATGCCAGCATCTTGTAACTTCCTAAAGCTTCAACTGTCCTGGGTGGGGCACCCATTTGGGGGTGGCTCCGCAGGAAGAAGGTAAACTGAGGCACGGGTGATCTTACCAATGCCGTAAATGGGGCAGCCTTCCACGTGGAGTCAGAGGAGGAGGAGGAGGGTAATGAAGTGAGTCCCTGGGTGTAGCCGGGGAGTGTTACAACCTGCTACCTGCCTCCCATGGAAAGGAAGGTCACAAGGATCTCCCTGTTGACCTTTTCCATTGTGCGAACAAGCTAAAGACAGAAAAAATGTTGCGGTGATAAGACAAATAGCGCGTCCAGCAACCTATCCCTCAGGAGGAACAAAAGGTGCTACTGAGATAAGGGATGGACACACATCATTAGAAGAGGTTCTCAAACTAGGCTCTAAGGAGCCCTAGGGGGTGTCACACACTTCAGGGCTGCTGACGTGGAATGAGGGGATTCGGTGGGTGTATTCCAAGCCAACCCAGGGCAATCCAGCTCTTGTTTGCTTCATGCACTGGACTTTCAGGGACGACTTCATTTAAAAAAAACTCTGTAGCTAAAAATGTTGAGTAATGCTGCTGTGTGATGCTGGTTCTGTCAAACAGGAGAACGTGACATAAGTTGTCTCCGAGTTTGTGGAAAGCAGCCGCCACATACGAGGTGTGCTGGGAGCCAGCCTGCCCTTCGTGCCAAGAGTGCGCTCTGAGTTCAGGAGAAGCAACAGAGGAGAGGAACCTCCTTTGCCAGGTCCAGCCTGGTCGCTCTGCCCTTTCCCTGGCAGGACCGCAGGCTGGAAAATGCAGGCGGCACCGGTCGAGCCCATCCTTGAGCTGAGTACAAGAGTCAAGAAGAGAGGCCCGGACCTCAGAGGGACAGGGGCCACGTGCAAACAACACACCCAGGTTTGTGGAAGCCAAAGAGACGTGAGAAGTGGAGTCGGTCTGAAGGTCCGCAGCGGACCAGACGTGGGGCTAAAGAGGCCTGAGTCAGACGCCCCACACAGCTGAGAATCATAGGCGTGTTGCTACTCTGCCACGCAGCCCTGCCTTAGAACTGCCAAGGCCTCAGCCGGCCTTTGGCAGCAGACATCCACTGCTGTCTGCCCGGCGTTCCTTTCTTCGAGACGGACTCCTCCTGTGGGAGAAGGAAATCATGCCCAGTCCTTCTGGGTGAGAGAAACCGCCCCCCTTCCTTCTCCTCAGGGTGAATGCGCCTGGCATGGACCAATCAGAACGCCGCCACCCCTTGGGCACCGCGACGGGCTCAGGGCTGGGCATGTGACCTGGGCCCAGCCACACGGAGTCCTCTCTGGGCTCTCACCAGAGTTGCTGAAAAATATACTCATTCCCTGTGTCCCTGAGAGCAAGTGTGAGAAAAGTGTTGCCCAGGGATAGCTGATGGCCACGCCACCGGCACTTGGAAACAGCATGAGAATGAAGCCATGCAGGGCGGAGAAATGGAGATTAATAACCCTGATGGCATTGCCAACTGCTGGACCCAGCCATGTCTGAGCCACGAGGTTGGGTCCCACATTTCCAGGTTCACAGAGTCCCTTTTCTGCTTAAGCTAGTCTGAGTTGGGTCTTTGTCACCTGCAATCAAGGGTCGTGAGTAAGTCACCTCTGCAGGAGCGGGAGGGAGTGCGGACGCACATACTACACACATACTAGCTTCAGTGAGCCTGACGTCTTAACAGAAACACCCTGGAGCGGGCTTCCTGCTCCAGCGCCTGCAGCGGCCTGGGCCAGAGACGCTAGTGCAGCAGCTGCTTTCCTTTGAAGCGCCCAGTGTCCACTCCAGGCCGACGGTGGCTCCTTAGCAGCAGCACGTGCCCAGAGGGAGCCCGTCCACTGAGGGCTTCTTCCTCGGCCCCGGGCTGGTGTGGTAGCATCCCTTGGCCATCAGCACGTGTAAGCTTCTCCCTGGGCATCCACCCAGACTTATAGGATGCTCGCCGGCTTATTCATGCCCCCAGGGTCGTCCAAAGCTGCCCCCATGCAGGTCATCCCAGACCCTGGTTCCTCTCCCAGGTTCCACATTCAGGCTCCACCCTCCACTTCTGACCTCCCCAGGTTTGCCTGTCTTCCGGACTAGTGCGCCCAGAATGAACACAGCAGGGAAGTTTGCACACCGACTCAAGAACCTTCGGCACTGATGTGTGGCGGGTGTGCACCTCCATCAGCCCCTGTGGCCCAGGAATCCCAAGCTCAGGGCCCATTGCTGCTGCATCGCGTCACTTTCCAACGAAAACCTCACCAGGTGGGTTTGGACATCAGCGTAAAGCCAAACTGCTTAATAAATCCACTGTAAGATTTACGAGAAGGAAGCCAAAAGGGATAAAGTGAGTGACTCATCCATGAAATAGAGTAATTTGATAATTAATATAAGTAGGAAATAACAGTTCCGTAGATAAGTGACTGAAAAAAAAAACGAACCTCAAGAAGAGGGAATTAGGAAAATCAACCTTTATCGGGAAAATAAAAGTATTAAAAGAAGCTATGCTCAAGATAACGTGTTACAAATGTGATCAATACATATTCTATTTTAAAACTAGAAATGTGTTGGCAACGGGAGAGCCGAGCCAGGCCAGCAGGGGTGTGGCGGGCATGGCTGGGGCCGGTCCGGGGTCCTGGGGCCAAAGCCAGCTAGAGGGTGGTCCCTAAGGGTCAACAGGCATGAGGGAGGCAGGGTAAACCACATCTGACCAGGGAGCAAAGGCTGTGCTCCGCCCTGTGCAGCCTGCACCCCTGCTGGGCCAAACTAGGGCCCCCCTGATTTTCCCAGCTCTTCCCCGGCCTCCCCTGCCTGCCTGAGGCCCTCGTCCCACCCCTGCTCCCGTTGCAGATGTGCTGCCTCGCCCTCCAGCTGTTGCCCTGTTGGAGGCCGTGGGCAAAGCCCCAGCGGCTGGCTCAGACCCACCTCGGGTGTAGCTGTCCTGCCCCACCCTGCCCTGGGAGTGCCCGAAGTCTCTCTGGCTCTTCTCTGCCCCCAGGGTCCCAGAGGTCCCTTCCCTGCTCCTCCTGCCTCCAGACCCAGCAGGCGGTGCTGTACCTCCAGCCTTCATCCCTCTCCCCTCCCCTCAAGCTCCTCCCTTGTCCCCTCCCGTCAGCCTGAGCATCTGCCACCTCCGTCGCGCTCGTTTCTGTCTTTATCTCCTGCGGGCAAAGCCTGCATCTGCTCCCCTGGGTGCCCCGTGTCCTCTCAGTCGCCCACTCCACAGTCCCGCAGTGGGCGCCTACCGCATGCCGGGCGCTGTGCTGGGTCTGAGGAGACACGGATGAACAAGACAGACGCTCCCCCTGCCCCCTTGGAGCTCATATCTTGGAGAGGAAAAAACCCACGAAACAAATACAAATAAACATATCAGCGCAGGCTGTGATAGGGGCTGGGAGGGAAAGGCACGGTGACGGGCTCCGAGCTCCGATGCAGAGCTCAGCGGGGACGGGGAGGGGGCAGGGGCGTGAGGACAGTGGGGCAGGCGCACCTTCTAGGCAAACACAGTTGTTGCCAAATAACTGGGACGAATGAGTAACTATGATGAGTCAGAAAGTCCTAGTGTGGCCCCAGGTCCCTCCGGACACACCTAGCCCTCACGTCACCCCGACAGCTCACTCCCACTGGCACCTTGAGGGGTTTTAAAGCAAACATACCCCCAACCTGTGGAAAACGTGTCCACCTACGCCACGCGTGGCGGTGCTGGTCGGGACCTACTGGGGCTCTCCACTCGGAATTCTCTCACGCTGCCTCCATGTCCCCACCACCCAAGGCTGGAAGAGCGGGAGGGTTTGTCCTGCACGCCAGCTCCAAATCACTGGCAGTGGCCGTCCGGACCGCCACACCAGAAGGCGGTGGGCTCCCTGGCCTCCGCGGGGAAGGGCCGTGATGGTTAGTGGCGTCTCTACCGTGGGAGCAGGGGCAGAGCGGAGCAGCGCACGTCATATGCCTTCCTTGCCCCCAGGGTCCCGCAGGGGACCACCCAGGCTGACCCTCAGATCCAAATGCCAAGAAAAGTACGCAGTGCCCAGTATTCCTTTCCTTATGGACCACGTGAACCACAGAAATATATTTTTCCTGCTTTGACCCCTCATTAGCTCAGAGCTAAATCTGTGCTTCAAATACAGTAAACTGTGTACAGCTCTGTGGCTGGATATGTATTCTGATTCTCCCCCTGGTTTTGACACTCCAGTTCATCTATATTTTCCCTGATCTTATTTTTATGTGTTTCTACTTAATTACACCCAGACACATACAAACATATACACACACACGCACACACATAATCTCTACATATAGGTCTGGCATATAGTATCTACTGTGTCTTTTTATTACAAATACATATTTCCATATTTCTTATATAGAGAAATATATATTCTTGTGGACATCACGATTCCTTTATGGAACAAATGGAGGCAAAACTGGAGAGATGGATAGATGACAAACAGGAAGAACCAGGAGGAATAAAATACAGCCTTTGCCTGAAAAAATTCAAAATATCACTGCACTCTGTCGTGAAGAGGGTCTGAGAGTAGAGCTCAGAAGCCAAGCTCTCGGTCCCAGCTCTGACTAGCAGTGGCTGTGAAGGGAAAGAGCTACTCACACACACCCCCTCCCAACACCAGGCAACCTGAGGTTGCATCAACCATTAAACGCGTAGAAGACAATCTGCCCTACTTCCTTCACTCGGTGCCCCAGAGGTTACCTGGGGAGGTTCACGGCTGCTCATTGGCGGGAAGGCCCCAGCTCCACGCAAGCCACCACCACCATCACTCTCGGTATTGGAGACAACACACTAGATGACCAGCACCAGCCGTAAACAAGATGACCCACTGCATGGCCGCCTATACATGTTGCAGGAACTCAAAGGGAAATGAGCCTTCAGAGCCCACATCCTCACGCACTGTCCTTCCTTGTCCACCCCTCTGATGTCTGACAGCAGCCCCTGCCTGAAGGACTTCAATTCCCTGCTTTTCACAGCAAGAAAACAAGAGAAAAAGAGCCATCCGGGATCAGTCACACTCCTTGGGCCTGGAGATGGCTGCCCCCCTCACGGCCTGCTCTAAGGGCCTGGGCGCCCCCCCCACCAGCAGACTCCTGACCACAGGGTCCCCTGCACAGAGAAGGGGCGGCTCAGAACAGAAGGTTACCACCTGCAGGCCAGGTAGAGAGAAGGGGCAGGGGCTGGCACCGGGGGGCTGTGTGAGGTTGCAGGCAGCTGTCCCTCACACATGCTCCCACTGGACTTTGCAGAAAGGTCCTGTCCCCTCCTGCCCCCAATCAGAGGCCCATGGATTCCACAATCACCAGGATTCCTCAGTCAGTGCCACTAAGTTTCAAACAACAGGTGAAAATGAGACGGCGGCAATAACTGGGGTCCTTTTCAACAAGTTTTTCAGCAAGGCGTGGGCTAGGCCTTTCTTTTCTGGGGGGAACTGACAGTATTCACATGGGTAATAAGACGAATTCTAAATTCTGGAATGCTCCCTGCCCGCTTCAGGCTGAAAGTAAAGGGCAAAATGGGAGGGAGATGGACAGTCAGAAGGCTGTTTGCAAACCAGTTCCAAGGACAAAATAAGGTCTCACGTAGTTTATCCCTAGGGGCAGACGGATCCTCGGCAGTGAGTTATCTAAAGTGGGGTTGGGGGAAGGACTTTGACATAATGTAACCTGGCATCCCATACTACGTCCCTTCTTCTCCCTGGTCTTCTGGAGCTGCCCAGCCACCTTCAGGGGTGGGTTCCAGGAGCCCTGAGCTTACACTGTGGTCAGCCCCAGGCACAGCTGACTTCCAGGCGTGTACCCCGCCAACCTGGCTGGGCGAGATCCCTCCCTTGAAAATCTGGGAAATGGGCTAAAAGACTTAAGTCTCAACTCAACTGCTCTCTGGAACAGCAAGATGTAAACCTAGCAGCTGACTGCGGGGCCACTTCCCCACATGGAAATGCCCAGGACAGAGAAAGGTGGTCTGCAGTGATAGAAATAAGAGAACTAAAAAGAGGCTGCAGCAAACTCAAGGCAGAGAGAGGTTCCTGGGATTCCCTCTGGTCCAGGTGCTTGATGCAGCCCTTCCTGGGGTCTGGGCTTCAGGGAGACCCTCCAGGGTCCTGACAATAAAGTCCCATTTTTGTTCAAAGTTTGCTGTTTGCAACTAGGCTAGCCCTAGTTGGCCACAAGTCCTAGTTAGTTTGATTAATATGATGTTGACTTCCCTACCACCCTCCTGTTAGGCAAGGAAATCTCATCCACTCTCTGGGTTGATTACCTGAGGGACTCAGATCAGTGGCCAGGGCAGAGCAGAGGTTTGGGACTCAGGGCTGGCTTTATCTAGCAGGTGACCTTGAACAATAACCTTCCTGAAATGCAGGTCCTGTCACCTCGGGTACTGCATATGCCTCCCCAAATCTACTCTGCACTTCCTTTAACACAACACACCCTTTCCCATTAGGGCCTGCAGGCACCTCGCAATACTCCTCCTTGGGAACACTTCCCTTACTCTGTTCCCTCCAGCCCTTTTGCCTAATTGTTTTTAAAGAAATTTATTACCACTATTATTGAGATTTAACTTACAAATCATAAAATTCACCCTTTTAAAGTTTGCAATTCAGTGGTTTTAGTATATTCACAGAGTTATGCAACCATCACTACTATGTCAGAACATTTTTATCACCCCCCCAAAAAAACCTTGACTCCATTAGCAGTCATTCCCTATTCCATTCCTGCCTTTCCTTAGCCCCTGGCAACCACTAATATACTTTATCTCCCTATAGCTTTGCATATTCAGACATTCCATATGAATGGAATGATACAACTGGTGGCCTTTTCTATCCTCTCTTTCATGTTTTTGTGCTCTAATTTTTATGACATCTTTCCTTCTGCTTGCTTCGGATTTAGTTTGCTCTTCTTTTTCTAGTTTCTTCAGAGGAAAGGTTTTTAAGTTGAGGTTTGTCTTCTTTATTATTAAAGGCATTTAGAGCTATAAATGATCTCCTAAGCACAGCTTTAGTTGCATCCCAGAAGTTTTGGTATGTTGTAGTTCATTTCATACTTCCCAAAGTAGTTTCTAATTTCTCCTGTGATTTCTTCTTTGATCCACTGATGATTTAGGTGTGTTTACTTTCCACATATTTGTGAATTTCCCAAATTTCCTTTTGTTATTGGCTTCTAATTTCACTCCACTGTAGTCAGAGAACATACTTTGTATGATTTCAATCCTTTTAAATCTATCAAGACTTGTTTTATAACCTAACATGAGGTCTCTCCTGGAGAACACTTCTTGTGCACCTGAGAAGAATGTGTATTCTGCTGTTGTTGGGTGGAGTGTTCTGTGGATGCCTGTTAGGTCTACTTGGCTTACAGTGTTGTTCAAGTCTTCTATTTCCCTGTTGATTCTCTGCCTACCTGTTCTAACCATTTTTGAAAGTAGAACCTTGAAGTCTCCAACTACTACTGTTGAACTATTTCTCCCTTCATTTCTGCTAGCTTTTACTTCACGTACTTGGGAGTCTGTTCTTAGAAGCATTTATGTCTATAATTGGCATGTTTTCCTGATAGATTGACCATTTTATAATCACAAAATGTCCTTGTTTGTCCTTCATAACTGTTTTTGTCCTAATGTCTATTTTGTCTGCAATTAGCACAGCCACTTGGGCTCTCCATTAGTTACTGCTTGCACGGCATATTTTTTCCCATCCCTTTATTTTCCACTTATATATTTGAATGTAAAGTGTGTATCCTATACACAGCATAGAGGTTTGTTTTTTTAATCCATTGTGTTCATCTTTTTATTGCAGTGTTTAGTCCATGTGCATTTAATGCAATTACTGATAATTATATTATCAGGAATTTTGTTATTTGTTTTCTATGTCTTGTGTCTTTTTATTCTTATATTCTTACTTTGCAGAGAGAAGAAGAGAGTTACAAACAACATATATTTACAGCTCTAAAGGTTCTCCTGATTTCCTCACATGGGTTGGAGTTCCTGCCTAGTGTCCTTTCATTTCAGCCTGAAGGGACTCCCTTTAGTATTTAGGGCATGTCTGACAGCAACATATACAGGTTTCATCTATCTGGATGCCTTCATTTCTTCATTTTTGAAGGACAGATTTTTCTGGATATATAATTCTTGGTTGATAGTCTTTTTCCTTCAGTACTTTGACTCTGTTATCTTACTGCCTTCTGGCTTTCACGGTTTTTGATGAGGAGTCAGCTGTTAATGTCTTATTAAGGATCCTTTCCCTAAACAAGCCTTACTCTTCAATGCTGTGCTCAACCATCTCTTCCTGGACTAGGTCAGGCCCTTTTTTACATTAAAAACTCATTAAAAAGCAAACTGAATTACTGGTGTCAATTCTTCACTCCCTATAATAGCATGAGATAGCCACACCCTGCCACGCTCCATGGTGGGTAGAGTACTTCGCTGCCCCTTGGCTTGCAATTGGCCACATGGTTTGCTTTGGCCAATGGGATGTTGGTGGATATGAAGTGAGCAAAGGCTTCAGATGAGCTTGCTCTACTGCACTCCCGCTTGTCACCATGATACAAACATGCCTTGGTGGTCATTAGTCCAAGTGGGATAAAAGACACATGCTATAGACCTAAACCTAACTCACAGCGTGAGCCAATGAGTCCCACTGAGAGCAGCCTAGGTCAGCCAGACCTCACCCAATCCACAGATATGTGAGAGGGGAATAAATACCTACTGCCATATGCCAGTGGATTTGGGGTGGTTTGTCATGCAGCAATATTATGGCAATAGATGACTGAGAAATATGCCCTGGCAAGTTTGAAGAGTGGGAGGAAGTCCTGCGCAAGGTCTTACATCTGGTGCTTCATATGGCCCACAATAGAGGCCAGACTATGGCAGCACCACACCCCTCCTCCAGATTTACAAAATAAAACTCCCCAGAATCATACAATGGCACAACTGAAATATTCACTATTAGTAGTAGCCTCCTGGAGCAGCCTGGAGTGCACTAGGCACCCACACCATGCCAGGTGCACAGCAGGGCTTGATAAGGGTTAGTCTTTGTCCTCTTACCAAGTCCTCCACTACGCCTGAGAGTGCACCTTCCAGGCAGAAAAACCTGCAGTTTTCTCTGCTCTGGGGCTGGGAAGGAGGGTGCAGCCTGACCCAAGGGCTGACCCTTCTTATAGCCTCAACTGATTCCCCAGACTCATGTGAAGAGGAAGGGACAGGGACATAGTCAGGCAGAGCATATCTCCTTGTATTATAACTCTGATTCAGCGTTTGAGCTGAAATTATATTTATTCATTCAAAACGTACAGCTGCCTGTTTCAAGGAGGGCTTGAGGCAGCTTAGGAGCTAAACGCAATAAAAAATAAACAATTTAAGGTTCAAAGAGAACAGAGGCCAGGCAGAAAGCAGAAAGAGGAGACGTCACCAGAAATCTGATTATTAGACTGAGGAACACATCTGACTCTCAAGCTTTCCAGCAGCCATAGACACAAGGCAAGTGTGTGGGTTACAGAATTCGATATAAAATCAAAGCAGCAGCCCTCCAGCCCTAGTGTGAACCCTATTCCCAGGCAGCTCCAAAATGATACCCATCTCTCTGACAGTACTAATACTAATTAGCATTGAGACCTAACAGTACTAACACTAACAATAATAGGATGACCATCCACATGCCAAGCATTGTTCTAAATAAGACAGATACTATTATTACCTCCATTCTACAGGTAAGGAAACTGAGGCCCATGGAAGCAAAGCAACTTCTCCAGGCCAAAGAGTGAGGAAATGGTACAGCCAGGATGAAAGCCCCAGGTCGGAACCCAGGGCCCAAGCCCATAGCCACTAAGCAATCCAGATTCTGCTTTGCTCGTGCTGGACCCACTGCCAGCTTACAGCTCTCTGAGCAGCAGGCTCCTGTCTCTGGGTCGGCCACAGGCTGATGGACCCTCTTCTCTGTTGAGGCCTCACCTCCCATACTTCTGAAGATCTCCTGTCCTAAGATTGCCCGTTGCTGGCCTAGCTTGTTTGTCGGGCCCCCATTCCTGGTGAGCGTCCTGCAAACAGCCTCCCTGGATTTCCACCTGCCAGCCTCCGGGGATGTGCCTTACCTTCCTGCCCCCACAAAACCCACTCTGCCAGCACATTTCCCTTCTCCAAGTGCATCTGCTTCCAGGTCCTCCTGACATGCCCCACAGGCTGTCCATCCCCCTGCCTGCCCCAGATTCCAGCTCTAATGCTCAGTCCACATTCCATATCTGTTGGCAGAAGCCACCACGGAGAGTGATGCTTCTCTAAGGCAATGACCCCTGGAGCGCAAACCCCTAATAGCTGCCAAGTGACCCGCGCTCTGGACATCAGGTCCGCCCAAAGCAAGGGGAGCCTGCAGCTCGGTCTGCGCTGCTCCCCTAGTCTGTCCTCTCTTCCTTGACCCCAGAGAGCGACCTGGACACAGTTTCCACTTTGTGAGGGCAATTTAGATGCCATATGGGGCCTTCTCAGCCCCCATTTCTCCCTCTGCCAAATTATCCCCCATCACCCTGTCAGAGGTGACCCAGTTCACCACGTGACCCCCAGACCCGAAGATGGAGGCCATCCCAGCCCATGAGACGCTCTGTGGAATGAGAAGCTACCCTTCAGGAGGCGTTTCTCTTCCACCTGTTTGAGATTCATCATTATAAACCGATGATGTGAAAACAAGACACTTCGTGCCCGTGTTAGAAGATCACCATCGTAAGCCGCACAAACTGAAGCCCTCTTCCTTGTGGTGCCCTCACATGGCACCCCACCTGCAAAGGGGACTTTGCAGACCCACGCCGTTTGGTCTACAGCCCCTCGCAGCTCCGGCCAGGCAATATTCTCAAAGCAGTTAGTTCCCTGCTCTGCGGTAGCCTGGAGTGGGGAGACTGCATGGAATAGATCCAGGTCCCATTCCTGCTGAGCTCAAGTCAAAAGCGTAAGGTCCTAACACGCCCAGAAGAGGAGGAAGGTCTTCATGCCTAGATGGGGGTCATCAGACCCTAAGCAGTGGCTTCTGCAAAGGAGGGAAACCACCAGCAGGATTAGAACTGGCAGGCCGAGAAGGTCACTGCAGGGACAGGCTTTGAAGAAGGGCCACGGAATCATGGTGGGGGAAGTGCAGGCGCGTGGTGGCTGCTCTGAGACAAGCCTGGGCTGATTGTTGCCATTTGGGGTACAAAAGAATTTACATCCCTGACCTTTACTTGGTGAATTTCACCCAAGGCACCTTTACCTTGATCAAATACTTTTCCAGACCCTGACATTAACAAGGACAAGCGCTGTGACAACTGAGACCAGTTGAAATTGGGTCATTTCATGTTACTAATCCATGTGACTCAATGACATTAAAAAAGAAAGCAGAAATGAATTCATTTCCTTTTTTTTTTTAAATGAGGCCCCACTTAGAGCAGAACAATTTAGATCTTGAGCCTTCTTAAGCAAACGGTCCCTGAGGTATGGCATGAAAGAACTTTGGGCCTGGCCTTCATTTTCTGATCTCTGCACCCAACACCCCTCATCTACTCCCTTTTCCCCTCCCGCCTGGTACTCAAGGAGCAAGGGAAATAAAACTGGTTTCCAAAAATGAAGTCCAGAAAATAATATACACCCCTACATTTCACTTTCTAAATTAAGCCAGCGTTCTCCATTACCTTTCCACTGGGGACTGGGAGAAAATTGTCCCAAAACTGCAAACTATATTTAAAGTTAGGGGAAAAATAAATAAATAAAACTTGCCAAGCCCTAATGTTTGAAGCAGTTTTGCTGCAACTTTTAGTTAGATCTAAAGAGACTACCTGTTTGAGAGTCATCTTGTCAGTCCAGAAATCCAAGGGTTCAAATGGGGTCATGTTAAAAACTCAGGAATTGGTTAAAGCCAGTTTCTACCCCGAGTGTTAGCAATATAAGTGTTAGCACTCCATTAAAATTTCGGGGGTAGTGGTTGGGCACGCTGTATGCACCAGAATTATTTGGTTTCGAGCCACAGAAGCCAGGTCTGACTGATACAAATTTACTGGATGGATGCCTGGTAGCTCAGAATGGATGGGAAGGCTGAAAACCCTGATGTGGAAGAAAACAGAAACTCTGGTAGCTCTAAGAGTCTGAACCTCAAAGTCTCATCACTGCCACTGTGGGAATAATGGCTCCAATATCCTTTTCCCCTCACCTCACTCAGCTCAGGTTTCAGGTTCCAGAATGGACAGCCCAGCTGAGCAACCCAGCTTGGGCCAAGCGTGGTCAGCTTGACCTGTGTGACAGCTACATGGCTGCGTTCACGGTGCAAATGAAAATCATTCAAGCAGC
This sequence comes from Phataginus tricuspis, assembly GCA_029783875.1. Taxonomy (NCBI): domain Eukaryota; kingdom Metazoa; phylum Chordata; class Mammalia; order Pholidota; family Manidae; genus Phataginus; species Phataginus tricuspis. The sequence continues at coordinate 4,699,653 of JAQQAC010004778.1, read as the reverse complement.
ACACTTAGGATATGTGCACTTTTCTGAATCAATCCTATGCTTCAAAAAAAAATAGTTACACTTAACCTATGACCCAGCAATCTAACAACAGAAGTTCAGTTCATTCAATAACTAACGGAATAAAGTTCAACCTTTGTTTGTTGGATGTTGCTGGAATCTAAGAAAGTTTTTTTTTTAAAGTAAATTGTAATCAAATTGCACATATTCATACCATAAAACACTACTCAGCAAGAACGAAGCAGCTACTGATACACACACCACGGAGAGAGTGAAAGAAGCCTTGGAGAAAGGACATTCTGTATGAAAGGACATTCTGTATGAAAGGACATTCTGTATGAAGCCACTTACACGAAGCTCTAGCTCAGGCAAAGCCAATCCACGGTGGACACAAATCAGAACAGTTGATTCTGGGGGGAGTGGAGAGTCGACTGCCTGGGAGAGGCCATGAGGGGACTTCCTGAGGTGACGGTCACGTTCTCTATCTTGCTAAGGGTTTGGGTTGCTCAGGTATATGCAATTAACCTGAACTCACTGGATGGAACGTGAGAGATTTGTGCATTTCCCCGCATGCACATTTTAACACAAAAGAAATATAAACAAATATTGAACTTTAGTTAATGCTAAGCTTGCTGACTTAAGCTTTGACTGTTTTTTTCACCAAAAGATGCTATTAAGATAGGGAAAAAGTAAGACACAAACTGAGAGAAGTATTGGCAACCTGTAATAAAAAAGGGATTAGGACCAGAATGTGGATCTGATTCGTTTATGAATCAGCAATAATCTAATAGAGGCACCGTGGGGGAGGAGAAAACAAATCTAACAGAAAAAAAAAGAGACGAAGAAAAGTACAGGGGCATAAATGAGGAAACACAAATAGCCTATAAACACAGTCAGCTTCAGCAGTGATCATCAAGATGCCAATTCAAGCCAAAATGAGATACTGGCTCACTCACCAGATGGGCAAAAACTAAAAGTGTGGATGATACTAAGTATTGGTGAGGATGTAAACAAGAGCTCTGGTCCAGGGCTGGAGGGATTGCACTTGGCTTCAGACTTCGGAAAACCTCCAGCAGTGAAGGTGCACAGAGCCCGTGACCTTATAATTCTACTCCCAAGCACACATCCTGGAGAACTCACACATGGAAGGATGTCTGCAACAGTAACAACAAGCAGAAACAACCAGCTCCCATCAACAGGTGGAAGGGATAAACTGGGTATCTTCACACATAGCAGTTATAGAATAAACTATACCTACATTGACAACAGGGGGAATCTCAACCACATACACACACAAATGTACCTATTAAAAAAACTGGAATACAGTGTGATTCCATTTATAAAACTTCGAATGCATTTCCAAATCAAATGGCATATTGTTTAAGGATATAAACTTATATGGTAAAGCTATAAAGAACAGCAGGGTAATCATGGTAACAAAATTCAGGTCAGTGTATCCCCAGCAGATGGGGAGAGAAGATCCACCCAGGGAGACAGAGAAAGGCAATTTCTGAAGGCCTGCTCGTGCTCTGTTTCTTAAGCTGGCTGCGCATGTTTGCTTTACTGCTCTTCCTTAAACATTAACATAGATGTTTTATTTGCTCTTTTACATAGATATTTTCACAGTACTTTTTTAAAAAGTCAATAACTGTCTTACATTCTAACAATATTGTTACAAGTAAAAAAAAAAAATCCTATTCCCTAGCAACAAAAAACAGTAAGTTTCTTCAACAAGAAATGTTCACAACCTCCATAAAGAAATCTATGAAACTTTACCAGGTGTTATAAAAGATGCGATGATAGAAAAGAAGACATAAATAAATACAGGACTGAGCATGTTTCTAGGCAGGAAAATTCAGTATTATTATTAGTTCATAAGTGTAATGTAAGTCCAAATTTGATTCTAATGATATCTGCAGAAAAACTTTTAAATGATTATAAATTTCCTAAGAAGAATGAACAAAAAGGCAAGCACAAATCGAGGAAATTTTGAGAAAGAATTTGCACTGCTGGGGGTTATACTATGTAAGGTCATAATAGAAGATGCGATGGCGGAGGAAAAAGAGATTAATAAGGAAAACCTCAGAATGCCTGGAAGCTGTCATGTTTGTACACTATGATAAAGCTAACATTAAAGTCAGTTGGAGGAAGGGGGACAGTTGGTTATCTAGTGTCCGAGGCCAAAACCTATAACCTAGTAACACCCAGTGACTAGTAACACCAGTTACTGGGCCTGGGAAGCTTAAGGGATAAGGGAGGAGGGAGACTCTCACTGTGTGCCTTTTGTATCTTCCGAATTTTAAACAAAATGACTGTAATGTATATTTGCATATTCAAAAAATAAATTTAAATTTTAAATACAGCTGGTGGAGAAAGACAGTAAACTGGAAGAACTGGTGGACAGAAAGAAAGAAAATCAAGGTTTATGTTACATCATAAACCAATGTAAGTTTCAACTAAAATAAGAATTGGATAGCAAAGACAGTGCTGCATGGAAAAGGGGACACCAAAGAACCAGAAGAAAATACAGGTGACTGTGTATCTGACCTTGGGCTGCGGAGGACCTTTGAGACCCAAAAGCAAAGGAAGAAGCACCAGAATGAACGGACTGATGGACCCCATGTGTGAGCTCACGCTCCACGACAGGATACCACAGAGACTGAGAGGCTTAAACAGCAGGCATTTATTTCTCACAGTTCTGGAGGCTTGGAGTTCAAGATCGAGGTGCCAACCGATTTGGTTCCTGGTGTGGACTCTCCCTCTGGCTTGAAGAGCGCCCCCTTACTGCCGTGTGCTCACACGGCCTTTCCTCGGGTGTGTGCAGAGAGAGAGGCAGCTCTCCGGTGTCTCTCCTTATAAGACCACTAATCCCATCATAAGGGCCCCACCCTCACGGCCTCATTTAACCTTAATTACCTCCCAAACACCCCATCCCCAAATATACTATTATACTGGGGGTTAGGGGTTCAACATTTGGATTCTGGGAGAACACATTCAGTCCACAGTATCACAAAGACATGAAAAACTTCTCTATGGTTAAAAATAACAATAATAAAAACAAACACCAAGCTGAGGAAAAATGTGTTACATATATGTCAGTCAATATTCTTATGGGTAAGCAAACATGTCAAATAAAGTGCAGATTATAAAATCATTTATGTAGAATGATCTCAATTTTTAAACATTAAACAGTGATTATCACTGTAAGTTGGAACTCACAGATTTTTATTTTATTCTTGTGTCTTTGTATATTTTCTAAATTTTCCACAATGAATATGAATTACTTTTATAATTAAAAAAAATGACCACTGTTATTAAGAAGTATTATGTACAATATGGGAAAATATATTCATAAATGATGTATCTGATAAGGGGTTGACATCCAAAATATACAAAGAACTCACGCACCTTAACAAACAAAAAGCAAATAA
>JAQQAC010004778.1:4666631-4695725 GCA_029783875.1 Phataginus tricuspis | reverse complement strand
CCCCCCCCCCCGCCCCCCGGTCCTCAGAGGCGCGGCCCCGCGCGGGCCAGACTCACCTGGGGCTGCGGCCCCGCCGCCGGGCGCGCTCCCGGGCTGCCCTCTGGCGGCCGCCGCCGGAACCCAGGCGCCCGCCCCGCCCCGCCCCGCCCGGGACCTGCGCTGCCCGCGGGAGAAGCCGGCCTGAGGCCAGCCGCTTGGCCCGCCTCGCCCCGCAGCGGGGCGCGACGGCCCCTTCTTGATACTGGAAACCACCGCGGCCGTTTCCCGGAGCAGCTCGCAGCCCCAGGGGGCCAGAGGAGGGCAGGAATGGGTTCCCCGGCCTGAGGCGACGCCGGGCGCCGGCTGGAGCCCCGCGGGTGTTTGCGGAGTCACGAATGCCCCACCGGCGGAGCCACAAACGGAGGCGACTTGCTACAGTCGCTAAAGGAAACAGCCACAGAAAAGCTCCAGTTTTCAGCAGCCGGCGGTCCCGGCTGCCCCTTTCAGGCCCTCCGTAGTGTTCCCCGTTTCCACCCACCCCGAGGTTTGGGTGCCTGGGGGAGTGGGAGGCGGGAGGAGTGCAGGGGCAATGCTAAAATCCTATTACCCTTCATTCTCTGCCAGGAAAACAATTAAACGGAAACGTGTTTTTGTGAAATAATCTCCTGAGATAACCCCAGGAACCAGCCTCTGTCCCTGAGCTGCTTTCTGAGCCGTAACCCAAGCCGGAGCCCGGGTTTCCAGACTCCCACAGCAGTCCCTGGGGCAGACCTCCGTTCGGGGTCTGGATCCTCCCTATCCGCCGGAGGTGTGATCTTGGCCCGGTGAACATACCACTCCGAGCTAACACTGTCCAGGAGACTTTCTGCCATTACCGAGATGTCAGCCATTCATCACACGGGACGGACTTTTAAATTTCACATAATTTTATTTCATTTAAATTCAAATTGCCAATGTAGCTAATGGGTAAGTCCCAGTTTCTCTATGGGTAAAATGGACACGATAATAATCCCATTGTGAGGATTGAATGAGATCATGTAGGGGAAGCCCCTGACCCAGGGCCTGGTTCACCAGTAAGAGCTCGATTGGCAGGAGTTATTAACATCGTCATCACCACTGTCATCCCCGGGCTGACTCTACACCTCAGGGCTGCAGCCCACCTGCCCACCCCACAACCACCCCTCCAGGAGCTGCTCCCACCCCTGCTTGCACAGCCCGTGACAGAGAGCTTGCCGTCTCTGGGCTGACCTAGCCTCTCATGGGACTGCTGACCACCTGAGAAAGATATACACTGACACTTTTGTATGAGTGGACTTTGGTGGAGACCAGAAAGAAGGGCTGTGTTTCAAGAGGGCAGAACAGCGAGGAGAGGGTGAGGCCTAAGGCAGGGAGCCTTGAGAGGGTGAGTGCCTCGAATTAGGGACGCCCACTTGGATTTTAAGGCATGGGTGAGCCCCAGCTGATACCCTGGTAACCTTAATGAAGAGGCTTTCCCAATTTTCTTTGGTCGCTTCTGCAAACTGGCCCCCTGTGCTGCCAAAAAGACTTGGCTTTCCTGAGACCACAGCAGGTATGTGACATGGATAGGCATTAAAATCTGCCACGTATGGAAAATGGGCAAAACACCTGTTTTTCAATAACCTCATAGTTGGGTAGGGATAAAAGAAACAAATCATCTCAACGAAGTGCATTCCGTAACATGCTGGTTACTGTATACTGATCACACAGTACACAGGTACCATCTGAAGTAGGATCTTGCTTACCCCCATTTTACTGCTATGTAAGTTGAGATATAAACACCTTAAGTGACTTGCCCAAGGTCATACAAGGCCACTGTGCCCTCCTACCTCTGTGACTGTATAAGATACAAAAGAAAAGCAGCGGAGGGACTACAGAGTGGCCGGGTTCAGAGGGGAATTTTCAGAGAAAACCCTTGGGCAGGGCCTCAGAGGGTGAGTAGGAGTTTGCCAGGTGGGTGGGGGTGAGTGGGGGGAAGGTCACTGCAGGTCGAAGGAATAGCAGGAAGCAAGGAAAGGATATTGGAAAGTCCAGAATGGCCAATGGGAGGCAGAGCAGAAAACCAAGCCATAGTAGTAGTTTGGAACCAGTGTGAGAAAGACCTCATACACCCTGCCAAAGATGTGGATTTTAGCCAGCCAGTCATTTCCAGGCACAGGTCCTTGAGTTCTGAGGCACTATCAGAAGTAAAGAGAATAAGCAATCTATCTGTGTGTGTGTGTGTGTGAAGACATGTCTCTTTTCTGCTTAGTCTGTGAGACAAGGGTAAATACATACTGGCTTATACAGATTCTCTCCCAAAGGTGGGAATGCTTGTTAATGGAAGACTTTATGAATATAGTGTATCCGCTTTATAGAATTTTCTATATTTCCAAGTGCTACAGACTGATATCATAACCTGCAGCATAGATACTAGGTGATAGATGTGGTCATTCATGTGCCCAGAGACACACTGGCAGAAATTAGTGATTAAAGTTCAAATTCTCTTCTTATTTCAAGGCACTTGGTGTCCTTTTGGTCCCATAAACCACAGCTCTCTCTGTATGCTTCCTATAAGATGTTCAGAAGATTGGAGGTGAGGAGCAGGCAGTGTGGAGAAGCTGGTATAAACTGGCAGGATACCCCGAGAAACCAGCAAGCTCTGGGTGTCCTTAATGGTCCAGGGCCACATTGGCCAGCACCTTCTGGCCACCTTATCAGGGGGAGGACCCAGAAATCCTCCCTCTTGTCTTCCTGAAATGCATCTCTCCAGTTTGGTTTGGAGATATAAGCAGTCCAGGATATTTTTGTAAATGTCCTCGCTCCTTATGAAGTAGATTCAGATGAGATGGGGTGCTGGGTGGAGGAGTACTGACCCCTTACCTTCCTTACTCTGAAACCCCAGGAGTCCTGGCGCAGCTGGAGTTCTCCATTGGTTTTTTTCTCCCCAACTTGCCTTTCTTTAAAAAAAAAAATAGACTTTTTTAGAACAGTTTCATTAGAAAAACTGAGCAGATCTAGAGAGTTCCTATACCCACCCCCCTCCCACACACAGTATCCCCTATTATTAACATTTGACATTAGTATGGTACATTTGTTACAAGTAATGAACACTGATATTGATACGTTATTTACAAAAATCGGTAGTGTATTCAGAATGCCTTAGTTTTTGCCTAATATCCTTTTTACGTCCCAGGATCCCATCCGAGACACCACTTACATTTAGTTGTCCTATCTTCTTAGGCTCCACTTAGTTATGACAGTTTTCCACTTTATTTTTGATGACCTTGACGGTCTTGAGAAGCACCTGTCAGGCATGTTATAGGAGACCTTGTGAGCTGGGGGCCGTGTCTTTGGCTCTGAGTACACGCTTGGGTCAGTGCAGGACCCGCAGCTCACTACAAGACAACCACAAATGATACACAATCCAGACACACAGCAGGTTATTCCTAGGGAACAGCCAGTTCGATGGACTGGATAAAAGCCACATAAAGTGTGCTTACCCCGAGAAGGGGGACAGTCTGCTCCCCTGTGAGTGTCAGGTGGCGCATCCCAGATGAAGAAGCTGATAAGCTTCGTCCGCAAGCCATGTGGGACTGGCCTTAGATGACTGGAACATTCACCTGCTGAATATGCCTGCTACCCAAATCATGGTAAACGCTGTGATTCATGGGGTGCCTTTTACATGGGAACCCCATATAAGCTTACTGCTGCAAAAGCAAGGGACAGTTCTGGAAGCCTTATCACATTTGTGGTCTCAGCTTCCTCTCATGGGTCTTAACAGATGCTAATTAACACATTAGGTTAACTCAAGAGAAAAGGGGGAAAGGCACAGAGAGTTTAGGAACTGATTTAAGTAGGGCAGAAATTTTTAAGTGGTTAATAAGAAATAAGGTGACTAAAACAAATATTGATAGGAGTGAGACAAAGGGGGAGCAGAAAGGGGAGAGTCACATGACTCATCCCAGCAGGGTGGAGATCTTTAGATGGTTAAGAAATGGGATGAGGAAAGCAGATGTTCATGGGGTTAAAACGAAGGTTTTAGTTCAGCCCTATGACAGGCTGGGTGGGCCGTGCTGGTCCCCCAATGTTAAAGGGCCCTAAACAAGTCCATTGTATTTACCCCAGTTTGGAGACATTTTTAAAGCCAGAGGCAGAGATTGCAAGAAGCCTGACCAGCAAGGCCCTGGGGCAGTGGTTACATAGGTAAATCAAGGTAAAATTGACCAAAGGGCCAGGCTGCTCCACCCCTCACTGGGGATCCCAAAGCCTTTTGCACCTTAGTGGGTAAAATGGTCAAGAAGTGGGGAAGAGACGGTTGTGGGACTCCTTTACAGGATCATGCTGCCTGGGGAATGCCGAGAGGAAAGAATCACAAAAGGGACTCTCTTTTCCCCAGAACTGACTTTGGAACAGTGCGAGCCCCTGCTGGATTCTGTTCACTTGGACAGCGCCCTATAAACAGCTCTTGATTGACCAAGAAAGAGCTGCTTGGCTTGTGAATGGCAGTTCCACGAATGAATGGACAGCATGCTGTTGAAAGGCCACCACTCTGATGCAACAAGGGGTCACAGGACCAGGGCAGCAGCTCTTAGGGTGGGAAGCAGGGATGACTCCTAAGCAGGAAACTAACTATATTTCTAAACCTTATGGTAGAATGCCGAAGGGCCAGATCTGGCAAAATTGGGGTTAACAGCCAATACAACTCTGTTTGCCTGGTGGTAAAAATACCCACCAGTTCTGCAGCTGTGTGAATGGGAGTGGACCCAGGGGGGGGGCACCTGCTGGACTCTATTGCTGCCTGCAATTCAGACCAGCACGGGGCCAAAACGAATTTCCCTTCCTAAGGTGGGAAAGTTTAGGATAAATAGAAAGGAGGAATAGTGGCTGAGAATAAGGGAATGAGTAAATGGGTTATGTAATGAGGGAAAGGCAGTAAGTATCACATTAACACCTCGAAAGAGGCTCAGAGCAAGAGATGACATTGCCTCTTACACAATCGCACCACATGCCTGAGAGGGTGAAGCCATCTCCTGCTCTTGGAAGCTGATCAGAATGGAAACCTGCAAACCTGAGTGGCCTCACATTGGGAGACATTTTCATCGATGTAATGACAAAGGGGACTAATCATGAATGACTAAAGGGGATTCTAGTAAGGTGACACATCTGGTGTCAGAAATATTGCAAGTAAAGAAAACTTCTCTTTTATCCTCCATTTGTTACTTTAATCAATTATATATATATATCAGTATGGGCTTGTGAATATTTAATTTATATTTTGGGTTATAACCTAATACCAATTCACTTATTTTTTTTGCTCAAATTGTCCCAGTTTTGACTATTACGGACTTTTTCAGTTGGCTTCTGTACCCCTTTGACATACCCCTAGTAACCCGGAGTTCTGGTGTGTTTGGCAGGGTGTGGGAGGTACTACCTTACTTTCTGGCGCTGCAAGATTCTCACACCTCATTTCACATTATTTCCTATCTCAGTCCTAGAATCAGCCATTTCCCCCAAGGAGCCCTGCTTCCTTTTATTGCGGAATGGTATCAGGGCAGAACTACGTTCAGTCCATACTAAAAAGTCTCTTTCCCCTACTACAGTAGTACTGAATAAAAATCTTAAAAATCTTAAAAATCTGTCTTTGCAGCTTTGTTTTTCTGTGACACGTTCCAGGAATGTTCCTGGTGAGATGGATTCTTGGGATGGGAGCCTCACAACCAAAGGCCTCCAGGACTCAGAGTTAAAAAGCAGCCCACAGAGGCAGTCGTGAGGGCAGTTGCTCAGCTGTCAGCCAACAAGGCCTGGATCTAGTCACACAAAAGGGTTTTCCCCTGGGTAGGCAGGGAGGTCCTTGAGAGGCAGGGGGCTTCCTATAGAGATGGCAGCATAAGTCAGCAACTAATACAGGAAGAAAGTCATCTTTGAGTTCCAGAAACAGCTTGGGGGCCATTAGGTATAGACCCAATCAATTAACATTCTTAACTGAAGTGCAAAGAGGGGCCCGGGCTCCCTCAGGGGTACAGCATTTAGTTACATATGGTGTGGGAAGGAGCTACACAAACAGAACCCCAAGCGTGTAGGCCCCAGCTTCCCGGGACTTGCGATATGAAGAGGTGAACAGAAATGGCCCAGACGTGAGTAACAGATCACACGTTCATGCCACAGACAGACCCTGTGTAATTACTTCTGTGAATTTTCTCATAGGTACCATTATTGTCCCCATTTCACAGGTAAGGGAACCAAGGTTTGGAAGAGCTAAGCTTATTTACCCAAGATCCCAGAGCTAATAAACGGTAGGTCCAGGTTCCAAGGCAACCAGTCTCTAGGGCTGGCTCTTACCTTACCAACACACGGCTTGGTGCTGGGGCAGCCCTGAAAATGTGTCACCTCCCACATGTCCCCTGATGGTCAACGAGTGGGGGTATGAGTCCATTCGTCATAAAGCCTCTTCAGTCTCCTGGCCCCAGCTTCCTGGCCCCACTGGCAGAGCACCCTCCTGGGCTTCCCAGACAGCCAGGCTGTGGGGCCTGAAGGAGTCCACGGTCCCGGCAGAGGCTGTCTGCTCAAGGCTACCTGGTGAATGACAGGTGTCGTTTTAATGCTCCCATAGTTACAGAAAGGGAAAAATACTCTAGGAATATCCAGGCACCTACCTCTGGCCAAGGCTGATATATTCACTGAGTCACTGTTTGCAAGGCAGAGTCCTTCAGAAAACACCTCTTGGTACTGGGGCCTGGCAATGTGGCCCTGACAAGGTGTCACTCTCATTAGCTTCTGAAAATTGCATAAAATGTTCTAAAAATCCATGTTTTCAAGAAACAAACACCATTCTTCAGAATCAGCTAGGAGCTGAGAATGTCTTGTCACTAATACTATACCCAGGCCATTTTGACTAGAGACATAAATACAAAGCTTTTAGCAAAGTTCAAAGCAAAGCAGAACAAAACCAAACACAACACTGTATATGCACTGGGAAGTATGTTAAATGTTTTTCAAATAATAACTCACTTAATCCTCTCAACAACCCTAGGATGTAAGTACTCATTATCACGACTATTTAAAAGACAAGAAAACTGAGACACAGAAAACTGAAGTCATTGCCCAAGGTAATACAGCAAATAAGTAGCAGAAGTCAGATTCAAACCCAAGCCGTCTAGGTCCAGAGCCATGCAGGTAACCAGAGCATGACACAGCCTGCCAGCGTGGGGCAGGTGGGCAGCTGGGTGGCCTTCTCTGTGGGTCCCCGCTCGCTTCCTCCCCGTTAGCCTTTGGTCTCCAAGCCCCTGGCATTTTCACTGTCAATTTCTCCCTCGGAGCCGCAGCTCTTGCATGGTTCTGGCCCAGGACTGGAAGGCGGGTTTTTATAGATGCTAAAAATGGGAGGTGGTGGCGATGGGTCCTCCAGTCAAAGGCAGATCCCTGGGCCTTCTCACCATGTTCTGTGCTGTGTCTGTCTGGTGGCTCACACACCGGGAAGTCATCCGGTGAGCCCAGTTTAAGGTGGAGAATAGCAAGTGGGAAAGGAGAGCCATGGCTTTCAGGGACCTGCAGGGAAGGCAGAGGACAAAGGATCCATATGAGATTGCTTGGCTGCCACAACAAGGTGCCCCTGAATGGGGGGCTTGAACAGCAGGAATTTATTTCCCATAGTTCTTAAGTGCAGAAGTCTGAGATCAAGGTGCCAGCGGGGTTGGTTTCTGAATTAAGACTTCTTTTCTACGGGAAAAGGAGATATCTCTACAAATGTAAATTTCCTTTACACACGGTGAAAGGATATTTCCTTCTACCTGCCTAGGTTCCGTGGCTGGGAACTGTGACTCAAATTGCCAGCAGACAGAGTAACAAGAGAAAACTAGTCTTAATTACATACACACCCGAGTTCACAAAGAAGAAAATGTGACCCAAGGAGGGGGCTAGGTGATTGAGGCTTACATACCATTTTAGGCTAAATAAAGGAAAAGGGGTTTTGGACTTCTGGGCAGGGAGGCAAGCTCTGGGAAAGTGACAGGCAGGTATGGTGACCAAAGGCTGTTTAGTAAGGTGGGTGATGCAGATTTAAGCCAGTGCCTGCTCTGAATTAAGACTTGTCTTCTACAGGAAAAGGAGACATCTCTACAAATGTAGATTTCCTTTCCACGTGGGGGAACCATTATATTTAGAGGTTTTTCTGCATCTGCAGATTCTCAGTGGCCTTTCGCTCATAATAATCCATGTTCCAAAGAGGCATATTTTGGAATGGCATATTCTGTTACCCTTCCGAGTGAAGGCGGGGCATCTGCTGCAAGTGTTCCAGCGGGGGAGGGAACAGTTAAGTGCACAGAGTAAGCGGAGACATCTGGGCAGGCTGGAGAAACAGCAGGGAGGTCAGTGGTGCCGAAGGGAAGGGAGGCAGAGGGCAGCAGGTGTTAGCAAACCATTCACACTGCTCTGCACTTCACTCCCTCCCCGTTTTCAAACATCCTCTTGGCCTTTGTCCCAAATCAGCCTCAATCAAGCTGCCTCGTTCTGTTTCAGAAGCTCCCAGGTAGTCCACCATATGGATATAGTACAATTTATTCAACTGGTTGTAGGTGTTTCTTTTCTTTTCTTTTTTTAAAGTACCATGAGGTATGAAGTGAAAATCAGGAAGCAGTTGGAGTGGGGTATAAAATAAAAAATAAAGGGCAAGGTTGTTCCTCACAGTTGCAAAGCCCAGGGCAAGAGCAGAAACGGAGGCCCACACACCATAGGTCTAAATATGAAAGGTTATAAAGTAAATTGAAACAATGTTAAATAAAATACGCACTATCTTCCTACTTGACCAATAGACCTTCATGACACTCTGGACAGCCAGATTTAAATTTAGAATCGCAGGGACTTTGGGGTTCTACAGCCAGCCCATGGCCTGCCCCTTCCCACAGCAGTCCCATCCTGCACTGAGAAGGCCCTTGAATGCACAGGTCTGGACACCTCAGCCTGCCCTGCCAAGTTTCCATCTATGCTGCCCTTGGCATAGTACTCCCTAGGAAGATGGACTCAGGAAAGAGGCCCACACGGGCCCTACAAACAGGGTGGGACCATTTGGGCAAGAAATTCCAAGGTGCCAGGTACTCCGATGGTGGGCTAGAAGTGACATGGGGGTGCATGGGCGCTGGATAGGCAGGACCCCTTGATCCCACAGACTTCCTACCCTTTACGAGGGATACAGCAGGGGAGAGTCAAAGCAGGTCCTGTGAAGCACAAGGCTCAGGTCCCGCTTGCCCAAGTCTAAAGCCGGTGCTGCTGAAGAGTGGACACTGCCTTTCCACCTCAAGGGAAAAGCTGAAGCATGGAGAAAAGTAGGACAGAGCAGAGAGCTGGAGCCAGCAGCCCAGCCAGCTGGACGGACCGAGCAGGTAGCAGGAGGGACAAAGCCACAAGCTCTACCCAAGGCACGTGCAGGTCAGTACTGGCCAAAGGGGAAAACTTGATGGTTACGGAGAAAGAACCCTCAGCTCTTGCCTGCTCGAAACAGTGACAACCGCCGAGACCACAAGGAGAAAGTATAAACAAGGAAGCTGAAGCAAATAATGAAAATACTATCACCTTTTCTGTTGGTCAATGAACATCACGTGTATAGTTGATTGCTCCCCTGAAAGTTATGTAGAACGGGGACTAGGGATTCCAGGCCCAGCTTGGCGGTTAATTAGCATTAAGAGGTGGAACGAGTTACTTTGCATCTTTCTGTTTGTTTCCTCCTCTATCAAATAAGGACTTAATTGCTAAATCTCTCTCAACTTGCAAGAGATTTTTATAATTATTCAAAAATATATATATATATATTCCTCTGCTGGTTGTGAATTTTCTCTTTCAATACGGACTTGGCTGGCTCAACGTAACCTCAATGCAACCTTTACTGAAACTGGCAGTAGAAATGGTCAAGCTGCCTCCTGCCAGATGAGCACCCAGGCAGAGAGGACCAGCTGAGAGGGAAGAGAGGCCAGCTTTTCTTGGAAAAGGAGGGCAGCCAGCTTTTCCAAGCATCTGGAAAACAAACCCCAGACATCCCCGCTAGCAGGGAGTCATTTGCACAAAGGACCTCTGATAAAAGCAGACTGCAAAGGAGCAGACTCCAAGCACTCACTACCTGCAGAGCTGTGCTGGACCCATTAGGGAGCTTGCCAGTGGATGAAATGAGAACACACACTCAAGGTCTTCACAGAGCAATGTGTCCACATGCCTGGGTGTGGATCCACACTGTCATCGCTGAGCATAAGAGCACCAGATTTTACAGACCTAATGTAATCCCCATCAAAATCCCAGCAGCCTATTTTGAAAAAAATAGACAAGATAATTTGGAAATGTATAGGGCATAGCAAAGGCTCTAGGCTAGTCAAAACAATCCTCAAACTGAACGAAGTTAGAGGACTTCCGCCACCTAATATCAAGACTTACTATAAAGCTACAATAGGTTGGTGTGGTATTGGTGTAAGAAGAGACAAGCAGATTAGTGGAACAGAAAGGAGTCCAGAAATAGATTCACACATATACAGTTTATTGATTTTCTACCAAAGTGCCAATTCAGGTCAATGGGGAAAGGAATGTCTTTTCAATGAAGTTTGCTGGAACAACTGGAAATCCATTTGAAAAAAAAGACTCTTGACCCTTATGTGACTTTATTCACAAAATTAATGTGAGATGGATCATGGACCTAACCTTAAACCCCAGAACCATAAAGCTTTTTGAAGTAAACTATCTTTGTCACATAGGTATAGGGAAAATTTTGTTGGGCAGGATACAAAACCTGACAAAATGGTTTCTTCAGAACTAAAATTTTCTGCTAATCCAAAAATACTGTTAAGAAACTAAACCCACAGGCTTCAGACCTAGAAAAAAAAACTTTGCAGCCGTCTCTCTGAGAAGGGATTTATATCTAAGACAATGTAAAGAGCCCTTACAAAACAACAATAAACATTTATCAACATTCCAATTACAAAATGGGAGAAGACTTCAAAAGACACTTGACAAAATAAAATACACAAATGGCCAATAAGCAGTTTAAAAAGTGTTCAACATTATTAGTAATCAGGGAAATGGCCCTTAAAATCACAGGGAAATACAACTTCATACACACTAGAATGGCTAAATCAAAGAATGATGTCCTAGTTATCTATTGTTGCATAACTTATCACCCCAAAACATAGTAACTTAAACAACTGCAGTCATGTTATTATCTCTCACAATTCCTCTGCCTCGGGGATTTGGGAAGGGCGCGGCTGGATGGGGCCGGCCTGAGGGGGTCTCTCCTGATGTTGCAGTCAGACTACGGCTGCATGTGGAGAAGTGGGGGCTGGAGCAGTCGGAGCATCTCTCTCTCCCTTCTTGCCGTCTTGGGGTCTCTCCGCCTCTCCATGGGGTCTAGTTTGCGCTTCCTCGTAGCGTGGCGGCCTCAAGGCCCTCAGATTTTTTACCAGGAAGCGCAGGTCTCTAGGAATGAATCTTAGGCTAACGAGGTAGATGCTGCAGGCAACCCACCCAGACTGAAGGGCCGTGAATTTAGACTCTGTCTCTTGATGTGGGAGTGGCAAGGACTCTAGGAGATGGGAGATACTCCTGCGGACATTTTTGGAAAATACCATCTGGTGTTGACACCAGGAAGAAAAGCGGGTGACAGATTGTTGTCAGGCCTTGTAAGCTAAAGTTCAGTCTTGATATGAATTGTGATGGGGACCCACTGCAGGGGTTTAAGCGAGAAAGTGCAAATATCTAAATGTCTTAAAAAGTTCGTTCCCAGCTGTGGATAAAAAATCTGTGAGGAGTGCTTGGAGGGAGAGAGACCATTTAGGAAGGGGGTCCAGAAGTTCACGTGCCAGCCACAGCCCAGGTGGGTGAGGGCACAGGGGGAGAGTGGGGACGAGGAGGGCCGCCAGGGTGCGGGCCTGGCCAGCTGTTTTGTTCACGAGGCTGAATGATGGAAAATTACATTTGTTTTGGACGCGTGGGGCTTGAAACGCCTGGGTAAGACATACGAGACTGGAACTCAGGAGGTAAAAATTCAGGGGAGAACAAACAGCATTTTAAAAGGTACAGGAGCGGACAAGACGTCTGTCGGGCCAAGTACTGGGACCCCTCATCCCGTCCCCACGCGCCGCCGACGGTACCACCCTCCCGCGGACCGAAAGACGCATGCGCTCACCTGTGACCGCGGGCGGCCCCTGGTCGGAAGCTTCCCGGCTGCGCACGCGCAGTGTCCGGCGGTCGCCATGGAGACGCGTGGCCCCAGCCAGGCATTCCGCGGCCGAAGCAGCCGAGAGGGTCTTGGGCTGCACGGGGCCCCAGTGGCGGCCCCGCGGGCGGATGAACGGCTGCGGTGAGGCCGGGGCGTTGGGGTGCCCTACGTGCTCGCCGGGGTCCAAACTGCCCCCCATCTCTGGCAGCGCCTCAGAACTGACCAAACGGAAGGTGAAGAAGAAAAAGAAGAAGACCAAGGGGTCGGGCAAGGGGGACGGTAAGAGGGGCAGCCAGCGCGGCAGCCTCAGCTCCTGTAACAGTTTCTTCTCCCAGGTCTCCCACTCCCACCCCTCACAGAGCCCCCATGCACTTGGGGACCACTCCAGACCAGAAACAGAAACTCGCCAGTCCCTAACAGAGGTCCTCCTGCGCCCCACACATGCCACTTTTCACAGCCCAGTGGTGCCCCAGCTCTACGCATAAAGGCCATTCATGTCCGCAGAGACCCTACCCCAGTGAGCACAGAGACCCCAAATCCTGCACCGAGAATTCTCGACACCCCTGGAGACCCTCAGCCCCACACAGAGACCCATACACAGAGCCTCCCAGCCTCACACAGCAGCTCAGCTTTGCAGAGACACCCTTTCAACTTCCTAATCTCTCAGCTGAAACTCCTAATTCTAAACGTTGGTACCTTTCCAGCAGAAATCTCAAGCCCTCCTACAGGGATCCCCTCATCTTCTCACACAGGCTTTCCCCAAGCCAAAGACACTAAACCACTAGTGACAAACACACACACCTAACTTAGGAGGGTACACGGGGGGGGGGTCTCTGGCCTAGAGACCCCCCCCCTTGTACCCTCCTAAGTTAGGGACACCTGGCCTCTGGATATCAATCATGTACACACCCAGTAAATGCATATAAAGGGTCCTCCCTGCACAGACTATCCTCCCCCGCCCCCATCCGCTGAGGCCAGCCTTTGACTGCACACACACCGTCACAGAGTCACTGCTCCATATTCTGAAAATCCCAAACACTCTCAATAACATCCCCTTATATCAGTATAAGCACCAAATAAAATGAAATCACAGATACCCCATTAGGCACACACATTCAGTCTACACACACATAAAGATACTCTGTTACATGCATAGACCCCCACCCCCAACGGTTGCCCTACACAAAACAGCCATACGCACACAGGCTCTCCCTCCAGTCTCTCTCGTGGACACCTCACATACACACACCAACACCTTCCAGAAACCCACAGAGTACCTGCGTCTCCCCAAGTTCCTCTAATAGAGCCCCCTGATTTCTCGACAAAGGTGCTGAGCACCCACTTAAGGAGAGCGAGTGCAACAGTGACATAGCCGTTGAGTGCTGTGTCTTCCCTGTCACCTGTGTAGTCCCCTCTGGGGGGCTGTCAGGGAGGTGAGCCTCACTGAACCTGACCTCCAGCATGGCTAGTCTTGGTGTCAGGTTCTGGGTCCTGGCCCTTTGGGTGGCGAGCTGGAGGTAGGAGTGGCAGCCTTCCCCATGTTAACTGTGTGGTTTGGGGAAGGGACCAGTGGCAAGATGAGATTACTTCTTCAGGTGGAATCATAATAAAAAGGCAAGAACGGAGTTTAGGTCAAAAAGCCCTGCGTATATCTGCACAGCCAAATTAGGGTATTTGTTGTCTTTTTGACTTAGCTTCTGATCCTAGAATTTACAGTGGCCGGGGCCTCATGCTGTCAAGCAGGGGACACCAAATAGTTTTCGAGGAGTAGGAAGGTGGAAATGTCAAGAGAGGATATATTTTTCATCTTTTTTTCTTTTCTCCTTTTTTGGGGGTGTCAGGTGGGGTGGATTTCTCTCTCCCAGAATAGAAGGATGAGCTGATGAAAAGAACTACAACTTTTAGTATTTCAATGTGTGCTATATAATTCAGAAATGCTAGTAATGTAAAAAAACAAAACAAAACAGTACAAGCCACACAGCACAAGTATTTCCTGGCTCAGCATTATATTGCTTTCCGCAGTCAGGTTTAGGAAGCTTTTCTGTTGTTCTCCATGCCTTTCATCACCAAGAAGTCTAGACGAGTAGAAGCAGAGACTCCTAGAAATGTGGAGGGGTGAAGTCGGGCCGCACGGCCGGGGAGAAGAGCCGGGCCCTGGGAGTCAGGCCTGGGTGCAGATTCTAGCCCTGCCACCCACTCTGCAACACTGGCAGGTGACTGAGACTTCGCGAGTCTCCGTTTCCTTACCTGGAAAGTAGGGCTGAGCGCCTTTATCCCGAGGACCTGGCTCACAGTACATGCTCCGTAAACGGCCCCTCCCTCCCCAGAATGACGTGACCAAAAGCGCACAGCCAGTGGGTGGGTACAGGCCGGGGAGCTGCGCCACCTGAGCCCTAGGTGAAGAGGGGCCTCCCCCCCATGCTTGGGTGATCCGGGCATCACACCCGGGCAGGCGGAGGGCACGCGCCACCCCCAACACTAACACCGCTCCTCTGCTCAGCAGATAAACACCAGCGTCGAGGCCTAAAGAATCAGCCGACTTCATCCTTCCATGGCATCTTAAGTCCCAGCAAAGATCACCGTCCAAGGCAAAAGTGCAGACAGGACAGAGATGAAAACAAGCTCATCTCTTCCTCCTCCCCTGTAAGTCTTCCCCACTTTGCCGAAATAGAAGAGAAACTTCCCAGCCAGATCAACGAAAGCCTGCGTTGGGACAGCATTCTCTCAGACCCCGAGGCAGAAGAGGAGAGGATTCGCATGTATAAACTGAACCGGAGGAAGCGGTACCAGATTTTGGTCCTCAAGACCTTGCGCTCTGACCCCCGGGCGGAGGGGACCGCTGAGACGCCCTACGCCTCAGATGAGGACAGCAGCGCCAAGAGCAGGCAGCCCTCAATAACAGCCAGCAGCCCAACTCCCTACTTCGAGGGAAACTTTACTCCAAAGCTCCAACACGCTGATTTAGCCACTATGCCCGAGTGAAAATCCACCCGTGACATTGACAAGCTTATCATTTATCTTTACCACAAGTTTATGTGTTAAAAAATAATAAACGGAAATCAGACCTGCAGGTGAAGGAAGCCGATGTCTGGCGTGTTGATGAGGTCAACCTCTTCTTTCACCAAGATGCCCTAGTCCCCAGGAAAGCCACATTTCCTTAACAGAAGCAATTTAATGAACAGAGTTCTTTTCAGGATTTTCTTTTTCTCAGATAAGCTGGCATCTCTTTGTTATTTAATTTCTCACCACAGTTGGCTGTTTATAGTGTGCCACTCCAAACCAGAGAAAGTGTGAGTGTATAGATTATATCAGTTCAAAAACACATTTTATGGGTAAAGCTCCTCACACAGCATGCTTCTGTAGGCCCAAGGAAGAGGCCCCAGTATCCTGGAGATGTTTTAAAAAATTAAACACATTCCCTGTGGCCTTCACAATAAGTGAGTTCCAGAGCTTCATCCCTGGAAGATTATTGTAAGAAGTCTCAAAGGAATATTGCTTGTTTCATAATTAAGGTCCTTCCAGAGAACAGATTGGTGGTTGGTTACCAGAGGGAAAGGGGGTTGGAAGTGATGGATGGTAGCTAGGCTTATGGTGGTGGTCACTTTGCGGTGTATACCAACAGTGAATTATGCTGTACACCTGAAACTTACATAATATTACATAACTCAATTAAAAATATATATATAGTCCTCCCCTAATCTGCCATGGTGGCATTTTAAGCAAAGGTCTGGAGCATTAAAAAGGCCCTACAGTACTACTTGTCCTAAGTTTTCTTCCCTGACACAAATACTTATTGAGTGAGGGCCACGTGTTGTCTTAAAGTTTGAGTTCTCCCCGAAGCAGACCCTGAGACGAGGATTCAATGCAAATAGATTATTTGGGAAGTGAGGGGAAGCTGAGTAGAGAGGATACAGGGAAGGGAAGGGAAGGAAGACAACCCAGGGACACTATTAAACCAGACTCCATACTGGGCAATTGGGGTTTAATCCCACAGGGAAACGCTGTCAGGATCACCCCACGTGAGGGTGAGGGAGCTGGGGTATTCTCTTCCCTGAGGCCCGGGCTGAGGGCTTGGGCTGGGGGGTGTGAGTGTCCCTGACTTCCCAGCCTGCTCTGTGGGTGGGCCTAGAATTCTACCTCAGTTGTTGGGAGAATCACCCACCGGCACCAAGATGCAGATGGAGAGGTCCAAGGGATGGGGCGGTCGTGGGGGTAGCAGCGGGCACCTGTGAACCACACAGTGCAGGGCCCGAGAGGGACAGAGTGGAGGTTTCAGGTGAGGTCCCTGCCTTCCGAGAACTTAAAGACATGCAGGTCATCAGGAGAGCTAAAGGCTGCAAGGAAGCATGCTGGATGTCCATCTGAGGTCCTCGATCTCTGCTAGCCCCCTACTTACAGAGCCCCCCTCACCCTTCCTCGAAAGGCCAGGTGCAGTGTTCTCACATTTTGGCCATTGTACCCTGGCAAAATATAGTGAAGGGACTTTTGGAAGAGGCCTGTCCTCTCCTGGAGAGTAGGTTACAGCTGCACCTGGCAGGGGCCCTGAAGCAGACAGGAATGGCCCTCCCCGTGAAGAGGCCACCAGGCTTTCGCCTGCTGCCCAAGGCATCAAGTCAAGGGCTTTGGTGCAGCTCTCCATGGGGAGGAAGAGATGGGAAATGTGCTGACACTCAGCCACAGGACCTCACCCGATGGCTCCAGGTAAAGACAGCAGAGGGCCGAGCAGCTGGGCTGGCATCTCCCATGAATCGATCAACCATAGTGGCTGGGAGCGCAGTGCATGGAGGAATCCGAGGACACACTAAGCTTTGAGATGCCTTGGTCATTCTGCACTGTCTTCCATGGGTGGTGTGTGTGTGTTGGGGGGCTGTGGTTGCCTTTCTGTCGTGAGATATTCTGGGATATTGTTCAGATTAGGAGCTGTGACATCAGAGCTGAATATCTCTTTCCCACCACATGCTAGATGTATGATTGCACGAAAACCGCTTACCCTCACCACATCTGGAAATAAGGATGAAAATTACCAACCTCAGTGGTATGGGAATTAAATGGAGTTAATTACATAACCCATTTAGCATAGCACCTGGCCCCTAGAAAGCACTCCATCTGTTATAAGAGTTTTGAGCAATGATATTTTAGCTTGAGGTAGAAACACAGCCACTAGAGGGCTGGGGTAGAGCTCACCTCGTCAAAGGGTGAGCTTCACAAAGTAATGTGGATTGGGTGGCTGGCCAATAGCTATAATTCAGACAAACCACAAAACAAGTAACAGGGGTCTGGAGCAAGAGAGAGAGAGCACAGGAGGGACGAAGCAAGGGTTTCAAAGTCTAATGTTTTGGAGAGGGAGCTTTAGGCCAAACAAGAAAGTACCTGCTTGTAACCAAATGGGAGACTGTGCTGAAGACATAGAGGAAGCACGTGGGGAGATGCTCCCACAAGCACAGAAGTGGCTCCCACCCAAGTGGCCACATCAGATTAGAAGTTTTAAGTATATTGCTCATACCTGCATCACGGAGGATGCATCGGCGAGGACCTTTTTCCAGTGGCGAGGAACAGAAAGCCCAAGGCAACCTGGCTTACGTGGACAACAAGTTGTAGTTTAACAAGATCTGCAGGTGGTTCATGTGCACGCACCGTCTGAGAAGCTCTGGCTGTCCCATGATTCCCCCCAGGCGTCTCGTGCCCTGGCACGTCCTGCGAGGAGAGCCACCTTGGCTCCAGACTCTTTTGAAGGATGCTGGTATGAGGAACAACCTTGGAAGGCAGAGAGCATCTCCCTCCAGAGCATGGGACAGATTTGCTTACTATTTATTATAGAAGATTCCAGTTTCTAGGCTCAGAGTTCCTCTCCTGTTACACCACCCGTTTTGTTCCGTGCCCCTGGTCCTCTTCACAACACGGTGGGATCTGAGGCTCTGGAGACGAGCGTAACTGCCTGCACTCTAGCTATTGCTGTGACAGATAAAGTGCCCTGTGTCTCTGATGCAAGAGTCTCATGTCTTTAGCCACCCTCCATGAAAACGTGGCAGTCTAACTTGTTAGCTTCCAAACAGCGTAAAATCTGACTCTTCACAATTCCTGGCCCTGGTCTAAGGGACAGACAGACTAACCATTCAACTCTGGTTTCTCTACACTTAATCACCAGAAAGGTGTATAATATTCTACAGTCAGGCTTTACTTGTTAAATTATACAGGAAGTGAGGCATTACAGACAAATTAGAAAATACAGATCAGCAAAAAAGGGGTTTAAAAACATTTAAATAGGCTTACTGTTTAGGGAGAGCTAA
Source organism: Phataginus tricuspis (assembly GCA_029783875.1). Classification (NCBI taxonomy): domain Eukaryota; kingdom Metazoa; phylum Chordata; class Mammalia; order Pholidota; family Manidae; genus Phataginus; species Phataginus tricuspis. The sequence goes on along the minus strand of JAQQAC010004778.1, from coordinate 4,677,272 downwards.
CCTCATCTGTTTAGTATCCATCCTTCCAGCCTTTTTTGATTCACGTATCTACACAGAGGAAAACAAAATTAGTGGGGTAATAATACAAGTTGTCTCTTAGTGGTTCTCTTAAAAACACAGGATGGACATCTTTCCAAGTCACTGAATTGACCCTCTGCATCGCACTGCGTAATAATGGTTGCCTCGTGTTTCAATGTGTAGACCATTCAGTCAGTCCCTACGTGTGGCTATCTACTTGGCTTCCTGTTTTTTGGCTATTCTACAAGCGTTTGCGAGGAACCTCCTTAGAACCACGGTTCTCTATACTGTATATAAATCCTTTGTCAGAAGTGGATATTTTTTTTCAGTCTGTGGCACACCTTTTATTTTCTTCATATGGAGTCTTTGAAGAACAGTTTATTTGTATATAGTTTGCTTTGAGGTGTTTTCAGATTTTTCGATTGCATTTTGTGTTAGTTTCATAAGCTACGTTTTTTTAAAAGGAATGTTTGCTTTTTATCTAAGTTGTCAAATTTGTTGGCATAAAGTTGTTCCTGGTATTAACTTATTATACTTTAGATGCCAGTAGGGTCTCTCTGTTCAGTCATGATATTGGTAATTTGTACTTTCTATTTCTTGATCAGTCTAGCTGAGGTTTATCATTTTTTTCCAAATAATCCAGTTTTTGTTTTCAAAATTTTCACAGTTATTTGTCTGGTTCTCTTTCTTCAATAGGAATCTGTATTATTTCCTTCCTTCCTCTTTAGGTTTATTTTGCTGATCTTTTTCTAGCTTCTGAAGGTAGAAATCACCCTAAGAGGGGCAATAGAAGTGGGAACAGCTTCATGAGGTCACTAATAATCGGGGTTACTTCCGGGCGCCTGTTTTGTTCCTTTAGCCTTCCAACATCTGTGCAATCACTCCCTGTGTGAAATAGCCTCTGCTGGAAATACCTAGAATGGTTTTGGTTTTCCTGAGTGGACTCTGATGGTTATACATCTAAACTAGCATTTCTTAAAGCGCATTCCAAAAACAATAGTCCTGTGAAATGCTTCTGGGCTCTCTGGTCCAGTGAGTTTGGGAAATGCTACATACTGGACTTTCCCTTGTGGGGCTTCTCAATGCACATTGCCACATTCACAGCTCTGATAGTTTACTCACTCTTTGATATGTAGCAAATATTCACTCTTTGTCCCTGCATCCATGGGAGAAAGTATGGCTCCTCGATCCACTGAGGTTGGGTTTGGCCGCACAACTTGTTCTGGCCAAGGAGAATGTGGGTAGAGGTGACAGGATGGCAGTTCCTAGTGTAGACCTCCAGAGGCACTGTTTGTTTCTGCTCATTCCACTGGGATCTCCGGCCTTCTTCCAGGAGAAGAGTGTGCTGCAGACAATCTCTCTACCCTGCTTCAGAGACAAGTGGAGCAAACCCCAGCTCAATACCTAGCCCTGGGCAGAGCTGCCCTCTCGGGTTATAAATTTGCCAGCAAGAAGTAAATGCTTACTGCTGTGTGCTATGTGATTCTGTGGTGGTTATGCAGCAAAAGCTGGTTAATGCAAGGGTCCCAAGAAGCCCAGCAGTAAACATACTTAGTATTTTTATTTCCCCAAACTTATTTGATCATAGATATTCATTTTATTCCATAGAAAGCAGTTTCTATGACATAAAGGAACCAGTTGCTCGTGATTATCGTCTAAAATGAAATTACTAGAATTTAATTGTGAAAAGAGGCATTCCTTACCCTAGCATTTGTCACCTCATCAATAGAGATGGTGCACTTCTTTTTTTTTTTTTAAGGTTCAAGTTCTTGTAATTTGTGGAAACACAGGTGATTTGTTCACTTCTTAAATTTCTGGGAAGTACACCAGAAAGGCTTCCTAAGACTTATCATGTTAGTAATTATACTTACTACTTTTTCTCTTGAGGGCACCAACTTAATCTGATATGCTTAGAAAGGTATTTTTCAAGAGAAAATTGAGACATTAGTTTCAACACATTACACACACACACACACACACACACACACACACACACACACACACACACTTGGAGCTTTAATCCTACATGGTTTAATTATTGTCCCAACAAAAGCTTGGAACTGCTAGGTCATTCATTTCATGGAAAATTTACACCATATACCTAATTGACAATGCTGGCCTTTGTCATCATCCTAACCAGCCAGGCTAGATTTAATTTTGGTTAAAAAATAATTCTTAAAAAATTTATAGGCATGGTAATATGCACTCCTGTGACATATTTATTTCTGAGTTGTAACTCAAAGACTAACAAATAAGGCACAGCCTTGCCATGAATTTGTTGTCTGAATGAGATAAGATGGCTTTTCTCTTTTTTTTAATTGAAGTACAGTTGATATATAATATATTGGTTTCAAGTATACAGCACCGTGGCTTACCAGTTACCCACATTATTAAATCTTCACCCCGACGAATGCAGTTACTATTTGTCTATGGAAGACGTTACAGAACCATTGGCTATACTCTCCGGGCTGCCCTTCCATCCCCATGACCACCTGATACTATGATTGAGATTTTGTGCCTCTTTATCCCCTCACCTCCCCACCCCCACCCCAAGATGCCTTCTCTTTCAATATTTCTTATCAACCCTCTCTTTGCTTTGTCCAAAGGGATTTCCCCTCAGGAAAACCACAGTCTGGCATTGAAGAGATGTGGGTATTAAATGAAAAATGTCCTCATTCCAACTGCCTCACTTTATGAGATATTGGAAATGAGAACTTTCCAACACACGCCAACCTTGCTTCTACCGGCACCCTTCATCCCTGACAAAATAATGCGCAGGACATCGATAGACACAAAGCCCTACATGGGAGTCCAGTGTTCCTAACTGGCCCTCTGTACCTACAGGTTTTTTCAGCCCAGAGCAACATCCCACAATAAAATTAAGGATGGTTTAGACTAAGGCATGTATTCCTACCACAAAGCGGGAGAAAGGGAAGGTGGGAAGGGAGGGAAGGCCTGACGTCATCGCTCACAGCCCCGTTTTCAGGGCAGATCGGGTTTAGGGAAGAGCACCCATTGAATCTGGGAACAAATTCTTTAAACTGTCTGTGCCCAAGAGCCCTTTGGAAATCTTCATGTACTCCCGCAGGAATGCATAGATAGATAGAACTATTACACTATTAAAATACAATCACATCTTAATATTTCTCAAGACGAGGAGCTTTTCTCATAATCTCAACCAAAACATAATTTTACTTTAAAAAAAGAGAGGCATCTCTTAAGTTTTGTGTTTTTTTAATATAATTTATTGTTAAATGAAGGAGTCACATAGCAAATGGAGTGGAAAAGATACCACACATAAATTTAAAAAACAGTTTTTGTCCAATACTATTCTGGATTTCCTAAGGTTAGAAACAGGAAAAGTGTCGAATGAAATGGTAATCATTCTTTTTAAAAGGTCTGGATTTGAAATGAAAACGACGTTTCTCTGAAAATAAAAACCATCCTTTTTACATGAAAGCCATAATTTAAGAGACTGAAAAGAAAAAAAGACTTTTTAATTAATAAGTAAACTCTGTCTCCCAGATATGCTTAGGAATGTTTGGTTTTAATGAGTTTTAAAAATCGCTGCTTCCACCTTGCAAACCAGCATGAATCTGCCGTTGGCTGAAGTCATTCGATCCGCTCTGAAGGGCCCTGTTTTCACGTGCTTCCTTTTCTGCAACTTTCAGCAAAGCAGGTTTGAAGCAAAAGGAAGGATTAGAAAGAACTACAGTGAATAACTTAACAAAAAGAAAACCTGCTGTCCCATTCGCATTTCACATTCGCAACTGCTCACTTCTACTTACTTTACTGACATATTTCAGATTCTCTCCACACCTGCAGGGCTCTGCGTGAACGTAACCCAATCCCCCTAAAGCAAAAAATCTCACACGGACATCGCAAAAGTGTTCAAAGGCCATGCTCTCCCACGCCTGCCTCTCCCGCCATGCTGTCCGCAGTACTGTTCTGAGCTCATTCAAGTGTCCCCACCGGGCCGGAGCAAAGCCTTGGGTATTCTCTTAATGTAATTAAAAAATTACATTTACCATGGTCTTAAATGATAAGATTATGAAATCAGAGAGGAAAAAAATCCATTGCTTAATCAATAAATGCTGTGTAATTTGCTCCTCTAAAGGTAGGAAGCATTTGTTGCTCTGCATGACTGAGGAGGCTGTGGGGTCCCAGAGCACCCCCTTGAGGGGTCCTTGCTGAGAGTCACTGTGGCAAACTTAGGACCACAGAGCCGACTACGGGCTCCACGAGGCTCCACTGAGGGGCTGCGGTCAGTCAGGGGCAGCAAAGACTAAACATTTTTAAATCTGAAGAAGACACCAGACAAGTTGGCTCTGGAGGCCGCCAATGACTTTAGATGAGAGTGATACCATCACACCTGCTCTCCTCAGAATAAAAGTCCCTGCTGTGGCTCCAGGGTACCCACAGAGCTGTCAATTCTGCATTCAGGACAGATGGAAGCTATCAACAGAAACAGGTAACAGCAGGAGGCTGAGCTTACAATACTCTGGAACCCTTGAGCACTTGACAAAATTTGGATGCACTCAAAGGAAATATCCACAGTTTGTTCTTTCCAATATTGGAAGAGAAAAAGCCATCTGCCACTTTCTTCTCTCAAAAACCACAGGGACTGGCAGAAGACCTAAGGGCTGGGGGAGGCAGGGCGGGTGGGGGCTGCAGCCAGAGCAGCTGGCCCACCGCACCCTCCTAGCCCCGCGGCCGTCCCTGCTTCTGAGGCCAATTCAGCTGAATTCAGAGTTTCTTCAATTCACACGCAAAGCCACGGGTGTCACTTCCAGTAAAGGAACACTTAAAGGAAATGTGCACCATCAGAACAGCACCCAGGTTCTGGGGTTTGACCTGTGACATCATTCCCTATTCTGAATTCACCTTTGCTTCCCTGGGGCAGGAGGGGGCACATTTCTTTGCTTTTTGGCTTAGACCTAAGGTACTGGCAGAAATTCTCTGCAGCTGACCCCAGGGCCCTGGGGAGGGCACCCATCCTGGCGACCCCCAGTGCCGAGAACAGCTACATCTACCCCCTCCCAGAGGGCGTCAGGTCCTTGGTGTGGCCGTCGGTTCCCACCATGACTAAAAGCACCCCCCACCAGGAAGTCCCCAAAAATGTTTTTCCTAAGCATTCCTTTAAAATGCTGTTCCTCTCAAAAAGGCCCTCTGCCATGTTTTGCCTTAAGAAAAAATAGGAAAGGATTTGGAAACCCCAAAATGCGTATCAGGAGAGTTAGACAAGCCTGTGGAGACATTCCCAGATGCCGAGCTTGGGCCAACGGGTGGAAGGAACGGAACGCAGCCCCTCAATCCCGAGAGGAATGGCTTGGGGTGAGCTGACCCTCCTGGGGAGGTGAGAACAGGGCCAACCTTTCCTGTCGTTTTTTAAAAAAAGGCACCTTATATTGCAGTTCGGAGTTTTTCAATACCATGAAAAAGGTTTAGAGAATTCCAAGACTTTTGGTTAAAGGAAATACAAATGGAAATGGGAATAAAAAATGGATGGAACTCAACTCTCCGCAGATTGAACCCCTATGGGTGTCACAGCTTACTGAATTAGCACCACTTCCACAGCAGCGAAGACACCCGGGGTTGAAATTTCTTAAAACTCATTTTTTCCATCCCAGAGACCTGTTCTACGCTCTTCCTCGAACTGACCGATGGGAGACCTCTCCCCTCCCTCCCTACTTCAAATTGTGGCCATTTCCTTTTTGCTCTAGTTGGCTTTCTATTTCCTCGTTAAATTGAGACTTGGGGGACACTGTGAGGCAGTAAGCTAGAAATATACTCCTTTGAAAAACTATATGAACCTTTTTCAAAAACCCAATTCTCTCAATATTATAAGATGCTGTGATTTTTTTTTTTTTCTTTCCCAGCCTGGGCTTGGACGTACGTCTAGGTTAGACTCTTCTGGGGCATGAATGACACTCGAGGGCAGGGCGGCCCGCCTTGACCGGGGCACTGAGGGCTGGTCCATCCCCGCCCCCCCAGCCTGCTCGAGTCAGCAGTCCTGCGGGAGGTGATCGCTGCCCAGACACTCTGTGGCTTCGAGTTCCACGCTGGACAGGAACCTCCTCACCATCTTGCGGCAGTTGTAAGCCAGGGTGGTGGTGTAGACCGTCTTGGGGTACTTGGGGTAGACGATGGTGGTGCTGAGGAAGTGGGCAGGCTTGTGACGGGGCTCGAAGCGCACCTCGGCCTTGTAGTTGCGCCATGTGCAGTTGGGGATGCAGGTGACCGTCTGGCTGCAGGAGGCCACCGCCAGGCCCAGGGGCAGCTGGACGTCGTTGACGAAGTGCCTCTCAGAGCCGTACCTGACCGAGGAAGTGTACCTGGGGGAAGACATAAGGCCGCATGAAGCTGCTCCCTGCGCTGGGGGCACCTGGAGCCTTTCCTGGGGTGCAAACCCTGATGTCTGGCTACTCGAGTCAGAAGCAGCAAAGATGTGAGGAAGCAATTCTTGTGTGGTCCTTCTCTAAACACTTTGCTTCCAGGGTCTGATTTAACTGTCCCAACATCCTGGGAGAGGAAGTCGAGGTGCAGGGGTTAAAGTCATAGTGGGAATGAGAACTGGGGCCGGTACTGAAGCACAAATGTGCACGGATCCCTGGTTTACGGCGTGCTCCCCGCTCCTCCCGGCAGGCAGCGGCCTCTGGACTCTGCCCATCTGCGCAGCTCCGTCAAGTTACTTAACTGCTCCAAGCCAGCTTCCTCTTTCTGTGAGAGGCGCCCAGTGACAACTGGCAGAGTGTCAACATGCAGCAAGTGCTGTCGGTGGTGAATGCCAGGTAACAGGGTGGACGCCACAGCTCACCTAGGGGCGAACGGTTTCTCGGTCCCCTGGGCGATCAGTCAGCTTTTCAATGAGAGCACGAACGATCCCAGGAATCCCAAATGGATCGCTGGTCCTGAAAGCTCGGGGATACCAAGTACCAGCACAGCATCCACCCTGGCCTTGGGTTTGCACACCCCTCTGACCCAGGGACTCCCAGACCTGACCGCATCAATCAGAGCCAGTTACAATCCTCACTTCCATAAAATAAATTAATGTCCACAATCTTCAGCAGCCACTTTATTTTTTTTTTTTTAGTCCTTCTTTGGTAATTTGGGAGTTAATTTTTTTAATGGAAGCATTCATTCATTTTACTGTATAATTATTGCACCTTCATAGATACTAAAATATGTACGAGCATCACACAGAGACACAGCTAACAGCACGGCCCCGAGCAGCCCTAACCCACCGGTCAGGGAATAAGACTGCATTCTTTTCAATGAGTTGGATGGAACCATCTCTTCTTGGACAAGTAGGTTAAAAGGCTGGTGGAAGCTAATATCATGAAGTCATGTCCTCATTTTGTTCAAAATACAAGTTCCACAGGAATAAAGGACTGAATTGCTCACCTCCAAACTGGTGAGTCTCCTTTGTTCCATGTCAAAGGGTCCTTTGTGTTAAGGCAGCTGAAACTCCATCAATAAAACCACCAGCTACCCCCAAGTAGAGTTTCTTTCTCTAAAAAGATGCATCTTTAACAGAGCTTCTCAACGAATCTCTGCCCCCAGGTAATCGTGGATGAGATAAATTCCCAGAGGAAGAATGGTATTTGCCCTTAGTGAAATGGAAATTAGGGACAAGGTTACACTGTCTTGAAGCCAGGGTGGGGAAATGGGGGAAGCAGCTTCTGGAAAGCGGAGTTACTTTATGACATAATTTTAAATATCTGATGGCCATGACAGATGAAGTGCAAAAAGCAGGACTCTGTGTATAACATAATCTTGTTTGTATTATTTTAAATAGCATGTTTATATATTTAATTGGTTTGAATGCAGAAAAAAAAAAATCCAAGAGAGTGCCCATAAAACTATGATAGTTTTGGCACATTTTTGGAATTAACTAATTTAAAAAAATAACAAGCATTAATTTCTGAAATAGAAAATGAAAATTTTAAAAATAAAATCAGGGCCTATGTATTTACCTTATTTCCATCGGTGGTAAGGGGTCAAACTCCACTCCTTCGCCAAAGGACAGGGGGCATAACTTTGGTGCGCAGGTGAAGGCCAGGAGGTTGGGGAGAGATGCTGGATTCTGTGAGGATGGAGGAGGCGGTTGGACCACAGGCTGCTTGGATGCACCCCCACCGAAGGGCCTGGCTCTGAACCCCCAGCTGCTGAGCCCAGCTGTGACTCATGTCCCCCCTCGTGGAAATCATGCCAGAGAAGGGCTGACCCCCCGCATGGGAAGAACACTGGATAGGCAGCAAAGAGGCCTGGGTTCAAATCCCGGGTCTATCACGAATGTGCTGTGTACCCTGAGTCACCTCACACTCCCTCTGACTCTGCAACCAAGGGGGTGCCCCTTTTCATCACCAAGGTTTTGCAAAAGGCTGAAAAGAGGAAAGAAACCCGAGCTCAGTGCCGTGACCATGGCCAGGGCCACAGCTGCTGCGCCACCCCCGGCACGGTGGTGAGGAAACTTGAGGAGCTGGGGCTTCCCTAACCAGAGCCCTCAGTCATGTGCCCCCAACCCTGTCAGTGTCTCGGCAATACTTTAGAAAAGGCCCAAACAACAAAACTCTACCAGGAATTTTTTTTACACTGAAGATTCAGTCCAACTTCCTCCACCTTCTCTGCCTCTGGGGCCGCCAGATCAACACCCACCGCGTGGGGGGGATCTGCAAATTCACTGGGCAGATGAACACCAAAAGTTCTCTATGCCCCCTTCCACGATCCAGAAAATTCTAGAGGTTAACTAGCTTCTAGCCCGGCCAAAGCTTCAGCCTTTCTGATGCATCAGGCAGCCTGCGTGAGGCTGCCCCCTTCCACATGCAGCTGCTAGTTCTCACCCCATCTGACTAGAACGGGGGCTTCTGGGTTAAGGGTGCAGCAGAGAGCAGCCCTTTAGGGGCTCGAGTTTACTGGTGATCTGTCCCTTTCTTTGCCTGATTTGAGAGAAGGATCCACACTTGGCCCAGGGTGGGGAGGTGGCTGCTCCACCTCATGTCTTCTAGGACAGAAGGAAGCAGACGCTTCTAGAAGGTTGGCTTTGAAACCCTTATGTTATCAGAACAAGGTGTCGGGTGGGGGTGTAGCGTGTAAATGCAAAAGCCAAAGGGGCTCAGGGTCGGTCAGGGGGAGGCAGAGTCCTGAGGGTCCAGCTCCTGAGGGTGGATGGAGAGTTTAATGCGCCTCCGCTGGGGAGGAGCTGTGGGGGGAGCCAAGGTCAGCCGATGGGGAGCCTCGGCTGCCGCAGACTTTGGGGAGCAGCCCAAGCAGGGACAGGGGACTGACCCTGGGTGGCCCCCAGCTCCCTGGCTGCCAGGCACTCCCCAACCTAGGGGGCACCTCCCAGGAACTCCCGGGACTGTGGGAGGAGGGCCACCAAGAGGAGGTGGGCAGCTCTCTGTAACACTCACACACAGCCCTCCTGCAGGCGCCCACTGGGGCACTTAGTTCTCCTGCCCGCCTCCTCTGCTCCTTCCTCTCTGCCCGCTCAACAGACACCCCCTGAGCACACACCTTTCTCCAGGTGCAGGCTGGGGGCGTGCGGGCAGGCAGCAGGAGTGTGACAGACACTTGAACAAGGTGCCACCAGGGCATGGAGATGAAGCCAGACTCCAGCATGGCACTGGGAAGCACCAAGGAAGACTTCCCAGAGGAGGTGGCAAATTAGGCATTGAAGGGGCAGCAGGGTTCTGACAGGTGGAAAAGCCGACTGGGCATTGGCAGGGGCCAGGGGGCTGGGCTCAGAGGGAGAAGGCACACGCGGCGGAGCAGCAGCAGAGGCAGAGGCGCCAGGGTGCGTGTGAGGGGATGTGTTAGACAAGCCTAGAACAGGCCGGACGGCGAGGGTTCTGCTGCCCCAGGTGAAGGAGAGGAGCTCCTGCTGTCCACAGAGACAGGGTCGGGGGTCAAGGGCCTGCACACGCCCGTGAGAGCCGCAGCGGCCCCTGCCCACTCCACCGCGGGGGACGGGCTGCAGACACCCCCCCCCCAGGGGCAGGGCGTCCGCTGGGAGCCCCACTCTGAGCTTGACTGTAGGCGGGAGGGGGCTGCCCCTGGGCTCCGGGTGGTCAGTGAACACCACCACCTGGGCCACTCCTAAGGCAAAAGAGCCTTGGTGCGTTTTCTTTAAATAAAACATTTTAAATTAAAGAACCCACCTAAAGGCCTCCCACCCATTGCGTGCCAGACACGGGTCAGGCGACCCGCCAAGCAGGGCCACCTGCAGCCCGGAGGCTCACGGGGTAGCGCTTCTCAACAGCCCCCCTCCAAGGCCACTAACGTGGCCCCCAAGGGCTGGTCCCGTTTGCTCTCGGGAATCGGGAGGCGCCGCGCGTGCCTCTCCCCGAGACCTCCAGGGACGGGCAGGCCCCGGGGGCCGCCGGAGGCGGGGGCGCGGGCCCGCAGCGCGGGGCAGGCTGGGGCTCCCTCCCGGTGGCCGGGCAAGGATGCGGCCCGGCAGCCCCGGGGGCCGCCCCCTGAAGGGAGGAGGCGGCGGCCCGCCCCCCCGGGGCCCCGCGCCTCCCGGGCGATGACAATTTTCCAGCCCCCGGCTCCAGCTGGCCGCGCTCGGCAGCGCTCCCGCCCCGGGCTCCCGGCGATGGCCGCGCCGTCCCGACGGGC
>JAQQAC010004778.1:4554303-4661631 GCA_029783875.1 Phataginus tricuspis | reverse complement strand
ACCTACCCAGGCCCAAGAAGGGAAAGACGCCCCTACGCCGTGCGCTCCCGCCCGGCTGCAGGTGGACGCGCGGCGCCGCTCCCACCGGGCCCGGGGTGGCGCCTTGTCCCGGCAGGGCCGGCAGGCTCGAGTTTCTCGAGCCCTGGGCGGTCGGGGGCAACCAGAGTAGATCCCCCGCCTACCGAGGCCTGGGGAGCTGGCCGAACCCGGAGAGCAAACAACTGGAAATTATTAATAGTTAATGTACTTCGTATGGCTCCAGCCGCCTCTTGGCTCAGCAGGGCGGCCTCTCGGTCTGTCTCTGTCTCTCCTTTCTGCCCTGGAGGAAAAGAGGACCTAGTCTGCTTATCCTCAGGGGACTCCTGGGCAGGGGACGCAGCCCTCCCCAGCCTGGGCGCTCAGCTCAACAGGCTGTGGCCACCCCAGGCCGGGGAGTTCAGTGGGCACAGACCGGACCTCGGACTGGATGGACAAGCTCAGCAGGGTGCCCAGGGGCGGTCTGAGAGCCAGGGGCTCCCTGATGGGGACCACGGCTTCGCACTCACAGGAGTTCCCTTCCGAAACCCGGACTGGGCGTTCTCCCCTCCTCTCTGGGTTGAGAGGCCCTAGCTCAGTGGGAAGCCTTCAGCAGTTGCCAGCTGTAGAGTCGGGCATTTCTCGAATCTAGTGCCTTTTCTCACAGGAGACCTCCGTGATTATCAGTGAGTATAGCAAGTGCCCACCCCGCCAGACCCCCGGGAACCCTACCCCGGGGGTTTCTGATGCGTGTTCAGCTACGGGCCTCAAGCTGGAGCTGTGCCTGACCCAGCCCGCTCTGAAGAGGAGTCGCGTCCTGGACTAGGTGACTTCCCTGGCTGGGTGAGAGGCGGGCTCTGTGCATGCCCCGCAATGGTGGCCCAGTCCATGTCCTGGCAATGTCAACGGGTACTGGTCCTTGTCCTGCTTGGGCCCTGTTGAAGTGAGCATTTAGGACAGGTTGATGTTAGAGATCCGCTGGCAAAGTTCAGCCCTCCTGCCCTCCTCATTCATCACTTTCAGGTCAGGGAACAGAGCAGGGGTTTGACTTGCCCCAGGTCACACAGCCGGTATGAGACAAGCTTGCCTTGGATCATCCCCTCCGTGGAGAATAAAACTCTGGCACATGCCTGTGTGCTGGGAGGTCGTTCATTGGTTTAGGGCCTGTGGGGATGGATGACGAAATCAGCAGTGCACAGCCTTGGACCAGTGGTCAGTACAAGGACATACCGTGAGTAGTGGCTTGCAGAGGCTGGGCCGACCCCACCGCTGTACCTCCCCTCCCCTGTGAGCCCACCATGTGCACGTGCCAGGCTGCCGTCCACATGGGGCATCCCAGGACAGGTCAAGGGGCTTCTTGGGTTTGTGGAAAGGGTGGGTGGTCTGTTGGCAGTGGTACCCGGGAGGGAGTTTGCCCACCAGCGGTCCCAGGTAGATGCTGAGAACTCGTCCCTAAGCCTGGTCAGGTTGGGAAAGGTGCCCTGGAAGATGCAGTTGCTTCAGGAGGTGGTAGGTAGCCTTCAAGATCGGCAGCCTGGAGGAGGCGGAGGAGGAGAAGGACGCTCGGCGTGCTAGGCCAGGGCGGCAGCTCTGTCGGCATAGGTACTGCCGTGGAGAGCTGCAGCGGGGCGGCCCCCGGGCCTGCAAAAACCCAGAGCCTGGGGGGAGCCTGGCACTGCCGCCTTCTGAGAGGAATTCCGAAGGGCTTAGATTATCCCTTTCTGACAGAAAATCCACAGAGACATTAATACTGCCAAAGTGACTGAGGCGGTGGGAGGCTGCCAGCTTTGGGGGGATCCAGGCAGATCAGAGGGAGGCCTGGCATTTCACGTGGGCATCTGGGCCACCAAATTGGGCTCAGGAAGCATCCACTTGCTGACCACCATCCTATGAAAGTTCCTTCTGGTCCCCAAGAACAAGGTCTCCCCAACTCCAGAGGGGCATCCTGGCAAACCTTTTAGAATCCCGGCAGGGCTTCCTGAATCCGGAGGACATCCTCAGGCCTCGGGACAATTGCCAAGGAGCTCCTGGAGTGCAAGCTGATCACCCACCAGGGCCTCCCTTGCAGAGGGCCCAGCACTGATATACATCCAAGAAACGAGAGGGGCTTGAAGAGCAGCAGCCCAGCCCCAGGACCCGACATTGGTAGAAAAGCAGAGGTTGAGACCATGGTGCACACAGATTCCCCTCAGTGAGCCACTCAGGGGCCCCCTCCTTTCCCAGCAAGCTGCAGCAAGTCTGACCCTCAGTGGCTCCCAGAATTCTGTTGAGCCAATAAAAAAAATAGGAGGGACCCCAAGTGTGTCCACGCCTGTCCAGACTGTTTGTAAAGAACTCAGAGATGAGTCCACACTAATTGCAAGCTGGTGGGGACCAAGGAGAAGGTGGGGAGCATCTCTGGCTGAGCCCAGACAACCCGCCTCTTGGTACTGTCGGCCATGGCTTTCCTGGTGGAGATGAGCAGAGGCGTTCTTACAACAGGAACCATCCAACGGCCCAGGAGTCCTTCTGGGGGGGAAGAGTTACACAAAACGAGACCACAGAGGCTGCATAAAGCGTGGCCTCTTCTCAGAGCTGTCCCTTCAGAGTGGGCCATTGCCCCCCTGGGCCCGGGTCACAGAGGCTGGTGTCCTCATAGGACTTGGCTTCTGGCCTGAGGCCTTTCTCAGCAGGGTCTGAGGAACAAAGGCCGCCTAATAATGAATGCCAACCCTGCATTTTCCCTTGTTTTCACGAAATTAAGCTGATGCCTGAACGGAGTTGAGTCAGACTAGAACAGGGCAGGACCCCCACAACGGCTGCTGCTTATTGTTTTGGAACAGCTTGTCTTCAGTAAATGCAGCCAGGCGGCAGATTAAAGCCCTGCCGGCTCCGGCATGCTGGCTCGTGCCCCGCGCCCATGGCACCACCCGCCGCCGGGCCCCAGTGCTCCGGGATTGGCCATACAGTGGGTTTATCTTAGTGTTGAATCAGAATCCCGCTCCTTCATATGCACCATGTCAACCAAAATGCTTTAAAAGGAAATAGAACTTTGTTTCCTTAGTATTTTAAGATTAAAGTTAGAGTTTTCAAAGAACATTGAAAGGGATCTGCCACATTCAATGAAGGAATGAATCAAAAAGCTGTACAGGGACACAGCACAGCTGCAGGCATGTGCACACGGGTGCTGGGGAGGTCGGCTTACAGCCCGGGGCCCCTGGCACCCCTGAGGACGGCCTGAGCCAGGTAGCGCCAAGGGGCACCAAAGTGGTGGCTTGGCAATCTCAGAGCAAAGGGAGCCTGAGGGAGCAGGCTGGCTCCTTCGCTGACCTTTCAACTGGGAGACCAGCAGGTCAGGTGGAGAGCCGGGATCTGGCCGAGCCCAGGTACCAAATGCAGCTTGGGGTGGAGTCAGGCCAGTGTTCCCTGTGCGGGGAACCTCATGACCCCAGTCAATTAGAGGCTCCACCCTCAAGGCCTCCTATTTGTAAGCGGAGAGCTATTCTCCCAAACGCTCCCTGGTTACACAGAAAAGGGCCGTGGCCTCTGCAAAATAAAACCCAGATGGGATTTTGCAAAGAGCTGGGGCACATGGCCTCCTTGGAGCTGCCTCAGTGCACTTGTGCTCCCGGCTCTGTTCTGTGTGTTCACGCCGGACAAGGACTCGCAGCCCAGAAAAAATAGTCCTTAGCTGAGCAATTGAAGTTAAGACCCTTGGCTGAAAGGGCCGATAGGAGGCCGTGTTGTCATGGTCCCTGGGGAACACGTGGCTGGCCTGCGTGGCCACACTCCAAAGGCAGCCTCAAGACTCCGTGGCGTTTCAGGACCCCCCAGGCGCTCCGGTCTGTAGGGGCCGCACGGGAGGGGATGGGGATCGGGCGCCTGTGGGGTGGCCGTCTGAGCTGCCGTGGCCCCGACCGCGCTCCTCTTCTGGCCCCATTCAAAGCAGAAGACACACAGGCCGGAGGTGGCTGTGGTTTGCAGCTATGTACTGTTGAGAACTCCAGATACTTGCTGAAGATACTGATATGCCTTTGAAGAAATGTTTTTCAGTTCTGAGTCTTTGCTGAGTACTAGCCTGGGGTGGGGGAAGAACTTGGGGTGAATGGAGAGGCACCAAATAGAAACTGTGTTCCTCACGTTTTCCAGGCCATGTTGCTGGGTGCTACCTGGAATTCTATTGACGCTTTGCCCTGCGCTGTTCTAGGATGACCCCGACCACTGACAAGTATTTCTGCAAGTCTGTGAAGGTGCCTCTCACATGCTCATAAATCAGGTCATACACATGGGATGCTTGCTGCTGTTTCCTCTTCCTGTCCCCACCACCCCAGCCACTGGTTCTACTAGGCTGTGGGACCATGTATCACGGTGGCCCTCCAACTGGCTGCCCTTGTGAGAGCACCGTCGGCTCCCCCAGGCTCCCAGGAGAGGCTGAGGCCCCTCCGCCCCTTGCCAGGCGCTGCACAGACCCCCTGGCACCGCTGCCAATGCCGGGGCAGGGGCCAGGCCCGCAGCTCAGGGGCGCCAGAGCTGTGTCGCATCTGCAGCTGAGTGCCTCTCACCCCTTCTGGTTATGTTTACAGGGTTCTCCTGAAGCAGTGTGGCTTCTTCTAAGCCTGCCTCCTGCCCAGGATTTAGACTTGAAACCTGAAGGACTAGGCCAACAGACAAATAGTAAAGAACAAACAAAGCCAAAAAACCCCTTTGAATTCCAAATCCTTCTTCCTTGAGCCAGGCCTATCCTTCTGGGCCCTTCTCTTAGGGTTTCTCTAAGAAGCTCCCAGGTCCTGCTTGCAAAGAGGTTGTCTGGACACGGGAATGATGGGGGCGTCTTCAGCTTCAGCCCCAGCTGGGACCCTCGCTTCACCGGTCACCCACCACACAGCACCAGATCCCATCTCAGGGCCTTGCTTTCTAAGACCGACAGGTGGGCGCTGCTACTTCCAGGGTCGTCAGCTACCTTCCTTAGCTTCAGGATTTCCCTCACACGTAGGCAGGTTTCTCTTATACGGGGGCTCAACCCAGAGTGGTGGGGTTCTGGATTCTTCTCAGTGACCTTCCAGCCTCTGAACCAAGTCATATTCCCTCTAGTTTTTCCTTTCCTACCTGCTGATCAAAATCCTTTTTTTTTTAATGAAAAAAAATGTTTATGTCAAGGTGCACTGTCCCTAAGATCTAGTGTGGACTGTATGCAAAGTCCTCTAGAATTCTGGCTCTTAAAGTTTAAAGGTACACTTATAGAATATGGAACACAAACAAAACACACCATTCCAACACTCTTGCTTTGACAGCCAAAAGTCTATACAGTTCAGAAGCTAAGAACTGCAGCTATAAACTCTATCCACTCCCACCTGAGGCCAGTGCAGACAGAATGTCCTGCTGGGACGGTGGGGTCGGGAGTCAGGGTGTAGAGGGAAAGAATAGGAAAGATGCCCAATTTCATATCAAACTATTGCCTCTCTACATATACAAAGGATAACCGTTGCTTTCATGAGCAAACCGACGAAGCTGGAGGAGCCCTGATGGTGAGGGAAGCCACAGTTCTTTTGCTTAATGAGGAAGCTTTCTTGCAGCAAGACACAGCACCAGTTGGGCCACATTTGGTTTTGTGCAATGAAAACCAAAAGGAAACCTCTGCTTACTGGCTTTCTACAGATGGATCTGCAACTACATCCTCTAGATCAAGAGGCAGGAAAAAACGTCGAGGGCAAGTGAGGATGTGGAGAAGTGGGCACACACGCACCAGAGAGGGAGCGTGCAGCAAAGTGATCTTGGCAGGCAATGTTTTGACCAGGGTTGGCAATGTTTTAAATGTGCAGGTCCTTTAATCTCTGTAAATGGGAATTAAATGGTTTTAGGAGAGTATGATGACATGTTTCTAATGACCAAAAAAAAAAATAAACCACCTGTTTGTACATTGCTAAGGGACTGGCTATATTAACAATGGTATATCTGAATTATAAAATACCATGTAGCTATTAAAAAGAATGAGTAGATCTATATACATACTGAGGAAAAAGTTGTCGAAGATATATTGTTATGCTGCAGAAAAAAATATGCAAATATGCTTAATATCGATTTTTTTTGCCAAGTGTCCCTCCCCTCACTGTAGATACAGAGAAAGTCTAGGAGAGTAGGACCTTTGACAATTTCTATATTGTTTTAACTTTTCAAGATGAATACTGGTCTCGTACTTTGAAGACAAGTATTACTATTGCAATATTTTATAAGGTGAAGAAAAGTGAAACACGGTGCTGACACTACTCAGAGCCATCGTATCACTAGTTAGGAAGGGGAGGACGCCCAGTGGGGGGACGCTTACAGCGGCTCCTTCTGACAAAACCTCAGAGAGCTCTGCGGCTGAGCCAGAAGACCTCGGGCTTCCCCGGGCTGAACACTCACCCACCTGCCCCCCTTCCCCAGGCCTCACTGGAACTGAGTCTTCATTTGTTGAGGGAAGTTAGATTTTCTCTCGATCAATAATTAGGAAGATGTTTTACGATAAACTAACCATAATGGTTAACAAGGGAGCTGTCGAGGATGACTGACGCTAAGGCTTTGAGATGGAGGAAAGGAAGGTGGTACCATTTAGAGTTGGGGATTCCAGGAAAAGAGCGAGTGTACCTGGAGATGTTACCCACGGCCGGTGGAGGGGCTCGCAAACAGACAGGAAGGACACGGACTAATAACCTGACACACCTCAAAGGCATGGGGTGAGAGCGACGGGGGCCCAAGACCTTGAGCTTGACCATGGCTGAGGCTCAGAAGGACAGAGGGTCAGGGGAGGAGACCAGGAAGTGTTGGAGCCACGCATCAAAGCAAATAAGGGGGAATTTCTGGGGAAGGGGAGGACTCATCACATAAATGGGAAGTGCAGAGAACGAAAGTCCAGCGAGATCCATCAGTGACCCTCGAGAGAAGTCTCTGGAAAGTATTGACATGGACACTGCATAAGAGAGAATGTGGGTGGGGGACCGCTATAGTCTCTTGTTTTAAACGGTAACAAAAGTAACAGAAAAAGTTGCACAGGGGTGGAGAGGGCGGTGGGCTGGAGGCAAGTGGAGACCCTGTCCACTTCTGCAGGCGGAGCGGGAGAGCGCTGAGGAAGCCGGCAGGAAGGGGGCTGGACTCCGGGGAAGGACAGCCAGGGGAAGGGTACAGCAAGCGGACAGCGGGCGGGCGTGCAAGGGTGGCTTAGATTTTCCCAATCGTCCGTCACGGTGGGGGGCAAGCAAGTGACTGAGACTCTCGGGGCCTCGGTTTCCCATCTGCAAAGCGAGGGCATTTGACTGAGGCTCTAAAAACAGACCAACACGCCAGCAAACACTGAAGCTCCGACTCAGAGCTCCGCAGCTAGACAGCCGGGTGCCGCCGGAGCGCAGGGCGGATGCTCACGATCCCCTCAGCCTGGAGGCGGTGCGGGCCTGGGCCTCCAGCCTGGCCGCCTCCTCCGCTGATTTGCTCACGTGAGGCAGTGGGACCCAACTGTTAGCACCCCGGTTCCGAGTCCTGGAAGGTTTGGGAAGCGCTGCACACGCAGACATGTGAGGCCTCCGGTGCTCAGATCTGGAGTTTGCGGGCTTCCTGTCAAACGCTGCCTAAGCCCCCTCCTCCCACTCCCATTGCACCGTTTTGTTCTTAGAACACAGCTGCCTTGCGCCGGGTTTCCTTGCTTTCTGACATCCTTCCTGAAGGCAGCAAGGCTCCGCCCAGGACGTGGCCTCCAGGTTACCGGTGCAGGACTCGGTGGTGGCGGTTCAGGAGCGCGGTTGAGTGGGTGCGAACTTCAAATGTGGCGCTCTTCCCTGTGCGAAGGAGACCCTGCCGGGCCTGCCGGCCCTCCGAGGCCAGAGGCAGCCTGGGCAGCAGCTCCGAACGCGAGCGCTGGCTTCCACCCGGACCTCTGGGCAAACCCGGACTTCTTCGGAGCTGCTCTGCTCAAAGGAGCACCGCGAAGGTCAGACTTCCCTTTAAGAATGCGTATTTAACACCTATTAAAAAAACGGAACGTTCAAAACTGTCATCGCACAACATGCTTCCTCAGATGCCACAGGCGCACACAGCCCCTCGGTGTGCTGACCCCTGCTGCCCGGGCTGCTCACGTCCACGGAGGCCTTAAAAGCCCACGCAGATGAAATGTCCTTGTCACGTCTGTGTAATTGAAGAGTATCTGGGATTGAAGGGGGGCTGTTTAAAACAACACAAAATGAAACTGACACTCTTTGCAAATTCTTAGCTGGATTAAATCAAGGTTTCTGTATTCTGTGTGATCAAAGCAAAACACAGAAATAAACTGGATGCTGAGATTGATATATATAAATTGTCATGCATGATCTTGGCCTTAAAAAATGCTTTCTATTTGGAAATAATTTCAGCGTTTGGAATCATCTGGAATAATTTCAATGTTTGCACTGATTCGCTTTGAGAGCTTGGTGACCTCGTAAAATGTATTACAAGCATACTTTTACCTGTTTTGTAGAGAGTCCCATGTAAAGGGCGTGTCATAAACCTGAAAACCGCTGGTGTATTGCAGAGTGGAGACGATGGAGCGAGGCAGCCAGATCCTGGCTCTGCCACTTAACTAGCCACATAGCCTTTGGCATGTCACTGCCCTTCAGACCTCCAGGTCCACATCCACAAAATGGAACTAATCAGGCCTACTTAACAGGGATTTTGATTGGATTAGGTATCATATTGAGGACGCAGTAAATACTCAGTTAATTGCTTCTCTCCCCCTGCCCACCTGGCCAAAGTGTACAGATAGCACTGAACAGCCCAGATCTCCCAGCCCCCTTCATGGTCAAACATACTGTCTGCATGCGAGACTGGAGCTGGGCTGCCACTGAGGCCCAGGGCTAAACCAGCTGGGGCTCTAACTCCCATCAGCGTGTGCCCCTCGGACAACCCAGCCAGCCGGCCGCAGGGCCAACCTGGGGTCCATTTGGAGCCGTGCGAGGGGTGTAACGGGCATGGGCATGAGGTTGGGGGGTGTCTGTGCAGGAGCTCATGTTTTCTTACACGGCTGTTACTTTCCCATTTGCCTGCTCATGCCCCTCGGTGGCTGCCCTATCACAGTACGATACAGTTCATGGAGGCCTCTGTGGTCTGCGGTCCGTGGGCAGCCGGCTCGCCTCCCCTCCCCACAGTGGTGCCTTCCTCTCCCAACAGCACAGAGCCGACAAGCTGAAGAAGCTAGAGTATCTCGCAGCCCTTTCACCTGGCACCCCTGAAAGCTGTGGCCCACTTTGCAAAGACTTTTCTTGGCCCCAAGTCAAGGGAAGTTTGAGAAGCTCTTTTTAAGGTCTCATTTGTTGAAGAATTACCCTAAGCAGGAGGCACACCAATTGCACAAATTCCACTTGCTTACTGAGCAGAAGCGACCACAGCCCTTAGGTTTAAGTGCTAAGCAGTCCTGGAGTCGATGAACTGAACTTGTTTCACTTTAACATCAGTCTATGACCCAGCATTCCCAGAGGGACTGAAAGAGCCAGATAGGTCCTCTTCAGCTGATTCAGGAATTCAGCTGCCTTGGGAAAGGTCTAAACTTCTTGGAAAGGCAAGTGTAAAGTAGTTCAAGTAGCGGGTGAATGTCTGGCTAACCAGGTAGGACCGCCTGACCCAAGATAATCTTGCTTAGAACTTTTTGGGCATTGTAAGTGAAAAAAAAGAGAAAGTGCAGGCAAGAATTTTGCCCCCACCAGGCGTGGCCAGTTGAAGTCTGGTCTGTGGACACGACACTGTATCTAAAGAATTTTTTTGGAAGGAAGTTTTTGGCAACTCTCCTAGTTTGCATTCAGAGGAAACGTGCCACATTTCCCACATCAGGCAGTGCAGCCAGCAGCCCAGGGGGACGCTCTCTTCTCAGTGTCTGCACATTTATCCCTAATGCTACAGGAGGTGCAGCTGCCAGGGCCGGGGAAGAGGGGCTGAAGAGTCTTTGCAAATTCTTGAAGAAGCTGGCTGGACAAACGTGACCTAAAAAGGCAAAGACTAGACACTCCAATGCTTGTTTCTAAGGCAGCCTGCACACAGCAGTGTGGAGTGGGGAGGGTCGTCATTTGCTCATTCTGTGCAAGTTAGGCCCAGGGAGAACAAGCCCTAGGCCACCCTCCATCCAGTCAGGCCAGCCACAGCCTGAGCACACCACTTGGTCTCATGTGCCCTTCACAGCCCTGCTAATTGTTACCCGTTTTCACAGATACTGAAAGCTGAGCCTCAGTGGATCGGTGACTTGCCCAGTGTCAAAGTGCCAGCACCAGGCCTGGAGACCAGGTCTTCTGCAGCAGTTTACAATTCCAGGCTTTGGTTTCAAATGGACGCATTCTTCATATCCGGCTGGTTGCCAGTATCTTCCTTGTCTGGTTATGTAGGTAAGGAGGAGGAGAATCTGGCAGGTAAATCACCTTGCACCGCTCTTCTAGGTGAGTTATATGGAAATGTTTTTTTTTTCCTTCCCAGCTTGATCTCTGGCCACCCCAAAGTGGGATGCTGGTGAAAATAAGGAATGGAAACTAGGTAATGATCTCAAAGCCAACCTAATGGAAGTCCTTGACAGATTTTTCCACTGCTGAGAGAGACATCAGACTTCCCAAAAAGTTCATTGCAAAATGCCCACCCAGTTATTAAGGAAACAGGATTAACTTAACTATGTAGAGGAGAAAAACCATTAGGCAGTCACATGGAAAGAAAAGCATGCTGTGACTGGAATGGTAAGGTGGGGAAAGTCAACAGGATAGAAATCGAGAGTGCAAATCAGAAGCAGAACACTTTATGTGTATTTACATAGAGGGTCTCCACCCCAGGTGGACGTGCCAGGACCTGCTAATGAGCAGCACATGCTATTTTTGGGTGCTGCATCCTTAGGCCACCAGGGAATGGGGCACGTGTTCCCCAGGGAAAAGGGCAGACCCTGAGAGGGGAGCCCAAGTTCACAGGCTTGCTAATTCTTTCCTACAGTCTGTTCTGTTTTCTGTCAACAGTAAGGAAATACATCCTAGCAAATGACATGCAGTAATGCTTTAATTAACTGTAGTATTTTATGCTCCAATATGCACCAAGAAATCACTTCCAGATGGGGAAAATGAAAGATATTTACACAAAAAAGCAATCCCTTTAAGGAAAGCTGTATTTCCCTAAGGTATAGAACTCTGAGGGTCCTGGAGAGTATCTATTTTGATAAATACTAGAATGAGACTGGAAACTTTTATTTACTATATAAAATGCAACAGTGCTCTTTATGCATGCCAGCTTTTCATGTGTCCAAGTTTCCAAGGCTATTGGTTAAATGGCCCAATGGCAGTTCTAGTGATTTTATTTTTAGCAGTCTGACTTGGAGTAGACAAGAAGTGCGAAACACTTGCTTTCACCCTCCAGCAAGCTAGTTATTTTGGGGACTTCTCTTCCTGGGGAGAGAAATTACATTTCCGGCTGTGAACTTCTGGCATTTTCTCTAGCATTCCCTAAACAGGGAACTTCCTTGTCCAATGGCAATTCAGGACGGGCCGGTGTGACACCCCCCGCCTCACAGAGCAGCCCTGGACCTGCTTGCTCGCCCAGCTTGCCCCAGACTGTCTCTGGCCACCTGCCGTCTGCTCTAGGGAGCCACCAGAGGCATGAGGAAGCAGGACCCTCTTTTGGGTGGTGGGCGAAGTCCGAGGTACTGGTTCCTTTCAAAAGAGGCGGGCATGGCGATAAGTAGCTTCAATTCTGGAACTGAACTTGGAGGCCAAATCACCCTGTCCACTGTGGTCATCGTTTCACTTTCATGATCCAAGTGGAACTTGCTCCAGCCTGCGTACCTCTAAGCCAGCTATTAGGAAGTGTGTCCATAATAAAAGCAGCAGTGAACTCCTTATCAATTATAAGTTACCAATATTTATTTTTAACCACAATATTTATTTTAACCACTCAAAAAAAAATTTTTTTTAAAGGGGTAGAGAAAGTGGGGGAAGGAACAGGTACGATATCTAATTTAGCTGAATAACAAAGTTCTTAGGTATTGTTTTTATCAATGAGTGCTCCTTTATAAACGTTATTTCGAAGTGACAGTAATAAATAAACTTCCTGTTTGGAGCTTGGTCATCAAAACAGGAAGAATCCTAGTATGGGGACAGCATAATTTCTGGCATGGTCCCTACCATCCACACAAGTTTAAAATTAAATCTGCTGGCTATCAGGAAAGAATCTTTACCATGTTGGTACCAGTCTATTGTACAGTAACTACACTTGCTTAGAGAGCCAGAAAAAGCATACATTTGTAGAAATGTGCTATAGGAGCCCTTCAGTAAAGCAAATGTCTCTCTACTGCAATGTTACAAGGAGTAAACATCATAATCACCTATGGGACTTCTGACTCTATATGTGGGGCCCTACTCCAGACTTACTGATTCCGAATCTCCAGGCGTCTGTACTTGTAAAAGGACCCCAGGTGGTTCTGATGCACACCCCCAGCTGAGAAACATTCTCTGTCTTTACAAGATGCATACACAGCATTCAGACCCCATCAAGGAGACATTTAACATAACTCCTACTGACATCTGTTGGCTCCTTGGAGATTACTGACAATGTAATAAATCAGGAAAGCAACTTCCCTGCCTGTGACCACTAACTGGGGGAAAACAGCAGCTTGACATCTCAGTGCCATTACAGGGATGTCCAGAAAACGACTCCTCAGGAAGACTACAAAAAGAGAAGGGTGGATCTGTAAACACAGAATAACGAGAACCAGGTGCAAGAGTGGCTTTCCTGGCTCCCCAGGTCGATGACTGCTGGCTGAAGAGGCTGTGCTGTTTGGAGGTGGGCCCACCACCCCTTCTTTCGAGAGCAAGAAGAGAACGCTAACCCCATCAGTGCGGGCTGTGTACGGGGAGTGCAATCGACCTGCTGAGCTGCCCAGGTCCTCCCCCAAGGCCCTCCCACCCTGCCTGCCCCGCTCTGGCTGAGCAATTTTACCCTAAGAGAGCTCAGTTAAGGCCACACCGCTTTCTTTCTTCTCGGTGTCCTCCAGTTGAGATGCTCAACGCATAGGGGCACAATGACTAACAAGAATAGGCTGGAGGCTTATGAAGAAAGGAGGCCCAGGACTGAAGCTGGGGCTGACAGGCTGAGTCTGGGAGAGGCTGATGGAGAGGGAAAGGGAATAGGGCGGAATGGTTACACTGGAAACCAAGAAGGGGAGAAATCACCACTTTCTGGTCAGAATTTCAAACCTTGAAGTTTGGATTTTTAGGAAACCTCCTCTACCCTGAATACTCACTTTGAGTGCTATTTGATATCCTGAGGCCTGTTACGCACATTCTCTGTAAAGAGCTCCACCCGCCTGCTTAGCTCTCCCCCCCACCTAACCAACAGATTGCTCATAATCCCCGAATGAATGCTGACACCAGCAGCAGCTCCCTGGGGCCATGGTCACGGTTAACTGCGGCACGGTTTCCCGTGAACCAGGCAAACAGGGGTAACTCCCTGGTATGTTGCACGTTCTCATTCTGCAGGATGATGTGTGAGGACAGAAGCAGTTCTGTGAGGCAATTCTTGTCTGCAAAGCCGGCTAGCCAGGAACCAGTGGTGACAGGGCGCGCAGGCCAGGGGTTAGGTGCGTTCTAGGCTGTGCCAGGGTCTGAGCAGCTCGTTAGGTCAATATTTTGTTCCTAAGGTCTGGGTCCTTTTTCAGCAGTAATAAAACAGTATGTCACTCTGGCACTACACACCACTTTTGTTGTTTCAGATGATTCTGGGAAGTACTTTGGATTTGAAAATGAAAGAGGATGAGGGTTTAGGCCTCCTGGGCTGCCCCACAGCTTCATTTGAGGAGAAAGCCTAGCAAATTTTTTCTAGGAAACTTCCTGGTTTCTCTTCATGAAGGCAATCCCTCCCCTAGAAGTCAGCAGCACAGTGAGAATAAAGAAATAGGGAGAATAATCTGCTTCCATCGTACAGTCAGTGGGCCAAGCAGAACCCCCTCTCCTAGGCAGACACGGGTCTGCACCCACAGGAACCCTATGGCAGAGGGGACACCTGCTTCCAAGGCCTGGCACATGCAGCCCTCCTGGCACACAGACGCAGACGGAGGCTCGCCTTAGGATGCATACAGAGAGGGACTGGAGATGTCTGACAAAGGGGAGAACACAGGGGCATCTTGGCCAAGCAGTAAAATATACCAAAAGCAAAGCACGTACCGGGAGAGTGGCATTTACACAGAGGTGTGCTCCCGCTTGCACTGTCTTCATAAGAAAAGGCTAGTGTCTGACACCTGCTGTCTGCCCTGACACCTGCCGTCTGCCCCTTCATTCATCCGTGCCCCAGAGGCAGGCCCAGAGAGCGAGGAGAACGACTCTCAGGGACTGGCTGCAGAGGGGACCTCGGACAGCAGCAGACGGAGGAAGGGGTGAGATCCAGGCTTTCTCAGCCAGGTGCCTGGGTAGGCGTGCAGCAGGGATTAGGGCCACGTGCCACAGGGTGCAGTGTGGCAGTGAGGCTACAGTCAGTGACAAGTGGGCCAGATGAAAGAAGCCTGAAAGGAGAGGGTAGACAGGCCTTTCACCCTCTGACACTGGAATCAGAGGTCATGTAACTTGCCTTTTTATCACCTGGCCCTTATCGGCTTCTCTGATTAGGACAAGAATTAAGACAGGTTACAGGAGAGACACATTCACAACCCAAATGTCCCAGGAAGTTTCAAGACTGATGATCGGAGAGTTGGAGGAGCACAGGAGAGGTGGGGGGCTTCCAGGCAGCAGGGTGCTGAGGGTCACCGGCCAGGAAAAACCATGCCCCCTGAATGCTCCTACAGTCTCTTTTTAATCAGTTTCTCTAGTTTGCGGATGCGAGATGATTCCTGCTCTGGTGTTGGAGCCAGCAGGGACAGGGAGCCGGAGCCTTCTGGCCCTGTGGGCGGGGTGGGGAGCCTCTGGCGGAAGAGATCCAGCATGCTGCTCTGCTCGCTTCTCTTCAGCCCCTGATGTTGGAAGAGAGAGGAGGATAAACAAAGTCTGGCCCCAGAAAGGCCTGGGAAGTGCAGTTTCTGGAAGGCTGTTAGTCAAGGCTCTGCAAACAGCGTAATTACTCTAGGCTGAGGATTAACACTTTCTTGAAGGGAGTTACCAGCCTTGGGTAGTGGCCCAGAAGAAAAGCAGAGGAAGAAAAAAAGGTAAAAGGATAGGAGGAACGAAGAGGCTGAGAGAGAAGAGGGTGGGGAGAGACAACGCCCTTCATTCCGCTCTGTCCCCCACCCTCTGCTGAGCAGTGGCTCTCTGTTGCGCCTTGAGGTGCCACCAGAATCAGGAAGTTCAAAGGCCCAGGACCCTCCTCTTCAAAGGACTTCTAGAATCTGCTTTGCTACATGCGGCCACCACCCGGCAGTCAGGAACCTCTGAGTGTGAGAAGGATGTACAGGTGCACACAAAACAAGACATGGAGCTAACCTTCATGTCCAGTATCTTCTGGAAGGTTTCTGTGTTGCAGTCCGAAAGGAGCTTGATGTAGTTGTCAACAAACACCACCAATGGTTCATGAGGGGCCATCACTACCTACCATGGGGGAGAGACAAAAGCAGGTCCTCAGGGAAAACTCATGATTGGAGGCCAGGGAATCATCTTTCCTCCCATGCAAGCTGACCACGAAATGGATTTTGCAAGACTTCCTTAAGTGGTAGCAAGCTTAAACTGAGAAATGTCCCGATGACCTATTTCATCTCGAAATTCAATCATAGCAGTGTTTCCTAAATTTGCTAAATCATAGGTATGACCTGGATTGCTTTTTAAGTACAGATTCCTACATCCCTCCCCTGAATATTCTACATCTAAATTGGGTGGGGTCCCAGGTGATTTGTTAAATATCAGGACCATTTGGGAAGCACTGTATTAGAGGGTCTCGTACTGAGACATTTCATTGGCTTGTGGTACTGCTCCTTCTGTCTTGATATATCCGTATTACTGAGGAATGGGCAGCAAACAGCACTGATTTAAGTGGGTTTTCTCAAAAACAAAAATCCCAAATGCCTTCTCTTTTCAAGACTTTAAAATCTGGAACTTCATTTAACTACATTCATTTAAACTATCAATTAATAAACAAACAGAAGGAAAGCAATGGCCCTGCATCTTCAAATTCATTTCACTTTGGTTTTGAACGCAGACTGAATCCCTCCAGCCGACTAATTCCTGCGAGTGCGCCACAGAACAGCAGGGAGCGGCTCCCTCTGAAGCTCTCTGCAGGTAATTCCCGCACTGCACACTCGCCTCCCTGTGGGCCGTCCTTTGGGACTGGTGGGGATAGGCCCCCAACGTGTGCTTTTACAACCAGTGCTCCTCGGAGCAAGAGATCAGAGAGCCAGCCCCTTTTAAGAGAAACCCTGAGGGAGACACAACCAGCCGGCGATGAAGCTGATCAGGCTACTTCCAGTGTCCTGGGGCCGCCGGCTCAAGATCTGTAAGGACCCTCACTGGGTCCCACTGATGTCCCTGGTCCCACCACTACTTTTCCCTCCTGCCACCGTTCAAGTCATTCTGTTTGAGAGACAGACCTGAAGTGCCTGCCGGCCCCAGACTTTAAGAGCATTCTGTGATGGCTCCATTAGTTTTCTGGCCTCTCCCTCTCCCAGAAGGCCCCTTCTCTTCTCACAAGTACAGGTTGAAATCAGATGCAGGTGCTCAAGGCCTCAGACATTCTCAGCATCATCACCCCACATAATATGTTTTGTTTAATGGGGCTTTGGGAAACCCACTCGCTGATTAGACTCAGTTACTGCAACATCTGTTTGGAGTTCTTGTCAAGATGTAGAGTATAGAAAGCCAAGAGGCTTATAGGGAAGGGAGTAACAGATAGCGGGGCCGGAAATTCCTGCTGAGCAGCAGAGATCACTGCCTCAGACACTGATTCATAGTAACAAGCCCACCTAACTTCCAATCTTAGCCGAATCTTATTGCCAGAGAATCCCATTACAATGAAGAATTCATTTGTCAGAAAGAACTACTGACCCCCAAGTAACCGTCCACTGCGTTTCAACAATATCTGGTGAGGCCAAAATCTCGTCCAGCCACAAAATGTGGACCATCCATTGGGACTGGAGGGGATAGGCCCTAACCTGTGCTTTTACAACCAGCACTTCTGGAATAAGAGATCAGAAAGCCAGCACCTTTCAACAGAAACCCTGAAGGAGACCCAAGGTGCCCTACCTTGAGGATCATCTCTGCCCGGGTCATGCCCTTCACGACAATCTTAGTGTAACTGGCAGGTGCCTTTCGCACCACCTTTGAGCCAATGGAAGGCAGATCGAGCAGGACCATCTTCAGGTAGTGCGTGTCCAGCAGCAGCTGTGGGAGTGAAGCAGAATATCACTAGCCCCTTCACATGGACACGGCACCTAGCAGCCCCACGCTGATTAATAACATTTTCATGATTTTCAATGTCATACTTTCTCATTGGAGAAAATTTAGAAAATAAACATAAATATAAAAGGAAAAATATTAGTTATAAATCAATTACTTAGCACAAAATAACAAAAAGCCACAGTTAAATGTGGTATAATTTTCTTGAAAGTTGCTGAGAGAGTAGATTTTAAATGTTGTCATCACAAAAAGGAAATGGTAATTATGTGACAGGATGGAGGTGTTAGCTGACTCTGTGGTGGTGACCCTTTTGTAATATATAGATGTATCAAATTAACACACTGTATACCTTAAAATTACGCAATGTTATGTATCAATTACATCTCAATAAAGCTGGAAAAAAATATGGCATAATTCCTGCCAGTCTGTGTGTGCATAAAAAACTAGAGTTATACTGAACATAGTTTTATATCCTGGCTTTCCCACTTAATAAAGTCTTTTGTATTCTATTTGCCCATCTTGGCAGTCTTAACACATTTAACCACTCCTCTTATAATTTGTTTCTAGGCCTTTATTATTATAAATAATGAAATCTGCGGTAAACAGCTTTGTACATATTAATTCTAGGTCTATGACTGATATTTCCTTAGAAGAGTCTTTGGGACAGATTAAAGGATAAGGATGTTTTTAAGGTTCTTTTTTTTTTTTTTTTACAATTTATTTTATTTTAGTATCATTAACCTACAATTACATGAGCAATATTGTGATGATTAAACTACCCCCTTCATCAGGTCCCCCCCACCAACCCTATTACAGTCACTGTCCATCAGCATAGTGAGATGAGAATCACTACTTGTCTTCTCTGAGCTGTACAGTCCCCCCCATGCCCCCCCACTCTATGTCTGCCAATCGTAATGCCCCTTTTACCCTCTTATCCCTCCCTTCCTGCCCTTCTTCCCCAGTCCCTTTCCCTTTGGTAACTATTAGTCCGTTCTTGGGTTCTGTGAGTCTGCTGCTGTTTTGTTCCTTCAGTTTTTTTTTTTTTTTTTTGTTCTTTGTTCTTATACTCCACATATGAGTGAGATCATTTGGTACTTGTCTTTTTCGGCCTGGCTTATTTCACTGAGCATAATACCCTCCAGCTCCATCCATGTTGTTGCAAATGGTAGGATTTGTTTTTTTCTTATGGCTGCGTAATATTCCATTGTGTATATGTACCACATCTTCTTAATCCATGTTTTTAAGGTTCTTGATACATATCTTGGACTGCTTTCCAAACAGGATGTATTTCTATATTTGTAAATATGTAAGTATGTATTGACATTATCTGTCAGCAGTGCAGACTACACCCTCATTGGCATTGAAAACTGTCATAAAAATCTTGCTAATTTGAGAGGAGGGGGTCGAAGATGGCGGCGTGAGTAGAGTGGCGGAAATCTCCTCCCAAAAACCACATATATTTGTGAAAATACAACAAATACAACTATTCCTAAAAGAGAGACCAGAAGATATAGTACAACAGCCAGGCTACAGCTACATCTGTGAGAACTCAGCGCC
Source organism: Phataginus tricuspis (assembly GCA_029783875.1). NCBI lineage: Eukaryota > Metazoa > Chordata > Mammalia > Pholidota > Manidae > Phataginus > Phataginus tricuspis. Next base: position 4,642,759 of record JAQQAC010004778.1, on the reverse strand, counting down.
TCACAAAGCGGGTAAGATACAAAGCGCAACCCGGAGGGATCTGAGCACTCCCCCACCCCAGCGCACTGGGAGGAAAAGAATCAGAGTGGGGAGGGAGTAGAAGCACAGGCTGGCTAAATAACCAGCCCTGGTGATCTGCACCGGGAGCACAGACACACATCGCATGCTGTACTGGAGATTAGAGAAATGGAAGGGCAGGATCCGAGACGGAGACTGCAAATGGGTCCCCACAGCTGGCTCCCCTGGGACAAAAGAAAAGCAGGCGCTTTTTTAAAAGTCTTAAAGAGACAAGGGCCCAACAATGGAACAAAACTGTCCCAGCACACTCAGCCCAGCAGGCTTGGAATCTTGAGGAATTTCAGGCCCCCTAACCAGCTACCAGGTAAAGCAGCCCCAAAGCCACTCATGGATATAAGCAGCCTGCCATTCATTCCCCCCGGTTGGCACTGCAAACAGCCTGGCGGATCCGCCACAGCTGCAAACAGCGGGAGAGCGGCCCCGCCCACAGCCACCACACAGACTCTCCTCCCGGCGGGCGTGCAGCTAACCAGGAAGGGCCGCGGAAGACAGAGCAAGGTACAAAAGGCACCAAGGGGTGCAGAACACACCCGGCGTGGCTGCATCCCCCCAGCAGCTCAGGGGATTCTCCCAGAGACTGCCTCCCAGTGTGCGGGTAACCAGCACAGGCTGCGGAGAAGGGCAAGGAGAACAACAAGCAGGAAGGGACTTTGTTCTCCCAGCTGACACATGTACCACCTGCGTGCAACTACATCTATTGCCATGAAAAGACAGAAGAATATGGTCCAGTCAAAGATCAACCAGACAACCCCAGAGAGAGGGCCGGGTGGGATAGATTTAAACAATATTCCTGAAAAAGCATTCAGAGTAAAAGTCATAACCATGCTGATGGACCTACAGAGAAATGCAAGAGCTAAGGGAGGAAGTCAGGAGGGACATTACAGAAATGAAACGATTGACGGGCTTAAGAGCAGACTGGACGAGGTGCAAGAGACTGTTAATGGAATAGAAATGAGAGAACAGGAATACAGAGAAGCTGAGACAGAGAGAGATAAAAGGATCTCCAGGAATGAAAGACTATTAAGAGAACTGTGTGACCAATCCAAACGGAACAAAATTTGCATTATAGGAGTACCAGAAGAAGAGAGAAAAAGGGATAGAAAGTGTCTTTGAAGAAATAATTGCTGAAAAATTCCCCAAGCTGGGGAAGGAAATAGTCTCTCAGACTATGGAAGCCCACAGATCTCCCAACACAAGGGACCCAAGGAGGACAACACCAAGGCATATAATAATTAAAATGGCAAAGATCAAAGCCACGGACAGGGTATTAAAGGCAGCCAGAGAGAGAAAAAAGATCACCTACAAAGGAAAAACCATCAGGCTATCCTCAGACTTCTCAACAGACACCTAATAGGCCAGAAGATATATATATAGGCATGATATATTTAATGCAATGAAACAGAAGGGCCTTGAACCAAGAATACTGTATCCAGCACGATAATCATTTAAATTTGAGGAAGGGATTAAACAATTCTCAGACAAGCAAAACTTGAGGGAATTTGCCTCCCACAAATCACCTCTACAGGATGTCTTAAAGGGACTGCTCTAGATGGAAGCACTCCTAAGGCTAAAAAGATGTCACCACAGAAAATAAAATCATAGCAAAGAAAGCAGACTATTCAAATACTAACTAAAGGCAAAAAGTAAAATCAACTATCCACAAAAACAGTCAAAGGAAATGTAAAAGAGTACAGAATAAAACACCTAGCATATAAAGAATGGAGGAGGAAGAATAAAAAGGGAGAGAAATAGAGAATCATTAGACTATATTTATAATAACTTAACAAAAGAGTTAAGTTAGACTGTTAGATAGTAAATAAGCTACCCTTGAACCTTTGGTAACCACGAATCTAAAGCTGGCAATGGCAATAAGTACATATCTATTGATAATCACCTTAAATGTAAATGGACTGAATGCACCAATCAAAAGACACAAAGTAATAGAATGGATAAAAAAGCAAGACCCATCTATATGCTGTTTACAAGAAACTCACCTCAAACCCAAAGATACACACAGACTAAAAGTGAAGGGAGGAAAAAGATACTTTATGCAAACAGCAGGGAGAAAAAAGCAGGTGCTGCGGTACTTGCATCAGACAAAATAGACTTCAAAACAAAGAAAGTCACAAGAGATAAAGGAGGACATTACATAATGATAAAGGGGTCAGTCCAAGAAGAGGATAAAACCATTATAAATATCTATGCACCCAACACAGGAGCGCCGACATATGTGAAACAAATACTAACAGAATTAAAGGGGGAAACAGAAAGCAATGCATTCATTTAGGAGACTTCAATACACTAGTCACTCCAAAGGACAGATCAACCAGACAGAAAATAAGTAAAGACACAGGGGCACTGAACAACACACTAGAACAGATGGACCTAACAGATATCTACAGAACTCTACACCCAAAAGCAGCAGGATACACATTCTTCTCAAGTGCACATGGAACATTTTCCAGAATAGACCACAAACATATGAAGGCTTAACAACATGCTCTTAAATAATCAATGGATCAACGACCAAATTAAAACAGAGATCAAATAACATATAGAGACAAATGACAACAACAACACAAAGCCCCAACTTCTGTGGGACACAGCGAAGGCATTTCTAAGAGGAACGTATATTGCAGTCCAGGCCTATTTAAAGAAGGAAGAACAAACCCAAATGAATAGTCTAAAGTCACAATTACTGAAATTGGAAAAAGAAGAACAAATGTAGCCCAAAGTCAGTAGAAGGAGGGACATAATAAAGATTAGAGAAGAAATAAATAAAATTGAGAAGAATAAAATAATAGAAAAAAATCAATGAAACCAAGAGCTTGTTCTTTGAAAAAATAAACAAAATAGATAAACCCTTAGCCAGACTTATTAGGAGAAAAAGAGACTCTACACACATAAACAGAATCAGAAATGAGAAAGGAAAAATCACGACAGACCCCACAGAAATACAAAGATTTATTAGAGAATACTATGAAAATCTATATGCTAACAAGCTGGAAAACCTAGAAGAAATGGACAACTTCCTAGAAAAATACAACACTCCAAGACTGACCAAGCAGGAAACAGAAAACCTAAACAGACCAATTACCAGCAACGAAATTGCATCGATAATCAGAAAACTACCCAAGGACAAAACCCGTGGGCCAGATGGATTCACTGCTGAATTTTATCAGACATATAGAGAAGAAATAATACCCATTCTCCTTAAAGTTTTCCAAAAAATAGAAGAGGAGGGAATACTTCAAAACTCATTCTATGAAGCCAGCATCACTCTAATACCAAAACCAGGCAAAGATCCCACCAAAAAAGAAAACTACAGACCAATATCCCTGATGAACATAGATACAAAAATACTCAACAAAATATTAGCAAACCGAATTCAAAAGTACATGAAGACAATCATACACCATGATCAAGTGGGATTCATCTCAGGGATGCAAGGATGGTACAATATTTGAAAATCCATCAACATCATCCACCACATCAACAAAAAGAAGAACAAAAACCACATGATCATCTCCATAGATGCTGAAAAAGTATTTGACAAAATTCAACATCCATTCATGATAAAAACTCTCAACAAAATGGTATAGATGGCAAGTACCTCAATATCGTAAAGGCCATATATGACAAACCCACAGCCAACATCATACTTAACAGCGAGAAGCTGAAAGCTTTTCATCTAAGATTGGGAACAAGACAGGGATGCCCACTCTCCCCACTGTTATTCAACATAGTACTGGAGGTTCTAGCCATGGCAATCAGACAAAACAAAGAAATACAAGGCATCCAGATTGGTAAAGAAGAAGTTAAACTGTCTGTTTGCAGATGACATGATATTGTACATAAAAAACCCTAAAGACTCCACTCCAAAACTACTAGAACTAATATCTGAATTGAGCACAGTTGCAGGATACAAAATTAATACAGAGAAGTCTGTTGCTTTCCTATACACTAACAATGAGCTAACAGAAAGAGAAATCAGGAAAACAATTCCATTCACAATTGCATCAAAAAGAATAAAATACCTAGGAATAAACCTAATGAAGGAAGTGAAAGACCTATACCCTGAAAATGACAAGACACTCCTAAGAGAAATTAAAGAGGACACTAACAAATGGAAATGCATCCCATGCTCTTGGCTAGGAAGAATAAATATTGTCGAAATGGCTATACTACCTAAAGCAATCTACAGATTCAATGCAATCCCTATCAAAATACCAACAGCATTCTTCAATGAACTGGAACAAATAGTTCTAAAATTCATATGGAACCACAAAAGACCCCGAATAGCCAAAGCAATCCTTAGAAGAAAGAATAAAACGGGGAATTACGCTCCCAGACTTCAAGCTCTACTACAAAGCCACAATAATCAAGACAATTTTGTACTGGCACAAGAACAGACCCACAGACCAGTGGAACAGAATAGAGAGTCCAGACATTAACCCAAACATATACAGTCAATTAATATACGATAAAGGAGCCATGGATATACAATGGGGAAATGAAAGCCTCTTCAACAGCTGGTGTTGGCAAAACTGGACAGCTACATGTAAGAGAATGAAACTGGATTACTGTCTAACCCCATACACAAAAGTAAACTCAAAATGGATCAAAGACCTCAATGTAAGTCCTGAAACCATAAAACTGTTAGAAAAAAACATAGGCAAAAATATATTGGACATAAACATGAGCAACTTCTTCATGAACATATCTCCCCGGGCAAGGGAAACAAAAGCAAAAATGAACAAGTGGGACTATATCAAGCTGAAAAGGTTCTGTACAGCAAATGACACCATCAGTAGAACAAAAAGACATCCTACAGTATGGGAGAATATATTCATAAATGACATATCTGATAAGGGGTTGACATCCAATATATATAAAGAACTCTCACACCTCAACAAACAAAAAGCAAATAATCTAATTAAAAAATGGGCAGAAGATCTGAAAATACTTCTCTAAAGAAATTCAGATGGCCAAAAGGCACATCAAAAGATGCTCCACATAGCTAATCACCAGAGAAATGCAAATTAAAACGACAATAAGATATCACCTCACACCAGTGAGGATGGCCAACAACCAAAACACAAACAACAACAAATGTTGGCGAGGATGTGGAGAGAGGGGAACCCTCCTACACTGCTGGTGGGAATGTAAACTAGTTGTGGAAAGCAGTATAGAGGTTCCTCAAAAAACTCAAAATAGAAATACCATTTGATCCAGGAATTCCACTGCTAGGAATTTACCCTAAGAATGCAGCAGCCCAGTTTGAAAAAGACATATGCACCCCTATGTTTATCGCAGCACTATTTACAATAGCCAAGAAATGGAAACAACCTAAGTGTCCATCAGTAGATGAATGGATAAAGAAGATGTGGTACATATACACAATGGAATATTATTCGGCCATAAGAAGAAAACAAATCCTACCATTTGCAACAACATGGATGGAGCTAAAGGGTTTTATGCTCAGTGAAATAAGCCAGGCAGAGAAAGACAAGTATCAAATGATTTCACTCATATGTGGAGTATAAGAACAAAGAAAAAAACTGAAGGAACAAAACAGCAGCAGACTCATAGAACCCAAGAATGGACTAACAGTTATCAAAGGGAAAGGGACTGGGGAGGATGGGTGGGATGGGAGGGACAAGGGGGAAAAAGGGGCATTATGATTAGCAGACGTAAGGTAGCGGGGGCACGGGGAGGGCTGTACAACTCAGAGAAGACAAGTAGTGATTCTATAGCATCTCACTACGCTGACGGACAGTGACTGTAATGGAGTATGTGGGGGTACTTGATGAAGTGGGGAGTTTAGTAACCATAATGTTGCACATGTAATTGTAAATTAACGATACAAAAAAAATCTTGCTAATTTAATAGGTAAAAAAATGGTAACTCAGTATTGCTGCATTTTGAATTTCTTTGGATGTTAATAAGAATGTAGGAGATTAAACCAAACTTAGGCATCAGTATCTTGGCAACAATGTACCTTTTTGTTTTTTCTTTCTTTTTTTTTTTTTTTTGGTCTCTTGCATGCCAATTATTTGGAAGGACATCAGCTTTTCTGACTGCCAAGAATGATGGTAGCGATGTGTCACGTCACTTAGTCTCTACAAGACTCTTCCCTGGAGGTATTTATTGTTCCCATTTTATAGATGAGAAAATCCAAGTTCCAGTGGTTAAATAACTTACTGAAAGTATCTCACATGATGGACGGGGGTTAGATGATAAGGTGGACAGGAAGCTGTACTTGCACTTCCTGCTGTGCAGGTTATGTGTCAAGGGCAGTTCTGGCTTAGAGCTCACACTGTTTCCTGATAACTCCACCTGTATTGCTAACCTGCTGCCGCTCCTGGCGACTAGGTGGCACAGGAAAAGCAGAAGCCTAGAAGGGTGTCTGTACTCTGGCCAGGTCAGACAGTCCGGGAGAATGGAATCATATGCTCACCAACCAGGGCAGCAGTGGGTGACAGTCCCACTGCTGCCACCATTATGACTCTAATGGTTAATCTGTGTTCAGGGCAAGGCTTGCTATATCTGCCACTGCCTCCTCCTCTTGGAAAGCCTTTCATAATTCTCTCAAGCAGGGATGGAATGGATGCCTTTGGGCCCCATGACACTGCATTCTTCCTTCTCCCTATCGTTTGGTATGGGCAGGAGAATTAATGACCAAAATAAGAAATACTCATTAATGAGAGATACTATTAACTTAATGGTCATGGTGATTATAACTGTGACAATGGCATAAAAATTTGGAGAAGACATCAATGTTTTTTTGGAATAACTTAGATGGAAATGTTACTTTCAAAAAATGGTGAGTTATCAACAAACTGATTCTAAAGTTAATATGGCGAAGCAAAAGACCCAGAATGGACAACACATTATTGAAGAACAAGAAAAAGTTGGAGGACTTGACACCATCCATCTTCAAGACTTATTATAAATTACGGTAATCAAGACAGTGTAGTACTGGTGAAAGACTAGACAAATAGATCAGTGGAGCAGAATATAGTGCCCAGAAATAGATCCACATAAATAGTCAACCGATCTTCCAGGAGCAAAGACAGTCTTTTCAGTAAGTGGTATTGGAACAACGGGGCAGCAACAAAGAAAATGAATCTAGATTCAGACCTTACACTCTTCACAAAAATTAATTCCAAATGGATCACAGACCTAAATGTAAAATGTAAAATTCCTAGAAAATAATATAGGACAAAACCAAGATGACGTTGAGTATGGCGATGAGTTTTTAGATACAACACCAAAAACATGATCCATGAAAGATGAGCAGACTTCATTAAAACAAAAAACTTTTGTTCTGCAAAAGACAATGTCAAGGGAATGAGAAGACAAACCACAGGCTGGGGGAAAATACTTGCAAGAGACATATCTGATATCCAAAATATTATCAGGATGTAACAGGACTGTTAGCCAAAATATTATACGAAGAACTCTTGAAACTCAACAATAAAAAAACAAACAAGCCAATTAAAACATGGGCCAAAGACCAAAACAGACACCTCACCAAAGAAGATATACAGATGACAAATAAACATTTGAAAATATGCTCCACATCATAGGTCTTAGGGAAATGCAAATTAAAACGAGATATCACCATATCTTTATTAGAATGGCCAAACTCTGGAGCACTGACACCACCAAACGTTGCTGAGGATCTAGAGCTATAGGAACTCTCATTCATTGTTGGTGGGAATGCGAAACGGTATAGCCACTTTGGAAGGCAGTTTGGTGGTTTCTTATAAAACTAAACATACTCCTATCATATAATCCAGCAACTGTACTCCTAGGTATTTACCCAAAGGAGCTGACAACATATGCCCATATAAAAACCTGCACAGTGATATTTATAGCAGCTTTATTTATAATTGCCAAAACTTGGAAGGAACCAAGATATTCTTCAATAGCTGAATGAATAAACTGTGGTACATCCAAACAATGGCATATTATGCAGTGCTAAAAAGAAATGAGCTATTAAGCCATGAAAAGACATGGAGAAACTTTAAATGCATATCACTAAGTGAACAAAGCCAATCTGAAAAAGCTACACACTGTATTATTCAACAAATGCCATCTGGAAAAGGCAAAACTATGGAGACAATAAGATCAGTGGTGGCTAGGGGTGCAGGGCCGGTGGCGGGATGAAGAGGTGAAGTGCAGAGGATTTTTAGGGGAATGAAACTACTCTGTATGATACCGTAATGGTGGACACATGTCATTATACATTTGTCCAAAACATAAGACCAAGAGTGAACTGGAAATTATAGACTTTGAGTGATAATGACCTGTCAATGTAGGCACAGTAATAAATGTGCCTCTATGGTGGGGGATGTTGATAATGGGAGAGGCAATGCTGTTGAGGGGCTGGAGGCGTATATGGGAACTTTTTGTACCTGCCCCTCAAGTTAATGTTGTGAACATTAAATTGCTCTAAAAAAAAGCCTTAATTTTTATAAAGTGGTGAGGAAGCTATACAAAGCTACACTAAATGCAGTGATGTGGCTAGTCAAAACCCTGTAGGTCATTCAGCTGCAGACCAAGAAAATGCTAGGTCATTTTGGATTTTTCTAGATTTCCAGAGATTAAAAATTCTTACTCTCCTAGTAATTGTTTTTTGAAAAGGCCAAGGGCTCACAGAGAAAGGTACCCCAGCATGCAGAGAAGAGAGGAGCACAGACTGCCTGAGGCTAATCTGCAGAGATGGGTGTCAGAACCCTTTGCAAAGCCCCACTGGAAAGGATTATTGCTCTTTCTCAGAGGGAACCCAAGACGTGTCTCTAAAGAACAAGGATGCTAAATTTCAGGTAGATTAAAAACCTAGATATAGAAATAAAAATTTTAAGAAGAAATAGAGATTATTTTTATTACTCAGGGGTAGAGAGGAATGTGAAACACAGGAAAGACTGAAATATCTACTACTTTAAAATAAAATAAGGCAGTATCAAAAGACACAGAAACAAAGTTAAAGTGCACAAACCAGGAGAGGATATCTGCAATACTAGCAAAGGGTATTGACTCCTACATGACTCCTACATTGACTCCATCATGACTCCTACAAATCAAGAAGAAAAAGACAACCCCAAAGCAGCACAACAACTGTGAGGTAAAGACGGGAACAGGCAATTAGCAAAAGGAGAAATTCAAGTGCTCAAGGCATGCAAACTGGTATTTAACCTTATCAGTAATCCAGTAAATGCAAATGAAAGCCACAACTATATTCCATTTCATACTCATCAGATAGGCAAAAGTCAGAAGATTGATAATACCAAGTGATAGCATAGCATGGATATGGTGCAGTGAAATTCACACTTAATGTGAGAACAGAAATTAGAGCACTTGGGGGAAAATTTAGTAAAATCTTCTTACTTGAAGATGCGCATAACCTATAACACAGCACTTGTGCTTATATCCTTTACAGAAATTCTTGCCCACGTAAAAAATGTTCCCTGAATCCACTGTTTGTAAAAGAGTAGAAACAACCCAAATGCCCATCAATAGAAGAATGAATGAACAAATGGTGGCATATTCATGCGACAGAATATGATACTGAGGTTAAAATGAATGAAGTCAAACAACATATCAACATGGATAATTCTCAAAAACATTATGTTGGGCAAAAAAAAGCAAGTGGGGAAATTATATGTATAGCACCATTTATATGTGTAAACTTATAGTTTAGAAATTTACCATCATATTTATAAAATTTAAAGTATGCAAAACAAAATTATGTATCATTTGTAAATACATACACATAACATATCAAAACACATATGGGAATGATAAAAATCAGAAGAGTGATTACCTCTGGGCATGGAGGGAGGGGAAGTCCACAGGGGGCTTCAGCAATAACTATAATGACTTATTTTATTTAAAAAAGAGCTAATGCAAATGTGGGAACATGTTAAGATTTGACTGGGCTGAGTGTATTCTTCACATTATTTTCTATACTTTTATTAGCTAGAAACATTTCTTTCTTCTTTTTTCTTTTAAAGTCTGCTATTTGAGGCCTGGTGAGGATTCAGCATCATTTCCTATGTAGCAAATTTTCAGAGTCTGGTCAAAATCAAAGCCATGTCTTAGCATTATTTGTTGGTAGGAAATAAATCAGTGATTATATTTTAAAACATATGGGGATACTTCCTACTTTTCCTACACTTTCTACTTCCCAGAGATATATTATATGCATAAATAATTGTATAGTCTTAAGTGACAGGAAGAGTTTTGAATGAGCCAGACATAATTCTCTAGTGTCTCTCATATCTTGAGAATATGGCATTTTCAATCCCTGGCCAGTTACAATAAGATTCTGTCCTCACCAGACAGCTGAACAAATGGAAACCTTCATCTCAGGTTTTACAAAAAGCAATGAGGTCAGAAAAGGAAGGAGCTAGTTTGACAGACTTAGCAGCTGTCTGTGGGAAATGAAGGTGAAAGGCCCCATTAATCATGAAAATTGGCTGTTTTTCATCTTTGAAAATAGCTAATAGTTCATCTCCTTAGGTATGAGGCATGGGTGAGAGGAGGCCATCAGCCGAATTTGAGCCTCAGAGACGATTTTTGGGGTGATGCGGCTCGTTTGTTGATGGCTAGTGGGGTGCGAGCTGGCCAGCGTACTCTGCCTGGGAAAGCTCAGCCTCCAGCAATGGAGAGCTCCGAGGGGTTCAGTTCTTAAAAAAAACCCTGCAACTTTTGGGGGGCACCATGGCAATCACTAGTGATGAAAACCTTGAGTAGATAAGATAAAGGGACACTCCCAGAAGCTAAAGAACCATGCATGCACTGCTAAGTTCTTCAATGAGGCGACACAGAAGAGAGTTCAAGATATGAGGAATGGATGGACCAAAGTGAGAACATGCTCTCTTTTCTTTTTTAAAAATTTAGGTGTACAGTGACTGAATTGGGGTAGGAGTGGGGACTTGATAATATGGGTAAAGGTAGTAACCACATTGTTTTTTCATGTGAAACCTTCGTAAGAGTGCATAATCAATAATACCTTAATAAAATAAATTTAGGTGTAACTTTCATACAGTTTTGTGTACTTCATACAGTGAAGTACACAAAAACTAAGTATACAGTTTGATAAACTTTCACATATGTGTACATATGTAATTATAGAGGACATTTTTAGTGTCCCAGAAGGCTCCTGCACGTGTTCTCTTCCAGTCAATGTTCTTCCTTCCTTCCCAACAAAGGTGACCACTCTTCTGCCTTCTATCACTGAGGATTAGTTGACTACTCATTAACCTGCTTGTACCTGTCTTTTGGTGGTATTACACCCTCATTTCCCTGGGGTGGATCTGCTCAAGTTCAGAATTGCTGGATCATGGGGTAAGTGAATGTTCAGCTTTATTAGAGACTGCCAGTTTCCCCATTTGGTTGTGCCAATTTCCATTCCTACCAGCAATGTATGAAAGTTCCAGTTGCTTCACATCCTCACCAACATTTGGTATTGTCAGTCTCTTAAATTTTAGCCATTCTGGTATCACTGTAATTTTCATTTAGATTTTCCTGGATGACTAATATGCTTACTAGCTTTTTGGATATCCTCTCTTTAAGTGCCTATTCAAGTCTTCTGCCATTTTTCTGTTGGTTGATCATCTTTTTCTAATTGATTCATTAGAGTTTTTATTAGTATTTTTTCTACTTTCTTGAGGAATAATTGACAAATTGTATATATTTGAAGTGTACAATGTGATGATTTGACATATATATATATATATTGTGGAATGATTACCAAAATCAAGATAATTAACTCTTTTTGTGTATGTGGTGAGAATGCTTAAGATACACTCTTAACGAATTTCAAGTATACAATACTATATTATTAATTATAGTCACCATGTTGTACATTATGTCCCCAGAACTTACTCATCTTATAACTCTGTGTACCCTTTGATTTACGTATCCTCACTTCCCTCTTCCCTCAGCCTCTGGCAACTACCATTCTATTCTCTGTTTCTATAAATTGTTTTCTTTCTAAGATTCCACATATAAGTGATACGTTAGAGGTTTTTAAAATATATGTATTTAGAATATGAGTGGTTTGTTAGCCATATGTACTGCAAATATCATCTGCTACTCTGTGGCTTGCTTTGATGAGAAGTTTTTAATTTTAAGTGACTCCAAATAATCAATCTCTTTTATGATTTTTAATGTTTTGCTAAGGAATCTTTGCTTAACCCAAGGTCATAAAGATACTTTTTATGATCCCAGAAGCTTTATTGTCTTATTTTTCACTTTTAGAGCTACAATCCACCTGGAGTTGATTTTTAAAAATTGAGATATAATTCATATAACATAAATCCACCCTTTTGAAGAACACAATTCAGATCCTTTTGTAGTTCATTAGCATGATGAGTGGGTATTCACGCTTTTGTGTGATGTGTGGCCTCCTTCAAACCTTGTTACGATGTTGGCACATTACCCGTCTGACTTAAAAAGAATACAGTTCAGTGGGTTTTTTAGGAGAGCCACAAAGTTGTGCAACCATCAACACTATCTAGTTCTAGAACATCTCCTTACCCACAAAGAAATCCTATACTTATTAGCAGTCACATCCCAGGCCCTCATTCCCCCCAGCCCTTGTCAACCATGGTCTTATGGATTGGCCTGTTTCAGACTTTTCATAAAAATGGAATCATACATTATGTGGCCTTGTGTATCTGGCTTCTTTCATGTGGCGTAACGTTTTCCAGATTCAATTATTTTGCAGCACGAGTATTTCATTCCTGTCTATGTCTGAATAATATTCTGTTGTAAGATGATACCCCATTTTGTTTATCAACTCATCAGTGGATGGGTACTTAAGCTGTTTCTACCCTTTGGCTATTACGAATAGCGCTGCTAGGAACATTTGTGCCCAAGTTTTTGTGTGAACCAACTTTCTCAATTCTTTTGGGAATATACCTAGAAGTGGAACTGCTGGCTCATATGGTAACTCTATGTTTAACTTTTTGAGAAACTGCCACAAGTATTTCCCAAAATGAGTGCAGCATTTTATATCCCTGCCAGCAGTGTATGAGAGTTCCAGTTTCTCCACATTCTTACTGGAACTGATTTTGTTTATGTTGTATGGTAAAAGTCGAGAATAATTTTTTTCCTATACGGATATCCAAATAAATACCCAGCACTATTTATGGAGAAGACTATTCCTTCCCAAATGAATTACAATGCCACTTTTCTCATATACTGAGTGTCTATGTATACATGTGGGTCTATTTCTGAACTCAATTCTGTTCTGTTGCCTTATTTGTTCCTGGTGCCAGTACCATACAGCCTTAGTTACTATAGCATTAAAATAAGTCTTGATATCCTGAGCTTTAAGACACCCAGCTCTGTTCTTTTCCTTTAAAATTATTTTAGCTATTCTTGGCCTTTTGCATTTCTATTCTACCTTCTGAAGTCAGCTTATCAATTTACACCCACATCCACCCCTGCTGGGATTTTATTGTACTTACAGATTAATTTTGGAAGAATTGACATCTTTTTAAAATTGAGTCCTTTAATCTATGAATGACCTCTCAATCTATGAATGACATTTTAAAGGTCTCCTTTAATGTCTCTTAATATTGTATCATTTTCTGTGTAAAAGACTTGCACATTTTTTGACAGAATTATTCCTAGATATTTAAAGTTTCCTGATGCTACTGTATATAGTTTCATTTAAATTTTTTCCTTTTAAGTTGTTTGTTGTTGGTATATAAAAATATTAAAAATAATTTTAGTGCTGACATTATATCCAGTAACCCTAAGTTTATATTTTAATAGTTTATCTACGAATTCTTTTGCATATTGTCATTCATAATCATGCTCTCTGTAAAAAATGACAGTTTTGTTCTTTTCTAATCTGTATGCCCTTTATTTCTTTAAAAAAATGTTTATTTAATTTTTGCCTTATTGTCCTGGCTATGGCTTTAAGGGCAATATGGGACAGAAAGCAGACATTGTCTTATTTCTATAAGAAAATCTTTCTATACTTTACCATTAAGCATGGTGTTTATTGTAATTATTTTTCATTAACTTATTCATTTATTTTATACACTTGCCTGGTCTTCCCATCTTCAGGTCCTTGATGGCCCTGCTGTTGGCGGTAAACTCCTCGGGAGAGAGGCTGGGCCTAAAGGGAGGACCCTTCTCACTGAGAGGTGGAGGATGCTTCAGCCCTCAGTGCAAAGGATGTCTCAGAGAAATCGGGATGGGTCAGAGCTCAATGAGACAGAGAAAAGTGAGTGGTTATGCAGAGACGAGATTCAAAGAGTTCTTAAGAAAGAGAAAAAATGCTGCGCAAAAGGGAGGAAGCTTTGCTATCTGGGTAGAAGCACAGACATATAAAAAAGGGAAGGAGCAAGTTTAGCTTTTCTGAATTTAAGTTCTATAATCAGAAAATCTAGAAGGAAGCTAATTAATTTCAGGAAGCATGGGAACTTTGTGTCAGTTCCCAAAATAAAATTTTATTTTGGATTATACATGTGTATGTATATGTGGGGGTGGACCACTATTATTTCAAAATAATCTTGTTACTATGAAGATTTTCAAACATGTACGAAGTAAACAGAATAGGATAAACGAATCCTTACGCCCCCATCACCCAGCTGCACCGAGCAACGGCATTCTATCATTCTATCATTCTATCACTCTATCACTCTATCACTCTATCATTCTATCACTCTATCACTCTCCTCTTCCTTCATCTAGGCCTCTGGCCCAGTGGCTCTAAGCTGGTGGTGATTTGCTCTGTCCCCCAGCCCCCACACAGTATTTGGCAATGTTGGGGGACAATTTTGGTTGTCAAAATTGGTGTTCCTGGCAACTTGAGGTGATGGTAAGGGATTTGGTAAACATCCTTTAATGCACAGGTCAACCCCGATAGCACAAGGGTCTCTGGCCCACAAGGTCAACAGTGTAGTGGTTGAGAAACTTCTGTAACCACTCCCTGTCCATCATTTAAATTTTTTTAGGTAAAATTTACATACATTGAAATGCACAGTTCTAATTGTACAATTTTGACAAACAGATTGACCCCTGTAATCCATACCCTCTCGTAAGTTTTTGTATGTACCCTTTATCAGAGCCAACAATTTCCCTTCTACTCCTAGTTGGCTAAGGTGGTGTTGTTCTATTTAAATCTAAAATTTACAAGTATTAAATTTCATCTATCCACTTAAGAAAAAAAAAGGAGTGCTTAAAAACACTTGCCACATTTAGAAGATTTACTGAGAACTCCTGGAGAATAACCATCCTACTTTCTCATTTTTCCAACTGCCATGATGTACACACTACCTGGTTCTCTTTTTCCCTTTCCTTAGTGTTTGGGCTAAAAAATATATATATAAAATTTGCTTTAAATATTTTTTCCTGATAGTTTTGAATTATGTGAATTTACAAGTCAATACGGCCAAAATGTGGTAGGTACATATAATGGAATATAATTTAGCCTTAAAAAGGAGGGACATTCTGAAACATCAATAAGCCCTGAAGACATGCTAAATGAAGTAAGGCAGACACAAAAGGTCAGCTACTGCAGGATCCCATTTACATGAGGTCCCTAGAGTAGTAATGTTCACAGAGACATAAGTAGAATGGTGGGTGCCAGGAGATCAGGAGATGGGGGTAGGTGGAACTGGGGACGGAGTGTTTAATGGGAATGGAGTTTCTGTTTGGAAGATGGAAAAGGTCTGGAAGTGGATGGTGGATGGTTGCACAATAATGTGAATGTGCTTAACACTGCAGAATCGTACCCTTAAAAATGGTTAAAATGATAAATGTATGTTTTACCACAATTAAAAAAAGTTGATATGGTATAAAAAGATAATACAAAAGAAAATAATTTCACAGACATGAAATATATTGCTCAAAATATTTTAGATTTCATAATATGATAGATCTTATTAGAAGGTGTGTGAGAGTCGATGCTTTTTATTTCACATGAGGAAACAGCCCAGAGCAGGAAAGCAACTGCCCATGATCACAGGGACCATTAACAGCAAAGCAGGGACTGGACCCCAAGGCTCAGGGCCCTTTTCCCTACACCATGTGGTGCTGTTTCCCCTATGATAAGTTTTGTGCAAATGGATTCTGTTTCTATAGTTATAGATACCAAGACCATAAGACTAATTAATGACCTTGAAAATCCCACAAGATTCTCTGAAAATCATAAACTAGCAAGAAGCTTTAAAAATATAGGTATGGTTCAGTTCCATGTGCCCTTGCAATTGCTCAAGAGGACTCTGGGGCCCAAAGATAAATAGTTCACTTTATATAGTAATCAGGGAATGAATAAAGAGCAAGAAAATGTCTCCTTTTTCAGCGCAATATTAAACTGTAATCTAAATTTAGGATCTAGTACCTTTGTGGCAAAGCAGAGGCAGCGGAGATTAGGCTAAATCTTAGTTTTGAATTTCACAGCTTTTCTCAAAGCTTGGATTACAGCCACTATAAGACTTAAGGCAGAATCTGTTCCAGTCCGAGACATCTCTGTTAACTTCTTGATTCCTGTGGTTCTGCTGCCTGAGTGATCATGCCCCCAGCTATGTGACTGCTTGGGTTTCTAAGTCCAGATACTCAGGGCAAGCAAGGACCCAGCTAAACCTCAACTTCGCTTAGGAATCCCTCAAGGGCCACTGCCCATTAATTTCTACCCATGGCCTCCCCTTGGCTGGACCTATTGAGACTCTCACTCCCCTATCACCCACTCCTACTTGCCTGGGGTCTGAGAAAGTAAAACTCTAGTTTCACAGATGGTTTTCTCATCCACATCACCAAGAAAGGCCAAACTGATACTTTTCTGAAGATATGGGCCTTGAGTCTGAGCTGATTATTTTAACATTCTTTTAAAGAGGAGAAAATCTGAGGAAAATAAATATGATACTGGATTTATGTGATGAAATGAAAATATGGTTACTAGATACTAAATCAGCTAGCAAGTCCTGGGCACAGCATAAACTCATGAAAACACACTTCCAGTAAGTCAACTCTGTGGTCCAGTGGCTTCATCGAGCCTGGAGACAGAAACCCAGGAATGGAGAATGCCAAAGCTTCTCTCAAACACAGATCATAACTATTCCACATCCCCTCTGATTACACAGGGCAGTGAGGTGAACAGAATCAATTCTCAGTAAACATGTGCTAATAAAACTGCAGACAACATGTTGAGGCATTATTCTGCTGAGACAATTAGTTCTATGCTTATGACATGCCAGAGTCAAGACTGCAAAACACTGCAAGTCTACAGTCAGACACAGTTGGTCAGTGTCTGAGTCTACTCAACCTCCCAGGAAGTTTCTGAGACAATACTTTTGACTCTGGCTAGAGCTGCTCAGCCAGACAGCCTGTGGCAAGCACTGATTAGGAGCTACTATGTGGGGAGATGGGCACTGAGAGCAGAAACAAAGACGTGACCCTGGTCTGTGGGAGCTTACGCAAGTAAGGGCTGGCACCTGCTGAGGCCTTACACCACGGGCCAGATGTGGTGTCGAGCACTTAATATGCATTACCTTTTAATTCTCATGACTACCCGGGCAGGCGGTACGACGACTATCCCCATTGTACAGACGAGGAACGAAGGTGTGGGAGGTTAAGTGACTTGTCTAAGGCCAAACAGTTGCCACACTGCAGAGACGGGATTTAGTTTCAGACCTCTGTGATTGAGGAGTCCGTGACCTTGACGCCCACACCACACTGCCTTTTCATAGGAAAGGCCACCCACTTACAAAATGTCTATAAAACATGCTGTACTTATCAGATTCAAGAGATTCCTGATATTTCCAGCTATGACATCTCCAGCTCTGATGCTTTCTGAGACCCATGAGGCACTGGGCATGTGCCAACTTGCCACCTTCCTGAGGCATTACTCAAGCCAGCACAGCCAAGGGCCTGGTGTGGGGGCAAGACACTGAGCTGGGAACAGCTGGGCCTCTACCAAGCTGATTCATTTGGTGGAAGAGCAGAGTTATGGAAATGTCTTGAATTATGTGATGCTCTTACTTAAAAATGTAGTTTGAGTTCTTTCAGATATAAAAAGTAACTGAAATAGGTTAAGTGTTGTTAAGATAGAGGTTTAGACAGGATTTATTTTACTGAATATATGAGAATCATTTATGATCAGCATATGAATGAGTTGCATCTAAGTAGGTGTTTTTAAAACATTAGGGGCTAAATATTATTGTTTTTGTTTTCTTTTTTTTTTTTCAGTAGCTTAAACTGTTCTCCAAACTCAAGCTGTTCAAACTTCAGATGGTCTTAACAGTGGTAGCTGAAAAGAAGTGGCTTTGCTGTGGCGTATGACTCAGCTCACCAGTGCTGAGGTGATATAGTCTGTGAGGAGATGTCCCGAAGCACAGAACTCAAGCGAACCGAGTGGAGTTATTCAAGAAAGGTGAACAGAGTTTCTCAGCACCAAAAAGATAAGCCTTTCTTTGCTAGCTCTTCTCTGCCCCAGTCCCAGGGGGATCCACAATAACGAGAGCGCTTGCTGCTGCCCCTGGCCGGACACTTTTCTCTAGTCCTCCTCGAGCCCCAGCTCCCAGAGGAGCCTTCTCTGACCATCGAGCGGAAGACCATTCTCCCTCATGCCCCTAGAACATTTATTTGTTCACATACCCAAGTATTATATACTCTTCACATCCTAAGTTAAAGTTATCTTCTAAGTTATTTGTTAACGCTATATATTATATACCTCTTCTTACGTGTAAACGTCATAAAGACCTTCTCTGTCTTGCTCACTGTGGTTTACCTAAAACTATGCCTGGGTACTGAGCAAGTGCTCCACAAAAATCTTTTAAATAAATGGATAAGTGAATTAAGCTGGCAGGTCATCATTCTGTCCCCAAACAGGGGAAACCAGAAATTCTACTTCTCCAGAGTAGATCTGAACTAGAAAGATAAGTGTTTGATTTATGACAGAAGCCATAAGGAAAAGGCTCTATGCCAAGTTCATCTTACCTGTTCTGCTCCCACCATGCTAATTGGCTTGCACTTGAAGAGGTGGGTGATGAACTTGGGAATGAAGGAGCTGTGGATAAAAAAGAATTCGGTAAAGAATGGCAGAAACTTTTTTCTTAAGGTCCCACTTCCTTCTATAAGAAATGGAGAATCAAAGGAGACACTACTGTGGCCTACCAGCATCCACTGCATTCTTTTTCTTTCCAAGCAAAGCCCTGGTTTTGTTTAGGCGCGTGTGGCCTTGGGATGCGGGGTGAGTTCTGAGTTGGCTTCAGCCGGAGCATGGTGGTCCTTTGGTGAATGCTGTGGGTCCTGAGGAGGGGACATGATCGAGCCAGCCCAATCAGCCTGGATGGAAGGGCTCCACCACATGGCCAGGCAAGGCTCTCACTTTTCCTTTAGGATATTCTTGCATCTGGATATAACTCTAGGTCTTCCATTTTACCACCAGCTTAAGGAGGAAGCCAGCCCCAAGGAGAACAGGCAGAGTAAAGAACCTGGGCCCTTAATGACATTCTGGACCCCCCCAATCAACCACCTCTTGATCTGTCCTACTTCTGGACTTCAGTTGTATGAAAGAAAAAATTCACCTTCTGGTTAAGTCAGTTTGCATCAGAGCTTTTATGCCTAGTAGCTGAAAACACCCTCACAGATATGACAGTGGAATATACATGAGGTAGTTATAGGGCCCTAATGCAAAAGTAGGAAATAACAGGTCAGGAAACAAAATCATGATCTCTGAAAATTGACTGGGGATCGAAGGGCAACCTGGGCCAGGTGGACTAAAGATGCTGGCTTGAGGAAAGGGAGAATGTAATTCAAATAGGTCAGAAGGGCTTTTTAGAAAAAAATTGGCAGAGGCCTGAGTAGGGAAAGCTGAGTTGTCCTGGTACAGAAGAACAGCAAGTGCGGGAACCCGAAACGCCTATAATCAAGGCCAGATCCAGAGAGAACTGACCAGGAGAACATGTCTCCCGTGACCAGTGGCAGAGTGATGGCAATAAAGCAGGGTTTCGAGGTGGAGACAAAGGCCAGCCAACACCCTCCTCTCCTCCCTCTTCAAGTGCTGCTCTCAGGCTTGTGACCTGATCCCTTCATCTGTCCACGTCTTTTCTTGTGCACTGTGCGCATTCTTATCTAATGATGTACTGGCCACCCCACTGGAGTGGCACTGGTATCTCCATTCCAGCATATCCAAGGCTCAGTCCCACCCCAGAATCCAAGCTCAGTGGACTGGATCTCATCTCCCCAGGCACCCAAGTCAGAATTTGGGGGTTACTCAAGACAAGTTTCTCGCCTTCCACCCCATTATCCAAGCAGTTTCCAGCTCTTCCCCTGAACTCTCACATCTGCCCTCCTGACCATCCCCACTGCTGCTGCCCTCCTTGGGCTCACTTGAGCTCTTTGCATTGTTTCCTAACTGGTCTGCCTGCCTTCTTTTCCAATCCGTGAGCTTCCAAAAGGATTTGTTTCAAATGTAAATATGATCCGGAGCCTTCCCTGATTAAAACTCTTGTAGTGGCTGCTGATAAGACCTTCCTTCATTGTCTTGACACTTTCCCCAGCCTCACCAAGCTGAATCCTGGCACTCTGTGCTGGCACCTGGTTGAGCTGACAGCAGATCCCACGATTCTGAGGCTATATAACGCCTCTGTGCCTTTGCTTACACTGTGCTCCCTGCCTGGAGCCCCCCTCCCTGCGCCCTGGTGGTCAGTACCCACACAGCTCTCAGAGTCTGCTCAAGACATCTCTCCTATGGAGCTCTTCCTCAGCCATGCCCTGTGGAGTCCGCAGAGCTCTACCTAACATGTAACTGACTTTATGACTTACATGTCTATTTCCCTTCACTCGACTGGGACGCAAATCAAGACAGGGACCACACCTATTAAGCTAAAACGTTTCATTTTATGTAGCAGGTACTCAAAAGACTCCAGCAAATAATAATGGTAGCAGCTACCACTTTTTGAATGCCAGCTTCGTATCAGTACTTTATGAGGAAGTTTACACGTGACTTCTCATTTTATCCTCCCAACAACTACTAAGGGATTTGTCTTATTATTTCCATTATTGAACGGAGGAGAATCAGCACAGTGATGAAGGAAGTCGCTTGTGTTCAAATAGTAGTTTCAGTCAGGGAAGTGATCTTGATGTCTAAACAGGAAAGACTGTTGTTAAGACTGTTGTTGCTTCAGGGACCAAAAGGAAGAGAAAGGAAACATCTATGACTGCATGGGTGTGGTAAGAAAGGCAGTCAGAGAGAAAGAAACATAGACTCCAGAGATCAGGTGTAGGGGAAGGCCTGCTGATCAGGAGAGAGGGAGCACAGGGGCTATTCAGGAGGGGTTCTTCGGTTGTCTAAAGCAGAGCCAGGCCAAACCGGTAACGTGAGACTGAATTCATGACTAATCGCAATGGCGCACACCGTTTGTGACCTAACTTACTGCTCACTAGCGCAGGCTTCGGCGCTGCCCTTGAACTGGCTCTGTGTGCTAGTCTGCGTCGGGTGGGGTGGGGAAAATGTAGGGGCCAGGGACATGCCTTTGGGGAAGAAGTCCCAGCACTGTGATGGGAAACTGCCAAGGGCTTCTCCCGCCCCTGGGGCAGCGGCGGCTATTGGTCTTGGCTGGGCCTGGGTCTTCTCACAGTGCCCCCTCTGAGGTTTCTAGTCTTTGGCTGGGATTTTACAAGGAGGAGAGTATACCATGGATTAAATCAGAAAACCCTTTCTAGATCGTAGGTTAAACTTTTCCAGATGTGAGAGAAGGGCATCCTATTCCCAACTCACCCAGTATGAGCTTAGTTGTAAAATTAAAGGGCTCGGAGAGATTGTGAGACTGATACCAGGGTGAGCTCAGTAAACGGGCCCCTTATTCATTTTAATGTTAGCTCAGTCAGACCCCTGTGCAGCCACACTGGAGATTTTTGGCCACAGTAAATTTTTACAGAGACTCTTCTACCAGGGGCTGTGGGGGAGCATCACAAGGTGATTTATCAGTGATGCTTTTTAAATACCCTAATGAGCACCCAGAGACCCAGAGAGTGAAGGGGATGTCAACTCCTGCTTCATCCACAGTACTGCAACCATTGATGCCTCCCTGGAGAGTCCATTCTATCATTTCCTGACACACTGGAAATTGAAGCTAGCACCACCAGCCACTCCATAACTGCTGCTCCCCAGGGATTTGTTTGTGAGGGAGAAGAAAGCCTTAATTGAATACAAACTGGGAGAGATTTGGGGAAGACAGAAACTTGGAGTCCTAACTCACCCTTTGGGACTTGGATGAGAACCACCTAAATACAGTAGCTTGGACTGGGCTGACCTTCCTGAAGACTTTCTCTGAGAAGTTTGCCAGAACGCCTGTTTGATAACTGGTCAGAGGCGGCACTGACCCTCTACACTGCCTGGCCTTCAGAGAAACAGGGCTACGGCCAGATGCTCACTGGCAAAGGGCCAAACCATTTCCCCGCTCCAAAACATCAAGCCAGAAACAGCCACACACAGTGACGTGGCAGGAGACGCGCAGTACAGTGTTCACGCCATCTGCTTTGGCAGTGGAGCTCCCTGACTTGCTCTTCCCAATTTCTAGTACCTTCCCTGGACTCAAGGATGTCCAAAGTGGATAAATTCTGGCAGCCACAGTAATAAGCTCCAAAGAAACAACTGATGGTCCCTCCCTAAAAAAGCTTATAATTTAGTTACTGGTGAGACGAAATATATATATGAAATCACTGAAAAGTAATTTTAATTATCCAAACTAGGGGGATAATAATAATAACACAATTCCCCAACTCATTTGTTTGTCATGATGTGGTTGATGACTGACTGCACTGCTGTTACCGTTATGCTAAGTAGTAAATTTAGTTTTATTATGCTTTTTTGGGGTACAAAAAATTTAGTTTGTTGCTAGAATGGCCCCAGCCGGATGCTGGGGACACCTGGATGGCAAGCATGCTGGTGATAAGTATGGCACTCAAAACAACCCAATGATCAGAATGTTCCAGAACTTACTTTGCAAATTTAATGCAGAACTGAGTGAAGTATTTCCGTGTGGAAGCCAGGTTGTCACGGATGATGGGAACGTTCTGCTTAATGTGAAGAATGACAGAGGTGACATAGGGGCTCTGGTCACCAACGTGCTCCACATTCTGCCACTGCATCTGCAAATGGAGACAGGGCAGGACAAGCCTTTAGGTCCCTCCTGGGAGGACAGCCTTACCTATTACCAGGGCAGGGGTGGGAGGTGTGGGAAGGAGGCCACAGCTAGCTATCACACTTGCCATTTTCTTGGGGGAGTTCATCTCACCTAGTCTGCAGTGGCTGACTGTGAACAAAAACAGTAAGCCCACCTTATTCCTCGACAGTGAGGTGTGAGTCAGGCACCTCTGCCTACCCTTCATGTCTGAGATGGCCTTCCCTTCCCACCTAAGATGCCACCTTCTAAAGGAACCCTCAGCAGGCAGGTGAAACAGATTGTATTCTTCTGTCAGATGCTCTACCAGAAAGGGACTGTGGGAAAACAGGGGGTGGACCTCTACTTATGAGCAAAAGCTTGGTGGCTTGGGCGATCAGAGAGTTGGCTGGGCTGAACAAAATGAAACTTGACGAGAGTTCACGTAAGCCCTTCTTTCAAGTATACTGGGAGGAGCTGGGGATTTTTAAAAAAGGAAATTAGAAATGAAATGATGTGTACAGACTTGCTTCAAAATAATCTAGGTTTGGGAGAAGATGAAACAAGATTAGTGAAGCTGGGTAATAGGTACATGAAGTTCATTGTCTTTACTTTGTCTTTACTATGGTCTTTACTTTTGTATATAATTGAAATTTTCTTTAATAAAACATTAGAGTCTTACTCCTCAAACCTTTGGGATTACGTCGGGATTTCAAGGAAAGAGTATCTCTGGCGAGCCTGAGCGGGAGATGAGAGGGTAAGGCAGTGACATGGGGAACAGGGCAGGAAAGATATGTGGGGTGGTGTGGGTGACTGGTGCAAGGAGGGCAGGGAGCTGGGCATCCCTGAGACAGCCTGAGTGGTCCTTGACCAGGCCGTGAACAAATGCGAGGCTCACTTGGCTTAAGCTGAAGAATTGGGGAACGCTCTGGAAAGCATCTGCAGTAGAACGGAGAAAGAAGCAATGTTGCAGTGTCTCTTCCCCTGCACGTATACAGGAGAGGAGAGGCAGTACCAGCTCCCAGACTGCCTCACAGCTGCCAGGGAAAGGGCACTTCAATCCTGAGAAGAGCAGGAATGTGCTGGAGGAGCTCTGCTGAGTCAGCCTGTCAGAGTGGACCAGGGTTGTCTGTTAAAAAGATCCTAAGCCATACACACACCATATAATACGTTCATAGAAGGAGGGCAGTAGTTCTGAGGCCTTGATGTCTCTGGCAAGAAAACGCTATTTTTATAGAGCTCTTGGGGAAAGGAAAAATTCAATACTGAGAGAACTTGTTTGAAAGAATCATATTGTACATGGATGATTCCCCAGCTCCTGGGAAGCTTAAATAACTCTGTTTTGTCTTAATGTTTCTTCAAATCAGCAGATATTTATATTCTGTGTAAGCACACAAAAAAGCAGGAAGGGACCTCCATCTATATTTTACAGGTAAGAAAATCAGGACTTACATTCAGTCCCATGTAAGGTTTCACAAAGAGGCTGTAGATAGAAAAAGGTCTCTAATTTTTTACTGGGGAAGAAACAGAAACAAACAATGGAGAAAGAGTAGAAAGATCTAATATAAACTGATTCTACATTCTAATGCTTTAGTTATATGTAATGTTTTCCTTACATTAATAAGTATCGTATTCAAGTATTTTGAATGAGTATCGTATTCAAGAGGCTTTTTTTTCCATCTGATTTCAGAGATTGGCCCATTCAAACAATGAACATCCTACATGATTTTGAATGAACTCACAGGGTGAGGCCAAAATTGATGGGTGCTGTTAATGTCTACATTTCACGGTTCCCCCAGCTCTGCAGCAACACTTGGAGCAGAAGGCTCTGGGTAAACACGGTGAACTGGGAGGGGAGCTTGAGGCCCCCAAAGCTCTTCCACAGTAATGACTATTGTTTTCCAAGTTGGCAGCATTTTGTATTTCAACATCTCAAAAAGCTAATAAACAATTATTTAAAGTTCTCTGTTAACAGAAGACAAACATAAAGGGAGATGATGACACGCCCTGTCACTGGTTACAAAGCAACTGTGAAGCAAGACAGCATGGGACTCGACTTAGGCCTTCAGGCTCCTGCTGGCGACCTGACCCCTCTTGATAGCCACTGGCCATGTCTGAACAGGCCTGCATTCGGGATATATGCGCACAGATCTGATTGGCTCTGATACTTTAGCCAGTTATGACTCCACTGGTCAAGTTAAAAGAAGTATTAGCAAAAGTCAAGAGGACTTGTGATTTTAAATTTAAATCAGCTTCATGAAGTAAGAAAACAATTTAAGGTACTAGAGAACGATGGAGGTTGACATTGCTCTTACTGCTTTAAACCTACAAAATATAGTTGGCAGTGCTTCTGTCCAGTCACTGTCTCAGATGACTGATGCCAGCCATCATCCATCCCAGACGACTTGGGGTTGGGGTTGCGACCTGAATGGCCCAAGAAACCTACATAGGAGCTGCCATGTGCAGGTCGCTTTGCATACATCTCTCATTTACACTCATACATGATCTCACACAGTTCTCACCTAATCGTATAGATGTGGAACCACAAAAAGCTCAAAGACGTTAGGTCCCTTGTCCCAAAGTATGCAGCTGGTAAATGGCAGAGTGGAGATGACCCAGTTGTCTAAAGCCCAAGCACTACCCCAGCCGGCTTCCTGGGCACTTGTTAAAAAAAAGAATAAAACCACTTACTGGGCCTTAGTTCAAGGTAAGCCCAGCTTCTCAAGGAGAAGCTAATGAGATATACAATGATCAAGTCAAGTTCCCTTTCCAAAAAGGAAACAAATAGTAGCTTGCACTGGAAGAATAAACATCAAGAAAAGCCATCAGTAGAAATAAGATGCCAACTTTCCAGTAAACTTTGCATTTGGCATTTAAAATTTACCCCTCGACACTCAAAGTTTTCTCTTCTGTGCCTTTTGTTTGGAGGGTGGTGTAAGGGGGAATACTGCTGGTACTCTAGAAACAACAAGAAAAACAGCTTGCAAAAGCAGCTGTGATTAAGCTGTAGGGTTGCCAGAAACAGCAAGCGAGGAAATTATCAAGATAGCAATGCTCAGGGCCTCCAGGGCCCCATACTCAGCCACAGGGGGAGACTGTGGAATGGGGCACCATGGTTTCTGCCACCTGAGGAAAGAGTGTGTGCTTGATGTCGACACTTCACAGGGAAGTGGGGGGAAGGCTGGGCTAGGCAAAGCCCATTGCAGCAGGGAAATTTGACCAACCCACCGATCAGAGAACACAGCTTCACAGCTAGCTTACTATGGAATGTGCTTTTCTCTATTGCTAGAAAGAGCTCTCCTGAGAAAGTAATTTTCCTCAACTGAAAACTCAAATTCCTACCTACTCATTTTGATGATGGAACTAGTGATATATGGATGGAGTCTACAGACTCAGACATTTGGATTCTGGAAGCATTTCAGGCAACTGGAATCTAGTGTTATAGGTTAGGCTGCTGGGCCACTGAGTCCAAGCAACGGCCTTTGCTCAGGCACACACACACACACACTCTAATGCCATCTGGGCTACTTTTACTCATACAGCAAGTATTTGCTTTCTCTATAGGTACCTTCTGCATGTACAGCACAGGACCAAGCACTATGTTGGGAATAAAAAGGAAGGAGGAACATTTTTTGAGCACCTACTAGTACCAGGCACCATAACTGGCATTTTCACATGACCTTGCTGCTTATAATCATGCAGGGAAGGAAGTATTTTAACTCTTTATAGGTGATAAGACAGGCTTGAGACAACAAGTGGTGGTGGGGGTGCATTGGGAGGGGGGGAAAGGAATGACTTTTCTCACAGCTTTGCTCCAGCATACATGTTCCTTAACTCCAAGGGGAAAATCACGAAGATCCAGAACAGAAAGTAGAGTAACAAAGGCTTTGAGAAGATATATATGTATCCAGTAATTCTACTTACAGGAATTTACCCAAAGAAAACAAAATCTCTGATTCAAAAAGATAAATGCACCAATTTATTGCCACATTATTTACAATAGCCAAGTTATGGAAGCAACAGAAGTGTCCATCAATAGATGAACAGATAAAGAAGATGTGGTACATATACACATGGAATATTATTCAGCCATAAAAAAAGAAAGAAATCCTGCCATTTGCAACAATATGGATGGAACTAGGGGATATTATGCTCAGTGAAACAAGCCAGGTGAAGAAAGACAAATTCCATATGACTTCACTTATTTGTAGACTCTAAAAACAAAACAAAACAAAATGAACAAAATAGCAGTAGACTCATAGACACTGAGAAGTGACTGGTGGTTACCATGGGGGAGGGGTTGGGGTGGGTGGGTTGGGAGGGTGATGGGGATAAAGGGACAGAAAAATCTCAATCATAATATAAACTGTAGTATGGTTTATATTATGGGGATGGTAGTACAGCATGGAGAATATAGCCAATGGTTCTGTAACATCTTCTATGTTGACAGACAGTAACTGCACCAGTTGGGGTGAGGATTTAATAATGTGTATAACTGTTGAACGATTGTGTCGTGTACTTGGAACCAATATAATATTGTGTATTAACTATACTTCAATAACAAAAATTTAAAAAGCAGAAAGAATATAAATTTTAATATATATATATTTACCCCCGGCAACCCCAACTCACTGTTGGACCAACGGGAAGGTGAATTTGTACAATCTTTCTTAAAAGCAATTAGAACTTATCTATCAGAAATCTTAGCATATTAAAAAGCTTTTAATGTCTGCAATTCCCCTCCAGGCAATTAATTTGAAGTTAATAATTTTGAATGTTTAGGAGAAAAAAATAAACATACACACAAATGAGGTGGTCCACTGCAAAATTGTTTATAAATGTGAAAAATAGGAAATAACTTAAAAAACCCATCAGAAGTGAATTGGCTACATACACTTTAAGGGAAAGAGTAGATTATGGTTCCGAAAGTAACAAAATCTGGAGTCCACCAGTCATGAGTTCTAATACCATCTGTGCAACATGCTAGTGTGTGACTTGGGCAAGTTACCTGACCTCTCTGAGCCTCCCTCTGAGTTTTCTCAGCTATATAAATTGGGATGATGATATCTGGCATGTTATTAATTCTATGGTAAATGTTAACCATTATTATGACTTTAACAATA
Organism: Phataginus tricuspis; assembly: GCA_029783875.1. Lineage (NCBI taxonomy): Eukaryota > Metazoa > Chordata > Mammalia > Pholidota > Manidae > Phataginus > Phataginus tricuspis. The sequence goes on along the minus strand of JAQQAC010004778.1, from coordinate 4,614,420 downwards.
AATATTCTGTACTGTGGAATGCTATGCAATCACTAAAAATATCATAGATCTAGATGACACAGAAAACTATCAAAACCTGCTAAATGAGAAAAACAGATTATAAAACAGTACGTAAAGTATGAACTTATTTTTTAAAAAAAGATATGTGCATAAACAGAAAGACTGAAATATACCTATTAATTGGAATTATGGGTGATTTAAATTCTTTTTAAAAATCTTTATTTTTTTATAATTAAGGTGATTTGCTTTGAAAATAATGAAAAAAAAATCATTTTATAAAAAAGAAAGATGTGCTTTGATTTTAAGTGGAAAGTGAACTTGAGGATTTCTTACCATGGAGTTCTGTGGGCCTCCTGAAACAGATCTGCATTTTAATGACTGAGGAAAATGAGAACAGATTTGAGGACTGTTCTAGTCATTTCAAAATGTCTTTGGGGGATAGTAATGCAGCCTCCTGAATTAATACATGTTCAAAATCTTGAAACCTAATAGAAGTTACATGCCAGACTGTAAGGAAATTTAATTTGTTGAGTTTCTTCTTTCTGTTTTTTTCTAAAACTACCTTTAATAGGCAAAAAGCTAAGTGTGTTTAATTTAGGACAGATACTTAGATTCTGTCTGTCTAGTGGTGTGAGCAACCCTAGGACAAAGGACATAGTGATGAGGGCACTAGGGGACCAACAGTCCTTTTTAAGGAAGCCACAGAATACTTGTAAGGCCATAATCAGATGTACTAATTCCTAAGGATTTACAGAATTCACATTTAAAAGACAGAACTCTTCACATTTCCAACAAAGTACTCTAAGCAACTACCTTTTCAAGAATCTGGAGACTTGGTTTTATTTCTGGCTTCATTATTATGAAGCTATATGGCTTTGGGCATATCATGAACAAGAAAACGCACACCAGCATGATAATACGTTAGTTTTCAAGGAGAAATATGGAAAGCAGACTGGAATACTTGGGTTGGCTGCTCAACCCATGTACTCCCCTGTAGGAAAGTCATGGTGTCAGATCAAGAAAAGCTGAAGATCAGTCTCCGATAGGATGCTTGTGAATGCTTGAAGAGCTCAGACAAGTAAGCATGAATATTACATGAACCTAGAGGTACTGGGCACACACTGATTTACTGCTCTTCCACTTTTAGGCAAGTTATTTAAGCTGATTTTGCTTCAGTTTCCACACTGGCCAAAAGGTCTTACTCTTACTCTTACTCTGTATGTTGTGGCACAATATTGCATAAAAGAGATCTGAGTTTAAATCCTGGCTGTGCCACGTGCTAGCTAAGAGATCTGGGACCAGGGCCTTAACTTAGCTCTGAGTTTCAGTTCCCCCATCTGTCAAAGAGAGAAGGAAATAACATAGGTACCTTACAAATGTACTGTCAGAATTAAATGAGACAATGCCTTTGGGTGCTGATTCCTGGAAAGTGTTCCATAAATAATAACTTACTAACACCTCATAGAGCTCATCTCAGAAAATAATGCACCATCGGAGAAGAAAATGGTCTGAAAAGTAGTTTTGACATAACTTATCAGCAACACTACTGTAATCTCAAAGCTACAATTTCAGAGAGACCACTAAGTTCTCATCATATTTTCCTTCCTCCATGTGGACATGGCCTGTTTAAGGTCATTCCTGGGCGTTTTCTACCAAACTTTGCCACTCTGTGTTTTCCTCTCGTTTTCTAGCAACAGGGCTCTCACCCACAGGCCCTAAGAGCTAGATGCAGGCACTTCCTGTTCAGGCCTCTCTTCAATCAGCTCCAAGATGCTATCTGTTGAAACAAGAAGCCCTACTTTTATTAAGCACCATCGAGGAACATCACACCATAACCAGTAACCATTTGTGTGTCCTAAACATTCAGGAAGTCTGTGATTCTGCCACTTCCTGTGAAGACACCCCAGTCTCCTACTCCATATCTACCAGCTCCACCCAGCTAAATCAACTACATCTCACTTTGTCACCATTCCTTGTTCAAATGCGTGTCTACAAACTTGAGCTCTTTTTTTCTGCCCCCTTTAGCTTCAAAGTCATTCAGGGAGTACTACTGTTAAGTGAATACTGTGCTATGCCAAGGAGATTGAAAAATGAACAAGACACAGCTTTCAAGTTGTTCAAATGTTAACATGGGAGACAGAGATATAAAAATAATTGTATAACAAAGTAGAGAGGTAGTATAGGTATTGTGGTATATTGGAGAAAGACACTCTGGGTGAGACAAAGTATGGTGACATTACAAAGAGACTCAAAATAGCCAAAACAATCTTGAAAAAGAACAAAGTTGGGAGACTCATACTTATGATTTTAATGCTTATTACAAAGCTACAATAAAACAGTGTGCTACTAGTGTAAGGACACACATACAGATTAATGGAATCTAGAAATAAACTCATATATCTATAGTCACCTGATTTTTGACAAGAGTGTTAAGACCATCCAGTGGATAAAGAACAGTCTTTTCAGTAAATGGTACTGGGGCAGCTGGATATCTACATGCAAAAGAATTAAGTTGAATCCTTACTCATGCCATATACAAAAATTAATGCAAAATGGATTGAAGGCCTACATGTAAGTACTAAAACTATAAAATGCTTAGAAGAAAATATAGGTATACAGCTGTAAATCTTTGTAATTTTGGATGGGGTAATGGTGTCTTAGATATGACATCAAAAGCACAAGCACCAAAGGAAAAAACACAAATGTTGGACTTCATCAAAATGAAAAACTTCAATGCTTCAAAAGGACATGACTAAGCATGTGGAAAGATAACCCACAGAAGTGGAGAAAATATCTGCAAATCATATATCTGATAAAGGGTCTAGTATCCAGACTATAAAAAGGACTTTTAAGACTCAACAACAGAAAGACAACCCAGTTTTAAAATGGGTAAAGGATTTGAATTAACATTTCTTCAAAGAAGATAAAACAGATGTCCAATAAGCACATGAAACGCTGCTCAACATCTTAGTCATCAGGGAAATCAAATACAAATTGAAACCACAATGAGATACCACTTCATACCCACTAGAAATGGCTATAATTAAAAAACAAAAAAATGGTTGGTTACGATATGGAAGAATTAGAGTCCTCATCCATTGCTGGCGGGAATGTAAAATGATGCCGCTGCTGTTGAAAACAGCTTGGCCTCAACATTTTGAACACAGAGCTACCCCATGACCAACCTGGTCTACTCCTAGGGATATATGCAAGAGAACTGAAAAACACATTCACACAAAAACTTGTACATGAATATTCATTGAATTATTAATAATAGTTAAAAAGTGGACACAACCCAAATGTCCATCAACATTTATTATGAATGGATAAATCAAATGTGGTTATAACCAGAGAATAGAATATTATTCAGCCATGGAAAGGAATGAACTACTGATACATGCTACCCATGAATGAACAATGAACACATTAGGCTAAGTGAAGGAAGTCAGTCACAAAAACCACATATTATATGATTCCATTTATGTGAAATGCCCAGAATAGGCAAATCCATACAGACAGAAAATAAATTAGCACTTGTCAGGGAAACGGGGAGTGACTGCTAAGGAGCATGGTGTTTCTTTTTGGTGTGATGAAGATGTTCTGTAATTAGTGGTGGTGGTTGCATGGCCTTGTGAACGCACTCTAAACCACTGAATTATACACTTTCAAGGGGTGAATTTTGTGGTATATGAATTATACTTCAATTTTTAACAAGGGGGCAGTCATCTGAACTGAGTCTTAAAGGATGTGCTCATTGGGTGGACAATGGTGGGTAGAGAATTTTAGGCAGAAAGAATAGAATGAGAAAAGGTCCGGAAGTCACAAACAAGTAATGTATTCAGGATGTGAAAGTGGCTCTGAGGTTGGAGTATAGGGATATACCCTGGAGTGGCAGAATGCACAAGATGGTGAAGGGATAAAAATGAAGGCCCTTAGGCTAACCAAGGAGAAGGACCCGGGTGCCTTCAGTGAGAATGAGGTCTCCTCCCTGGAGAATGACATAACTAAACTGCTGGGCTCAACCCATCTTGTCAAAGAAGCATACTTCCATCAACTCAGAATTCTCTAACAACCCCACTCCACTTTGGCAAGCCCAGTACTCATTTTCTCACCATTTCTAAAATACACTTATTCACAGCATCAGTTATTCCAAGTTTTCTCCCCACCAGAATATAAACTCCTTGAGGGCAGCCCTGTTTCCAATCTTGACTATAGTAGTACAAGTACAGAGGACCCTGTGAAATTTCAATTCTGACCAAGTTTGAGCTTTCCTAACTGTATAAACCTTTGCTCATATTGTCACCCTGTTTGGAATGACCTCCTGATCACAAGTTCATTCAAAACTTCGTCATCCTTTGTGGTCTATTTCACATGCAGCTACCTTAAGAAGCCTTTCTTCATTTCCCTGCCTAAATATGAACTCTGTTTTTTAAAAAGGGTGTACTTCATACTTTTCTTATGGCACTGATTTCCCCATCTGTATACTGCAGTTATTTGGGTATTCCTTCCATCTCACACATCTCTTATCCCACCCTTACTGGAATCTAAACCCCTTAGGATAAGGTGTCTTTCCCAGCCTGGCAACTCGCAGCACTGTACTGGATTAAGTCTGAATTGAACTGTTCAGCAAAAATGAAAGAATCAGAGAAAAATAAGGATTGCCACACACACACAAAAAATTTTTTTAAATCCTAGAAGAAACTACAAAAAAACAGGATGCAGGCACAAATAACAGAGAGTATATGTTGAATCAATTTATGACCACTTGGCTTGTTTATATCTGGTCATTTTCATCACATGGATTTCATTTTGCTAGAACTCCGGAAGACTCAGACAAAGAGTTATGGCCTCCCAGCTGTGGCGTTCCCAAGTCTGTGGTTTTCCTATGATATAAACAAAAGATTCTGGAGGTATGGTCTCTGTTAATATTTGCTGGTGCGGGTCTGGGGAGAAATGGGTGGTGGGGTGGTGGGGGCAGTTTGAGAAATCCACCTAATGAAATGACAGTCCATATAAGCAACACCTGGAGTGTTAAACACCCTACAACTGTTATTTTACTGGGAAAAAAAAAACCTTCTCTTCCTTTGGTAAATGTAAAAATTCTTTCACCAGCTGCATTCCAATCTAAAGTGTGTGGCAGTTCAGGAGAGATGGCAGCTGGAACCGATCATATTCAGGACGTAGTGAACATTCACCAGCAGCTAGGGGGTAATCAGAGCCCGCGGAACAAACAGAGCCGTGTTTCTTGAAGAACATGGGTGGCTCCATTTGCCTGCTCAGAGCGTTCTGCTCGTCGGCATGGAGAATACTGGAAATACACATCCACATCTGACTGGCGCAAGGATCGGCCTTCTGAATAGAAATTGTGACATCAGCTGTTCAGGACACCCCACTTAGCTTCATAAAATCCTGAAGCTTAAGCTTTGGTTTTAGTCCTATTTTTGTTAAATTTTTACAGCCCACTACAAAACCAAATTCAGACCAAATGTCTGCTTATACAACCTGTGACACGGCCCCTCCTCCTGACAAGAGGGAAAGATACCTAACACTGATTGGCACCAGGCCAGCCACTGTCTTCATGCTCCACTCTCACAACACTCTGGGTGGCAGACACCCACATTTCACACACCGAGGAGGTAACTTGGGACCACAGAGGTTGAGTCATTTGCTCTGTTCCCCAAAGGAAAAATGAGAAGAGTTATGTCTGACTCTAAAGCCAGTGTTTTTTCCACTGTATTCTGCAACTGGCCAGTATACCCCCAGAGAAGTTCTTTCTCCTTAATTTGTAAGAATGCTACAAGATTCTGTAAGCATTGGCAGACTTTTTCTGTAAAGGGCCAGTTAGTAAATATTTAGGCCTTGTGAGCCATACAGTCTCAGTTGTAATTACTTAATTTTGCCAGCATAGCACAAAAGCAGCCATAGATAATATGTAAATGAATGAGCATCATTGTATTCCAATAAAATTTTACAGAAACAGACAGTAGGCCAGATTTGGCCCACAGGCTATAGTGTACTGGCTCCACTCCAGAAAGTTCTAAAATGGGCAGCTTCATGTTATTTGGCTTAGAAGTCAATAAAGAATTGCTTATTTCCAACTTAATCAACAAATAATCCTGCCTTGGCACCAGAGCTCAAAGCGTTGGAAAACCTCTCAGAAGTTACTTCAACAAAAACACCCGTTCTATTCTGGCCAGATCACATTCAGGTTTTCACCATAAGTCAGATGCTAATCAAAGACATGTCCACGCACCTGCTGCCTGTCTCATTCTCAAAGGACAAGCAACTGACCTGAGGTGCGGGATAAACTGAGCACTTTAGGAAACTCCCAGAGGTCCTCCACAATCCTCCCTGCTCCTACTCAAGAGCCTGGAGAAGCCGTGGGCAAGGGCTGGGAGAAGCCATCTGTGGTCACTCCTGAAGTCTAGGAAGAAGCACTGCCTGAAACCTTACCTTGCTCATGGCAGTCAGGGCAGGATCACAGGCAGCGTCCAGATCTTGAACCAACAACTGAATGCTGCTGGAGATGACCCTGCAAACCAAACAAATCACTGTGGTCATAACTTAAGAAACTGACTTACTGAAGGACCGACACAGCCCCTTACAAATGTTTTAGGCACCTCTGTAAAAATTAGACTCATCATTTAATCAGGAAAACTTGAATTTCATTTCAAAAGGCAATGAAGGGCACTGAGGAGCTCTGGCTCGCTCTTCATTCTCGCTGCCATGTTTGGTCTTATTCAGTTGCGTCCCACCTCAGGCAGGCACAAAATCCCACAGCCAGTCTCTTTCATTGCCACACCCAGAAGCCCTCTTTACTTTCTCCTCCCAAAGTACCTGACTTCCCAAAATGTTTAAATCAGAATGTGGGAAAAAGGAGTGGAAAAAAGGAGAGGAAATGACCTAAGAGAATTCTGACTTAGACTTAAGTGGCTGATGTGAAAGCTAAAGCTTGGTCTATCCCAATCTCATTTAATGACTGCAACAAAAATACTGCAAGGCAGGACCAGGGAAAGGACTATTTCAAGAAGGCTTTACAGTGTGAATTTCTTGGACAGACATCCTCCCATCCCAACCCCCCTTGCTCCCCCACCTGCCCTACATGGCTAAAATCATGCTGCTTATACTTTATTTTCTAAGACACTGGAGGCAGGGTGGGCCCCCTCTGTGGACTGAGGGGCAGACAGGAGGCCCTAGACCTAGCCTTCCTGCACAGATGGTCATGGGAGGATCTCCTCTTCTGTTATTCTAGATAGTGCAACAATAAAGACCCCATAAGCTAAAAATGACCACATCGGAGGCAGAATGTGAGGCAGCTACACCAACGTCTAATGCTTCTTCTCAGTGGTCAGTGGAGCATCATTTTGATCCAACGGGAGCCTCTGGAAACCTCTTAGGTCCTGCAGTGATCTAGAGCCAATAGCCTGATACATGCTGCCTCGTGAAGGGGAAGGGGCAGGCCTTGAGCAAATATGTGCAAGGTACATACGTGCTGAATGTGTCCATTTCTCCAGTCAGATTGATTCGCTCATTCAGACTTACATCAACCTTTTCTTTGAGTTTTTCTTCCAGCTATTAGAAAATAAGAAAGAAAATCATGCTTAACAATTATCCAAAGAAGTACCATAATAAGAATGCTTAATAACATTTACGGGTTTGATGACTGAGGCACAATTCCAGGCACTTTTCATTACTGACTCATTTGATTCTCACAACCCTATGAGGAAGATGCTATTATTAAATTCATCTCCATTTTACAGATGAGAAAATGAAGGAGTGACTACTCAAGATAGTAAGTGGCCAGGAATCAAACCTCCTCTAGAACCTGGGCCTTTTAGCACTGGGGTGTGCTTGCTTCTTAGGCCACACTGTCAATTCATTAATTTTAAAAAGACCTCAACTTTTAGAACACTCCCTGCCCCTTGGACGGCAGGCTCATTCACCAACACTGGAAGCCTCTGGTGGCGGATGGCAGTAAAATCAGTTAAAGTATTTAGCGAACACTACTATGGGCCACCTGCTGTGTTAAGGTGTTGGGGATACTGAGATAAACACACAGTCTCTGCCTTCATCAGCCTACAGCTAAGGAGAGAAATGCTGGCCTTGCTTCTGGCAGCCTCAAAGAAAAAGAAAACTGACTAGGAATTGTAAATATCTCAAAACATTCCAGGAATTGATTCATCTACCACTCCCAAACCTATTGATGCCACAAACTCTAAGAATAAGGAATGTTTTGTCTTACATTTTAAAATGCTTTTAGGGGTGCATAAATTAGTGCAACCCTTTTGTTAGACAATTTATTTAAAGAACAAAATCTTAAATATACACACTCCTTAAGCCAGCAATGTCACATCTAGAAATATATTTTGATGAATAATGAGCACAGTGTACAAAGTCATGCAAGTCCTCTTTGCAGCATTAATTCAACCAGCATGGACTGAAAGCCTTTTTTTTGCCGGGCTCTGTAATAAAGGGTGAACAGAACAGATAGCGTCCTCTTCTCCTAAAGATGACATTCTAGTGTTATTCATAGTAGTGAAAAGCTGGAAACAATCTACAGTGCTTATAGGGGACTGGTGAAACTGCTTAAGGCATAGGCTTAAGGTGCTTCAACTCTTCAGAGCCCTTTCCTTTCACACTGAAAAAACAATCCTTTCCCCCCTGCCTGCTTGGCTTCAGTTACACTGACCTCTTAAGGTTCTGGAACACAGTAAGAACACACTAAGGTCTTTTCCCCCCTCAGGCCTTCACACTTCCTGCTTCCTCTCCCTGAAACACTCCCTGTTCACCCCTCATAACCACACCCACACCCACACCCCCTCTCTCAGCCCTTCCAAACCCTTCATTAGGCACCCTCCCTACCAACCCTCAGGTCTCTGCCTCATTATCACCTCCTCACAGAGGCCCTCCTTGACACCCCACGTCAGTCGGGAACTCCCTAACTAGCACTGCAGCCTTTGTTTCCTTCCTAGCACTTATCACAAAACTTATCTTGGCTTATTTATTATGTGGTTCCTCCATTAGTTCTATATTGCATGACAGTTAGAAACTTGTCAACTTTGTGCACCACTATTAATTAACACTAAATACAGTGACTGGTACATAGTAAGTGCTACATAAAGATGTCTTGAAGGAATGAATGCAACACCCTTTGTGTTATCACCTAAAGTGTTCAGCATAAAAGTGTTACAACTAATGAACTATATTGGTAAGTTATTGGCATTGTGTTTTTCTCTTTTTTTTTCTTTTTTCTTTTATTTTGGTATCATTAATCTACAATTACATGTGCAACATTATGGTTACTAAATTCCCCACTTCATCAGGTCCCCCCCACCTACCCCATTATAGTCATTGTCCATCAGCGTAGTGAGATGCTATAGAATCACTACTTCTCTTCTCTGAGTTGTACAGCCCTCCCCAAGCCCTCCCAACATTGTGTCTGCTAATCGTAATGCCCCTTTTTCCCCCTTGTCCCTCCCTTCCCACCCATCTTCCCCAGTCCCTTTCCCTTTGGTAACTGTTAGTCCGTTCTTGGGTTCTGTGAGTCTGCTGCTGTTTTGTTCTTTCAGTTTCTTTGCTCTTATGTTCCACATATGAGTGAAATCATTTGATATTTGTCTTTTTCCGCATGGCTTATTTCATTGACCATAATACCCTCTAGTTCCATCCATGTTGTTGCAAAAGGTAGGATTTGCTTTCTTCTTATGGCTGAATAATATTCCATTGTGTATATGTACCACATCTTCTTTATCCATTCATCTATTGATGGACACTTAGGTTGCTTCCATTTCTTGGCTATTGTAAATAGTGCTGCGATAAACATAGGGGTGCACCTGTCTTTTTCAAACTGGGCTGCTGCATTCTTAGGGTAAATTCCTAGAAGTGGGATTCCTGGGTCAAATGGTATTTCTATTTTGAGTTTTTTGAGGAACTTCCACACTGCTTTCCACAATGGTTGAAATAATTTACATTCCCACCAGCAGTGTAGGAGGGTTCCCCTTTCTCCACATCCTCGCCAACATTTGTTGTTGTTTGTGTTTTGGATGTTGGCCATCCTCACTGGTGTGAGGTGATATCTCATTGAGGTTTTAATTTGCATTTCTCTGATGATTAGCGATGTGGAGCATCTTTTCATGTGCCTGTTGACCATATGAATTTCTTCATTGGAGAAGTGTTTATTCAGATCCTCTACCAATTTTCTAATTGGATTACTTGCTTTTTGTTTGTTGAGGTGCATGAGTTCTTTATATATTTTGGATGTCAATCCCTTATCAGATATGTCATTTATGAATATATTCTCCCATACTGTGGGATGTCTTTTTGTTCAACTGATGGTGTCCTTGGCTGTACAAAAGCTTTTCAGCTTGATATATGCCCACTTGTTCATTTTTGCTTTTGTTTCCCTTGCCTGGGGAGATATGTTCATGAAGAAGTCGCTCATGTTTATGTCCGAGAGATTTTTGCCTATGTTTTTTTCTAAGAGTTTTATGGTTTCATGACTTACATTCAGGACTGATCCATTTTGAGTTTACTTTTGTATATGGGGTTAGACAGTAGTCCAGTTTCATTCTCTTACATGTAGCTGTCCAGTTTTTCCAACACCAGCTGCTGAAGAGGCTGTCATCTCCCCATTGTATATCCAAGGCTCCTTTATCACATTAATTGACTGTATATGTTTGGGTTAATGTTTGGATTTTCTATTCTGTTCCACTGGTCTGTGGGTCTGTTCTTGTGCCAATACCAAATTGTCTTGATGACTGTAGCTTTGTAGTAGAGCTTGAAGTCTGGCATCATAATTCCCCGTTTTATTCTTCCTTCTCAGGATTGCTTTGGCTATTCGGGGTCTTCTGTGGTTCCATATGAATTTTAGAACTATTTGTTCCAGTTCTCTGAAGAATGCTGTTGGTATTTTGATAGGGATTGCATAGAATCTGTAGATAGTTTTAGGTAGTACAGCCATTTTGACAATATTTATCCTTCCTAGCCAAGAATATGGGATGAGTTTCCATTTGTTAGTGTCCTCTTCAATTTCTCTTAGGAGTGTCTTGTAGTTTTCACAGTATAGGTCTTTCACTTCCTTGGTTAGGTTTATTCCTAGGTATTTTATTCTTTTTGATGCAATTGTGAATGGAATTGCTTTCCTGATTTCTCTTTCTGTTAGCTCATCTTGAGATTAACTGTGTGTTAATTTTGTATCCTGCAACTTTGCTGAATTCAGATATTAGTTCTAGTAGTTTTGGAGTGGAGTCTTTAGGGTTTTTTATGTACAGTATCATGTCATCTGCAAATAGTGACAATTTGACTTCTTCTTTACCAATCTGGATGCCTTGTATGTCTTTGTTTTGTCTGATTGCCATGGCTAGGGCCTCCAGTACTATGTTGAGTAACAGTGGGGAGAGTGGGCATCCCTGTCTTGTTCCCGATCTTAGATGAAGAGCTTTCAGCTTCTCGTTGTTAAGTATAATGTTGGCTGTGGATTTGTCATATATGGCCTTTATTATGTTGAGGTACTTGCCCAATATACCCACTTTGTTGAGAGTTTTTATTGTGAATGAATGTTGAATTTTGTCAAATGCTTTTTAAGCATCTATGGAGATGATCATGTGGTTTTTGTTCTTCTTTTTGTTGATATGGTGGATGATGTTGATGGATTTTCAAATATTGTACCATCCTTGCATCCCTGACATGAATCACACTTGATCATGGTGTATGATCCTCTTGAGGTATTTTTGAATTTGGTTTGCTAGTATTTTGTTGAGTATTTTTACATCTATGTTCATCAGGAATATTGGTCTGTAATTTTCTTTTTTGGTGGGATCTTTGCCTGGTTTTGGTATTAGAGTGATGTTGGCTTCATAGAATGAGTTTGGAAGTATTCCCTCCTCTTCTATTTTTTGGAAAACTTTAAGGAGAATGGATATTATGTCTTCTCTATATGTCTGGTAAAATTCAGAGGTGAATCCATCTGACCCAGGGAGTTTGTTCTTGGGTAGTTTTTTGATTACCAATTCAATTTTGTTGCTGGTAATTGGTCTGTTTAGGTTTTCTGTTTCCTGCTTGGTCAGTCTTGGAAGGTTGTATTTTTCTAAGAAGGTGTCCATTTCTTCTAGGTTTTCCAGCTTGTTAGCATATAGATTTTCATAGTATTCTCTTATAATTCTTTGTATTTCTGTGGGGTCCGTTGTGATTTTTCCTTTCTCATTTCTGATTCTGTTTATGTGTGTAGATTCTCTTTTTCTCTTAATAAGTCTGGCTAGGGGTTTATCTATTATGTTTATTTTTTCAAAGAACCAGCTCTTGGTTTCATTGATTTTTTCTATTGTTTTATTCTTCTCAATTTTATTTATTTCTGCTCTGATCTTTATTATGTCCCTCCTTCTGGTGACTTTGGGCCTCCTTTGTTCTTCTTTTTCCAATTTCAATAATTGTGTTTTTAGACTATTCGTTTGGATTGCACTTCCTTCTTTACATATGCCTGGATTGCAATATACTTTCCTTTTAGAACTGCCTTTGCTGCGTCCCACAGAAGTTGCGGCTTTGTGTTGTTCTTGTCATTTGTCTCCATATATTGTTTGATCTCTGTTTTAATTTGGTCGTTGATCCATTGATTATTAAGGAGCATGTTGTTAAGTCTCCATGTATTTGTGAGCCTTTTGTTTTCTTTGTACAATTTATTTCTAGTTTTATACCTTTGTGATCTGAGAAGTTGGTTGGTAGAATTTCAATCTTTTTGAATTTACGGAGGCTCTTTTTGTGGCCTAGTATGTAGTCTATTCTAGAAAATGTTCCATGTGCACTTGAGAAGAATATGTATCCTGCTGCTGTTGGGTGTAGAGTTCTGTAGGTGTCTGTTAGGTTCATCTGTTCTAGTGTGTTGTTCAGTGCCTCTGTATCTTTACTTATTTTCTGTCTGGTTGATCTGTCCTTTGGAGTGAGTGGTGTGTTGAAGTCTCCTAAAATGAATGCATTGCTTTCTATTTCCTCCTTTAATTCTTTTAGTATTTGTTTCACATATGTCGGCGCTCTTGTGTTGGGTGCGTATATATTTATAATGGTTATATCCTCTTGTTGGACTGACCCCTTTATCATTATGTAATGTCCTTCTTTATCTCTTGCTACTTTCTTCGTTTTGAAGTGTATTTTGTCCAATACAATTACTGCAATACCTGTTTTTTCTCCTTGTTGTTTGCATGAAATATCTTTTTCCATTCCTTCACCTTTAGTCTGTGTATATCTTTGGGTTTGAGGTGAGTCTCTTGTAAGCAGCATATAGATGGGTCTTGCTTTTTTATCCATTCTATTACTCTGTGTCTTTTGGTTGGTGAATTCAGTCCATTTACATTTAGGGTGATTATCGATAGATATGTACTTATTGCCATTGCAGGCTTTAGATTCCTGGTTACCAAAGGTTCAAGGGTTATTTACTATCTAATAGTCTAACTTAACTCTCTTGTTAAGCTATTATAGACACAGTCTGATGATTCTTTATTTCCCTCCCTTCTTATTCTTCCTCCTCCATTCTTTATATACTAGGTGTTTTATTCTGTACTCTTTTATATTTCCTTTAACTGTTTTTGTGGATAGTTGATTTTACTTTTTGCCTTTAGTTTGTATTTGGATGGTCTGCTTTCTTTGCTATGATTTTATTTTCTCTGGTGACATCTTTTTAGCTTTAGGAGTGCTTCCATCTAGAGTAGTTCCTTTAGGATATCCTGTAGACGTGGTTTGTGGGAGGTAAATTCCCTCAACTTTCACTTGCCTGGGAATTGTTTAATCCCTCCCTCAAATTTAAATGATAATGGCGCTGGATACAGTATTCTTGGTTCGAGGCCCTTCTGTTTCATTATGTTAAATATAACATGCCATTCTCTTCTGGCCTGTAAGTTTTCTGTGGAGAAGCCTGATGGGTTTTCCTTTGTAGGTGATCTTTTTTCTCTCTCTCATTGCCTTTAATACTCTGCCCTTGTCTTTGATCTTTTCCATTTTAATTATTATATGTCTTGGTGTTGTCTTCCTTGGGTCCCTTGTGTTGGGAGATCTGTGGGCCTCCATGGCATGAGAGACTATTTCCTTTCCCAGCTTGGGAAGTTTTCCGCAATATGTCTTCAAAGACACTTTCTATCCCTTTTTCTCTCTCTTCTTCTGGTACTCCTATAATGCGAATATTGTTCTGTTTGGATTGGTCACACAGTTCTCTTAATATTCTTTAATTCCTAGACATCCTTTTATCTCTCTCTGCCTCAGCTTCTCTGTATTCCTGTTCTCTGATTTCTATTCCATTAACAGTCTCTTGCACCTCGTCCAGTCTGCTCTTCAGCCCGTCAATCGACTGTCTCATTTCTGTAATATCTCTCTTCATTTCCTCCCTTGGCTCTTGCATATTTCTCTGTAGATCCATTAGCATGGTTATGACTTTTATTCTGAATTCTTTTTCAGGAATATTGTTTAAATCTATCCCACCCGGCCCTCTCTCTGGGGTTGTCTGGGTGAGTCTTGACTGGACCATATTCTTCTGTCTTTTCATGGCGATAGAAGTGGTTGCAGGCAGGTGCCATGTGTGTCAGCTGGGAGAACAAAGTCCCTTCCTGCTTGTTGTTCTCCTTGCCCTTCTCCGCAGCCTGTACCAGTTACCTACACACTGGGAGGCAGTCTCTGGGATAATCCCCTAAACTGCTGTGGATGGGGCCACCCTGAAGCTAGCCTAGAGCACTGTAGTGAAAAGCACCACCCCTTGGTGCCTTTCGGCCCTTGCTCTGGCTTCTGCGGCCCTTCCCGGTTAGCTGTGCACCCGCCGGGAGGAGATTCTGTGGTTGTTGTGGGCGGGGGCCGCTCTCCCGCTGTTCCGCAGCTGTGGCAGATCTGCCGCAGCACTGGCGGGGGGAATGAATGGCAGGCTGCTTATCCCTGTGAGGGGTTTTGGGGCTGCTTTACCCAGCAGCTGGTTAGGGGCCCGAAGTTCCTCAAGATTTGCAGCCTTCTGGGTTGAGTGTGCTGGGACGATTTTGTTCCACTGTTGGGCCCTTGTCTCTTTAAGACTTTTAAGAAAGTGCCCGCTTTTCTTTTGTCCCGGGGAGCCCACTGAGAGGACCCGCTTGCGATCTCCGTCTCGGATCCTGCACTTTTGTTTTTCTAATCTACACCACGTGATGTGTGTCTGTGCTCCCGGTGCAGATCACCAGGGCTGGTTATTTAGCCAGCCTGTGCTTCTACTCCCTCCCCACTCTGGTTCTTTTCCTCCCGCTGGTGTGCTGGGGTGGGGGAGTGCTCGGGTCCCTCCGGGTTGCGGCTTTGTATCTTACCCACTTCGTGAGGTGCTGAGTTCTCGCAGATGTAGCTGTAGCCTGGCTGTTGTACTATATCTTCTGGTCTCTCTTTTAGGAATAGCTGTATTTGTTGTATTTTCACAGATATATATGGTTTTGGGAGGAGATTTCCACTGCCGTGCTCACGCCGCCATCTTCCCAGAAGTCCATCTCTTGAGTCCTTTTGGAAATTACTCTCATAGTCCTTGATATTTTCCTTGCTTTTTGTATGACATGATGTTTGGGCGTATCTTGTACATTTCATGCCACAGACTTGGAATTAGTCATTTCTCAAGGAATTTCTGGTTCCTTTTAATGGCAAATGGTATGTAGAGATCACAATATAGGTGCTAAGAATGTATTTACTTTTTTAAAAATTGAAGTATCATCGATATACAATTTTATATTGGTTTCAAGTATACAACACAGTGGTTCAACAATTACCCATATTATTAAATCCTCACCCCTACTAATACAGCTACTATCTATCAACATAGGAAGATGTTACAGAATCACTGGCTATATTCTCCATGCTGTACTGCTATCCCTGTGACTAAGTTATATTATGACTGAGAATTTTTGTTCCCCTTTAGGCCCCTCACCCTTCCTACCCACCCACCCCAACCTCTCCCCCATCACTTCTCAGTGTCTATGAGTCTACTGCTATTTTGTTCATTTTGTTTTGTTTTGTTTTTATATTCCACAATTAAGTGAAATCACGATATTTGTCTTTTTCTGCCTGGCCCACTTCACTTAGCATAATACCCTCTAGGTCCATCCATGTTGTTGCAAATGGCAGGATTTCTTTCTTTTTATGGCTGCAAAATAATCCATTGTGCATATGTACCACATCTTATTTATCCATTCATCTATTGATGGACACTTGGATTGCTTCCATATCTTGGTTATTATAAATACTGTGGTGATAAACACAGGGGTGCATATATCTTTCTTTTCAAACCAGGGATTTTGTGTACTTCAGGTAAATTCCTAGAAGTGGAATTTCTGGGTCAAATGGTATTTCTAGTTTTAGTTTTCTGTGGAATCTCCATTACTGCTTTCCACAGCAGTTGCATCAGTTGACATACCCACCAACAGTGTAGGAGGATTCCCTTTTCTCCACACCCTCACCAACATTTGTTATTTCTTGTGTTTTGGGTAATGGCCATTCTGACTGGTATGAGATAATACCTCACTGTGGTTTTGATTCGCATTTCTCTGATGATTAGTGATGTGGAGCATCTTTTCATGTGCCTGTCAGCCATCTGTATTTTTTCTGTGGAAAAATATCTGTTCAGGTCCTCTGCCCATTTTTTAATTGGGCTGTTAGTTTTTTGGTGTTGAGATGTATGAGTTCTTTATATATTTTGGATGTTATGCCCTTATTGGATAAATCATTTTCAAATATATTCTCCCAAAGAGTAGGTTGTCTTTTGTTTTGCTGATGGTGTCCTTTGCTGCACGGAAGCTTTTTGGTTTGATGTAGTTCTACCTGGTCATTTTTTATTTTGTTTCCCTTGCCCAAGGAGATGTGTCCAGGAAAAAATTGCTCATGCTTATGTTCAAGAGATTTTTGCCTATGTTTTCTTCTGAGAATTTTATGGTTTCATGTATTTAGGTCTTTAATTCTATTCAAGTTTACTTCTGTGTATGGAGTTAGACAGTAATGCAGTTTCATTCTTTTGCATGTAGCTGGTCCAGTTGTCCCAGCATCATTTATCAAAGAGGCTGTCTTCTCCCCACTTTATTTTCATGGCTCCTTTATCATATATTAATTGACCATATATGCATGGGTTTATATCTGGGCTCTCTATTCTGTTCCATTGATCTATGGGTCTGTTCTTGTGCCAGTACTATGCTGTTTTGATTACTGTAGCTTTGTAGTATAGCTTGATGTCAGGGAGCATAATCCCCCCAGCTTTGTTCTTTCTCAGGATTGCTTTTGGCTATTCAGGGTCTTTTGTGGTTCCACATGAATTTTAGGATTATTTTCTCTAGTTCATTGAAAAATGCCATTGGTATTTTGATAGGGATCACACTGAATCTGTGAATTGACTTGGGCAGAATGGCCATTTTGACAATATTAGTTCTTCCTATCCATGAGCTCAGGATAGATAGATTTCCATTTGTTTGTGTCATCTTTAATTTCTCTCATGAGTGTCATAGTTTTCAGAGTACAGGTCTTTCACCTCCTTGGTTAGGTTTATTCCTAGGTATTTTATTCTTTTTAATACAATTGTAAATGGAATTGTTTTCCTGATTTCTCTTACTACTACTTCATTGTTAGTATATAGGAAAGCAACAGATTTCTGTATATTAATTTTGTATCCTGCAACTTTGCTGAATCCAGTTATTAGTTTTAATAGTCTTTGGTGGAGTCTTAAGGGTTTTTATATATAATATCATGTCATCTGAAAATAGTGACAGTTTAACTTCTTCCTTACCAATCTGGGTGCCTTTTATCTCTTCATCTTGCCTGATTGTTGTGGCTAGGGCCTCCAGCACTATTTGAATAAAAGTGGTGAGAGTGGGCATCTTGTGCTGTTCCTGATCTTAGAGGAAAAGCTTTCAGCTTTTCACCATTGAGTATAATGTTAGCTGTGGGTTTGTTGTATATGGCCTTTATTATGTTAAGGTACGTACCCTCTATACCCATATTTTGAGAGTTTTTATCATGAACGGATGTTGAATTTTGTCAAATGCTTTGTCAGCATTTATTGAGATGATCATGTGGTTTTTATCCTTATTTTTGTTAATGTGGTGTATGATGTTGATTGATTTATGAATAGTATACCATCCTTGCATCCCTGGAGTAAATCCCACTTGGTCATGATGGATGGTCCTTTTGATGGGTTTCTGAATTCATTTTGCTAATATTTTGTTGAGGATTTTTGTATCTATGTTCATTAGGGATATTGGCCTGAAATTTTCTTTTTTTTATGTGGTATCTTTGTTTGCTTCTGGTATTAGAGTGATGCTGGCTTCATAGAATCAGTTTGGAAGTATTTCCCCCTCTTTGACCTTTCAGAATACTTTAAGAAGGATGGGTATTAGCTCTTCTTGAATGTATTTACTTTTATAATGAGTAAAAATAGTTTTCATTAACTAAACAAAAAATTGGCTACATCATGAACATTAAAATGTATCTCTGATCTTCTAATATTTCTAGAAGTTCTAAGAATCTATTCTAGAAAACTAATGCCAAACATATTAGATGTTCTTTGTAGGATTACTTATAAAAGCAAAAACTTCAAACAGCATAAGCAATTATCAGAGATACAGTTAAACAATTTATGGTGCAGTCTCTTAATGGAATATTAAGTAACCATAACAATGATGGTAATAAAGACATTATAGCAACAGGAGAAATGCTAATGCTGTGATGTTAATAACTACAAAAGGATTATGAAAGTGAATTAAAAGATTATAGCCCACAAAACTATGTGCATGAAAAAAGACTGAGAGAACATACTCCATATTGCTAATTGATTATTTGAGGGTGATGGGATTAAGAGTTATTATCTTTATAGTGTTTTTTTGGTACCATGTTTTTTTCACTTTAAAAATGCTATATTTATATATGTCCTTCTCTAACTCACAAAATAGTGTTTCTTCATCAAAGAACTCGGGGACCCCTGCCTTGAAGGTCTTCAAAGATGGTGCCTTCCTGTGGTGGGAGTTATTGGGGTTAAGTGATTGTTGTCTCTGGCTCTGAGGCCAAACCTTTACAGATCATTCCCTGTGTGACTCAGTGTGACCATGTCCCCAAGCAGAGCAAGCTACTGCCTCTGCCTCTGGCTGGCTTAACCTCAACTGGGAAGTTTAGCGGGGAATATGTCTTATCTGGCTTCCTGTATTCTTGCTTTGGCTCACAGGCGCTCCAAGCTGCACTGTCTGAACCATAATTTAAGGCTATCTTGCTGTGATCCAGACATGTATAAATAATAAACCCAAAAAGGGGGTAAGAACAGAATCTTCCCTAATTATTTTCTTTCTCTTGGCCTTAGGTAAATTCTAGGCCAAGTGTGAAAAGGAATTTTTAATTCTATGTCTAAGGCTGAATGGAATATTCTTCTGGATAGTCCTTGTGCTAATGGGGAGCAGTAGAGGCATCACCCTTTCCTGTTTCACAGTTCCTGAACGTCAGCATCCAAACAATGGTTGTTCGTCTAGGCAGATTGAGAATGCTATGTAAATTTCAGGACACACATAAAAGCCCAAAGGATTTTGCTTAGCCTCCTAACACTTCTGAGAATGGAATAACTGGTTGTGACTCATCACCACCAAAGGCTGAGCCCTCGCACCACTAAGCCTGTTACTGCTGTTCTCATATGGGAGATAGTGCTACTGACCTACTTTCAAGAGGACATCATGCCCTTTGAGTAGCTAACACAACTCCAGGAGACCAGTCATACTTTCTTGCCCAGTCTCCTTTTAACAAGGCCCTTCTGTAAGATGGCTGCCTGGGCCCTCTTGGCTGGACAGTGAGTTTTTCTCTGTGGGAAGCCAACTGGTCTGCTCAAGGCTGTACATGGCCTTGTTAGGGCCCATACTCTTACCCACTGAGCTAAGCGGCCTAGATGGTTCAGAAAAAGGGGGTGGTGAGCGGGCCCCCAGGGGGGCTCACCTGCTGGGTGGTGGCCAGGCAGTACTCTGCGGTGCTCAGGATGCTGCAGATGAGGCAGAGCTCCTCTAGGGTGAACTTGGCTACTTCTGAGCCCTCCTTTTCCTTGAGGAGGCTGCTGATGGTCAGCCCTCCACTGCTGCTTGTGGTTCTGGGGAAAAGGAACGGGAACCAATTAGATTGGGACTTCTCACTTGCTTCCTGAACTGGAAACTGCACATCTTAAGGCAAAGAAAAGGGGGAAGGAAAGGCTGGACATGGCTCAAACAAATCCACACACAATGACTCCTTTTCCTATTGACCTTACCTTGACTATCATCTGTTTAAATTCTCTGACCATCAGAAAAAGGAAAGGGCAACTCTAACAGTGAGCCAGTAATCAGTCATGTTAACTATGATGACTCTGAGACTCAGAGAAGGTTGCAGAGCAGCCTCTCTGCTTAGCTTGGCATTTCCTGACCTGTAGAGCTCATTTGGAATTGTCCTAGCACAAAAGCTGGTTCCCCAATGATTTCTGTTAAGAAAATTCTGCAAGGGAATTCGTAGGCTGTGCTTGTGGAGGGTGCAAAAGTGAATATTAAGGCCTGGTTCCTGCCCAGTGCCCTGCCTGCCTTCAGAAACCAAAGCGCACCTCATCCCTTCCTCTGAGCTGATCATGTGCTCACAAAATGTAAAAATGTAGTTATAAAACTTCCTGTTATTTCAATGGTGAGATTCTGTCTTTTAAAGGAGACAGAATTCAATGACATTTTACCTTAAAAATAAAAGACATTTCTCCTTAAATAAAAAAATTAAAAAGCCAAAAAGCCCTGAACCTGCCCAGTCTTACTGGTAATAAAAGATTGGAAATCATCTTAATTTCCAGCACTTAAGGCTATTCTCCCAGAACCATGAGGACACAAGCGCTCTCTTCCACTGTGGATCGGGAGCATTAGATTGCACCACTTTTCTGGAGGTATTTTTCAGGAGTTAAAAAAAAAAATTCAGACTATTTGACCCAGAAATACTACTGCTGTTCAAGGTTGCTTTTCTGAGTTTTATTTAAAATACCAAAATAGTGAACCCAACCTGAATGATCAAGTAAGAGAATGATCGATAAGAACCTCGGAAGCTGAGAAGGTGCTTGGTATGTTGTGTTATTGTGGCTTCATCAAAAGTGCTAGCGTGAATATTTACTGTCCCCAGTGCTGACTGCTCTCTGTTCTCTGTATGTTCAGTGCACATATGATGGGACTGTCTTCCCAGACCCACTCTCTGCTCCGCTCTTCCTTTCTCTACGGCTTGGGAAACTGACCTTGACAGACTTACGACCCAGGCCTCCTGGCTCCCTGGCCTCCTGTTGCGTTCTGCCAAGGAGACACGCAGCAGGAAGTCAGAGAGGTAGAGGACAGAGAAGTTCTGAGTAGTAACTCAGTTCTCTTGCTCCCTCTGCCTCAGTAGGGCCCCGGCACTGCAGTATCTGTGGGGTAGCCCTTTGTCAGAGCCTCAGCTATCAAGCCAGTGTAAACTCGTAACAACTACCCACTTGTACGTGGATGCTTCAGATTTTTCTGCTGGTTCCTCTCACCAGGGTCCTGGTTCCATCCCAGCTGAGCACACCAGCTGAGTCCATCCCAGCTGAGGACACTGCTGGTTCCTCTCACCTGGCTACTGGTTCCATCTCAGCTGAGGACACCATTTGTTTCCTGCTGTAACACTGACTACACCCATGGGAAAATGCTTGCAGGGTGAAGTTAAGTGAAAGCAGCAGGATGTAAAACTATAATATAAGCAGTGTAGTTCTAATTCTGTCAAACAAAAGCACACAACCCCACACACCATATATATAAATAAAGAGCAGAAAAATATGTACCAAAAAGTTAAACTTGTTTTCTCTGGGTGGTGAGATAACAGAAAATTATTATTGTTGTCTTTGTGCTTTTCTGTGTTTCCTAAACTATAATGACCTTGTATTATTTTGATAATCAGGATAAAACTTATTAAAAACTTAGAAACAAGTTTTATCATAGTCAAAGAAATCTCATTGGTGCAGGTCATGTGTTACTTCAAATCTCTTATAGAGCATAGGGATTTTATTTTTTTTCCTCCAAATAATGTAAACTCCCATATATGACACATTTTAGTGACAATGACAGAAGCTAATTTCAGAATCATTGAATTTTGCCATGGGGATGATTCATAAATACTAAATTCTGAGGTATTACTTTAGATCATGTTCTACTACAACTGAAACTGTCACATAACCAAAACATCTCTAAAACTCTGGTTGAACAATCCATTTATTTCAAGTAATAAGCAATATAACAATATTCTAATGCCCCAGAATAATACAGTGAAGTCACTATGGTTGGGAGCTGTTCTGTGCTCCCCTTTACCCCCAAATCCCACCACATTAGACTCTATTCAGCATGGTAAGGTACATACATCCTAAGAGAGACTCTGGAATGTAATCGGCTGAGGGAAAAATAGATTCATGCCTCCTATCTACTCATCCCAGGCACACCCTCACTGAGTGGGGGGCCTGAATGAAATTGTGCATGCTATTTAGTTATTTCCACCACAACCCCACTTTTTTTCTTTGCCAAATACCCACAGTTAAATCCATGTATATTTAATATATCTATGATAGGACTGACTCCTTTGAGCCCACTGTGGTTAAGATCTGACCTATGCTGGCAGCCAGTGTGGGTATTTCCTCTAAGGGTCCTGATCAGCTGTGGAATCCTCTCGGAGAGGAAATAGCTCAGACCCTTGGGAATGCCCTGAGGGTGTTTTCCTCCCTGATACTCTTAGCAGTCCCGTAAACAACTTCAGAGTGGATCTCCTTAAAGATACCCATATTTAGATATTCAGAACCTTACTTCAATACTCAGACTAAGAAGACTAGGACTCACTTGGGCAGGTTGCCAGAGAGGATTTTCCAGGCATATTCTCGGAGGTACTTCTGGAAAATGGTGGTCAGAGCAATCATGGGCTCCCCAGTGCTGAGCTGAGAGCACTGCACCATGCACTTCTTGTAGTAGACAAAGAGGTCGGCACAGCTGGGGAGCACGGCTCCTCCTTCATCGGTGTTGGGCTTAGGTGGCCCTTGGGCTTTGAAATCAACCACAAACCGGTCTATCAGCTCTCCAAGGTTTCTAGGAGGAAGAAAACCTGAAATGTTATTTTACTTCAACAAAGATAAAGCAAATATGCCTGACTGCCATGAGTAAATCATTCCTAATGTTTTTTTACATTTAAAATCAGATCCATTTTTATCAATATCATCTTTAACCACCACCACCACTCCTGCAATAACAGTGAGGTAGAACAGGGACGTGGGACAAGCTTCATGATTAATTTTTCCTGCGTATGAAGAAAAATGCTGAGATATAAATACTATAGTAAAAACAGGAGGGACTCCATCTTGGCAAGGGATTTGCCCTGTGCCGAGCAGGAGTTCAATGAGCTTCCCTCCCTCTGCTCTTCCTTGCTCTCTGCTGCCTGCACGGCCGCTGCCATTCTCCACTGCTCTCACTTTAGTGGATTCCTTACCTACACTCACATGACTTGCTCGAGAATTCTTCTAGATCAGTTAAGAGCCCTCCCCCTTCCAGGCTGAGGTCCCACCTAGTGCGCAGGGAGAGACTCCCAGATGCAGCTGCCTGGCAATAGCAGCAGCAATGCATTTTGGCATCTGTGAGCTGCTTTGGACTTTTCAAGGCAATTCACGGTCACATTGGACCCCAAGTCCCTGTGAGGGAGATAAGGGATGACTGGACCCTCCAAGAGACGAAAAAACTAAGGCCTAGAAAGCTTGTCACACAATTTAGTGGCAGAGCTGAGCCTAGAATCCACCAATTAAGTGCAGGCACTGATCCTATCACCATATTATAGTACCATTTTCCCTCTCCACAAATGAAAGCCCTAAGTTATGAGTGTGATCACCTTCTGAACACTCATGGTGTACCGGGCACTCTATCAGCACTTTACAAGCATCATTTCATCGACATTCACTTAATCTTCACAATACCCTTGTAAGCAGGTATCATTACCATCCTAATTTTCAAAAAGTAAGGGGCCAAAAGGTTAAACGTGGAGGAGCCAGGATTCAAAACCAACCAGCCTGGCTCCAGACCTCACACTTTCAACCACATTGCCTACTATGTCCTGAAACACAGAAAGGTCATGACATCAGCAAACACTTAGATACCATTAACCTAATGTGCCCATGAGACAGATGCCTAAACAAAGAGAAACTATAAGGAAATACCCTAATGCCTTTTTTTCCCCTTTAATGTACTCCTTTTTTTCCTTTAAAACTTCCAGAATCAGAGGTGTAAAAAAGCTAGGGAGAACAGAAGGTATCAGCAGCTCCAGGCTTGCCCCAGGACATGGTGGTGATGATGGCTGCAATTTTTCTCCCATTTCCCATCCACACATCGCTGCATTTGCCCCAGTCACACGGAGTCACCACTAGGTAGAACCCGGCAGGGCTCTATGAGCTGTTCCCTGCACAGTCCTGCTGCATGAAAAATGGGAGGGGGGCCACCCCTGACATTTTGCATCTTTATAGGTTGCTGTCGAAGGGCTACAGGAATCCAGCTGTGCTTTTAAAATGTATTTATGTAACAGTCAGGAAGAAAAGACAAGAACCACACACAGCATCAATTAGCAGGAACAGGAGAAAACTGACATTTTACTCAAGAGCTTTTGTTACTGAAAGTTTATCATATCCAGATGTAGCCACTCTGCCCTCAAAGAACTTCAGGCCCAGGCTGGGTCTTTGTGGTGATGGTCAGCAAGCAGGGAAGAACTCCTCAGTGGGCCTTGGAAAGCTCCAGGGTCACCACCCCCGCTCCTCACCACATCTCCCTGCCTCTCCTTCCCCTTCAATCTCCCACCTCTCCCCCACAGGGACCCTCTGCTCCAGCCAGACTCGCCTCAGAGGCTCCCTCCTCCATCTCTGTCCTCAGCTACTCTGGGCCTTTGCCGGGATGCACCCCCAGCCAAAATGCTCTTGCTACCTCTTCACTGATCCTTCAGCTCAGTTCAAGGTGCACCCAGACAATTCCTACTCATACCAAACCTGTCTCAATTTCACTTGTCATCTGTAACACATTAACACTTTATTGTTTTTTTAATGCTTACTATTACAGTGTAAGGATCAAGTCAATACTTGAGAAACACGCCAACCTCCTCCCATCCTGGGCCCACAGCAGGCAGTGGTCATCAATAATGGGTCTGTTTTTCACTGACATTTAGGGTAAAATTTAGACTCCTCTGAGCAACCACTTGAAATAAGGTGAGGTTTGTATAAAAGGTAAAAAAAAAAGCTGCTTGCTATATAGGAGCAGAATCTTTGATTCATGTATGTTCTCATAAGCTCCTTGAGAGCAGGGATAATGTTTATGTTACTTCTTCTCCCCCTCATGCTTATGTGTGAAGCTGATCTCTCAAGTGTGTTGGTGCCTGATACATACTCAGCTGATTAACCTCCACACTTTGCCCCTAAGGGAAGGTGGAGACTGGTGGTGGAAGGTGGGGGCTGGTGCAGTGATGGAGAGCAGGGAGCAGAAGGCAAAAGGTTCCACTTGAATCTTCTTATGAGAGATTCTAATCTCTAAATCTATAGGCCAACCAAAATGAGGCCAGAGCTCTGAAGTGTTTTTACTTTAGCCACTCATGTAATTTCCCTAGAAGTTGAAGTCAGGGACTTACTCACCTACCTCCTATTTTAGAGCCAACCTGATGAAGAAGATTATAAATTATGATCATAGAATGTAAAAAAAAATTCTACTTAAAAAAACCTCCAAAGATCTTCCATATTTTGCAGAATGTCTACCAGGTTACTTTTGACCTTGCTCTTGGGTGTAGAGAACTAAACCAGAGTAGCCTTCCCCTCCCTTCCATCCCCATTCTGCAAAAGCATGTGTCTACAACTACAAGACATCAGAAAACAAGTAATCAATATTTCACAGAACCAATGATCCAATTCAGTCAAACTGGCTGAGTGCTTAGTATGTCCAAGGCTTATAACATATAAATGAATTCAACTGAAAAAATAAAAGCAAAGATTATCATTTCTTCTAGGCACCAAACACTACCCTGAGTTTTGGCAAGATATTCTTGGCACACTACTAGAGAAAGGGGTGTGTGGCATGTTGACTAGAATCACAAGGAGGCATCTTTTACACCCTAAAGTGATTACAATCAGAGAAGAGTTTATAAAGGGTCAGGTTCTGATCAAGGTGAAGATGACTGCAGGTGTTAAGACACAGCACCTGCTCATTAGAGGCTTTGACCTAGTTGGGGAGATAGGACCTTCATGCTTATGATACTTGGATTTCAAGATCGCAACGGAATGCTAACTGCAGTACAGACAATATGAACAATTTTTTTTAGACAAAGGAAGTAGAGGAAACAACAGAGAAAGTCATAGCAAACTCAGGTGAGAACAAAGGGCATGGACTCACACATGAGCATCGTTAATGGTGTGAGGAAGAGGATGGGAAGTAAGAGAGGTGTGGCTGAGGTAGGATATATAAACTGAGAAAATACAGCCTGCAGCTTGATTTATACTCTTCTATATTCCCCCAGCAAACTATTGATATCTTTATGCTTTCACGTTGTGTTCCACAATCTTTCTTTTTTTGGTCTGTCTTTTCCATTAGGCTATAATCTTATAAACTAGGCACTGTGTGGGGTGCACACAACTGCGAATTCTCACAAGCCCTGAATAGAAGGCATTATTATCCCATTTTATAAATGAAGAAACTGAGGCTAAGAAGCATAAGATAGTTTTCCCTAGGTTGCAGAATGTACCAGAGCTAGAATTTGAACTTGGGTATGTCTGACTCCAAAGCCAAGCTCTATCCACTGTACGATGCTATGATGTCCAAACCATAAAGCACTCTACAGATATATGGACTTGTGATATTTTATGTTATTCATTTCCTCTCCAGCTTAAAAAAAAGTGTCAGGATGTAGATGGTGTCTTTTACCCTCTTCCCTGTAGCTTGAGCTTTTTACCCGAGAGCTGTATGAGCATTTCACAGGGCCATTCCTCAGGCAAAACTACTGGGAGTTCCATGGATAAATAAAGTGACCCAGGAATAAAGACTATTGCAGAGTGGTGTCAGTGGAAGGAAAGATCAGAATATGAAGACAAGGAGAACCACACTGCAGAGCAAGCTTATGGGTGGATGATCAAGGCAGTTTCCTCTGGTGGACCTGCAGTCGGCATTCACAGACACATTCTAACTGGAAGGTAAAGTACTGATGGCACTGGGGGAGGAAGATGGTAGTCAGAAAAAGCTGGCAAGGAGGCGAGCACGGGCAAAGCGACTTAAGACCCCCACGGAGTTACAGAACTTGTCAATTCAAGGGCACTCAAACCAATTCATACCTCCGCCCCTTCCCTTCGTTTGGGGCCAAGGATTTGGCTCTGGTGCGGCCAGTGGGGTTGGGGAGCCAAGGCTGGGCTTGAGCATGGCCGGGAGATGGGTCACACGCAGGGAGACGAAGCAAATGAGTAAACACATGGAAGATCCTGGGAGCAAGTTTCTCACTGATACAGAAGATAGGTAGACATGGAAAGGTGGAGGCTAATATAAACCCTGTCTGTTAGACTAGAATTGGGGGTATTAGCATTATCTCATAGGCTTTAATATATAAATAGGTATACAAATGGATATAGATGATGGGTATTTACATGTATCTATATACATACATATATTTCATAGCCCTCTCAGCTAGAGGACCTAATGGTATGGCATCCAAGCAGTAACGGACATACCCCAGCCCTGGCATCATCCATTTTTCCAGGATCCCTGTTCCTTTGATGGAGAATGATATTTAGAAACTACGTTCTGGGCATGAGGTATGGAAGTACAAGGTGAACCTGGTAGATTTTGTTGTGCTAGAAAGGAAGTGCTTAAAAAATGACAGGGACTTGCAAAAAGGGAGAAAAACCAGCATGAAGGGGTCCCAGTGGCCAAATCAGGGGCAATTTGAGTTTTGAAATAAATAATAATGGATCCTGGAAGAGAAAAAGGACACTGGTGGAAAAACTGGTGAAATACAAATAAGGTCTGGGGTTTAGTAAATAGCAGTGTATCAGTGTCAACGTGCTGGTTTTGATAACTGTACTATGTGCAAGTACAGTATGTGCAAGGCTCTGTGGGCTGTTAACATCAGGGGAACTTGGAAGAAGGGAAAAATCTGCACTATCTTGAAATTTTTCTGTAGGTCTAAATTTATTCCAACATAATGTTAAAACAAAACAAAAAAAGACAGTAATGGCTATAGGCCATTGAATAAAACAGGAATTCAAGAGTCCCTGATGATATAAAAAATTGGGAAAAGAGAAAGCTTTTTCTTAAAATACATTGCCAACTACTAAATGCAGGAGAAATGAAGGGATTAGAAAAATCATCATTTGGCAAATATCTTAATAAGAAATGACTGAGGCAAGTATTATCAGTGGGTGGTAAAACAGGAGGTGAAAGATGAGAAAAAGTCTATTTTAATATAATTTCATGTTTTCTCCCAACACTTATTAACAAAGGAACATGGCAACACCACCTACACCAAGTCATGAGAGTGACCACCACCAGTGTGGGGCAAACTGATCTTGTGTGCCCCCTGGTAGGAATGACTGAGAAGAACACAGCACCACTTCTGCAAAGTCATAAATCATGAGGAAACATCAGTCACACCCAGACGGAGGGACACTCCACAAAGTAAGTGGACTGTGCTTTTCAAAAATGTCCAGGTCATGAAAGATAAAGAATGAGCTATTCTTCGGGACTGAAGAGACCAAAGAGACACAACAAATAAATGCAATCTGTGATCCTGGAACAGACTGTGGATCTATTAAAAAGCACAATAGGGACAACTGGGAAAATGGCCAGGGGCCTATGGATTAAATGGCAATATTGTATCAATGTTAATTTCCTGACTTTGATGGTTCCACTGTGCTCTTATTTATAGGGAACACACACTGAAGTATGAAGGAGTAATGGGGCATCCTACCTCTGATTTGAGATTTCAAGCTGCTCAGAAAAAAATATATGTATGTGCATATATATGTGAGCATGTGTGCATGTGAGTGGGGAGGGAGAGATAACTGTTCTCTGAGGAACCTGGGTGAAGGATGCTCCATGTACAATTCTCATAAATCTTCTAGGAGTTTTGAAGTTAATTCAAAATTGGTTTATAGAGAGATTCTAGGTTTGATGAAGCTAGAAGGGTGGGGGAGTGGGGGCTCTATTTCAACAAGAGGAACTCAGGAGAATGGGCAGAAATGGAGTCACTAAGTTCTCTAACTGTGAAGAAAGTGCCTGTGTAGAGAAATCTTTTCTGCAAGTATCAGTCAAAGAAAACCATTATATTCCCAAGAGTAGAAGATACACTAATGTCTTTCTTGGACATAAATAAAATTTGAGAAAGCCACTTAAAGCACGTAAGGACTGCTAAAGAGATGGCCTCTACCCTGGGTCCTGGCTCTGCAGTCCTCCCCCTGCCGCCTGGCTTTTAGCTGGGACAGGTGCTGCCAGAACTTTTGCGGGCATGTGGGAGACTGGGGAGATGAGAGGAGGACCCCATGCCAGGGCCAACAGAAAGCTGGTGCCACTGATCAGGCCGCCAGCTGCTGAAGAGTCCAGAGCAAGATCACAGGGAGGGCGCGGCAGGCACAGTTCTGAGCACTGTTTACTCGTGCCAAGTGGCGTGATATGTCATCTTTTCATCCTCCCCACGGAGCCCATGAGGGGGCATTATTAACTTCACTGCAGAGAGGACAAAACAGACTTGGGAGAGGGTAAGCACTGTGCTCGAGGTCCCAGGCTAGCGAGCGCTGAGCCCTGACTGAAACCCAGGTCTGTCTGGCATCCAGGCCCACACTCTTTCCACTACACTGTGTTGGGTCCGTCATCTGCGAGCTTGCGAATGGTCTAAGGTTTTCCTCCCTTGCAGAATTTTGAGTCAGAGCTACAAGAGCAGTAATTTGTACAAAATTAGTCCCCACCTGAGTTTCCTCCCCAGTCCTTGGGATTTCCTGAGTTAAGGGAGAAAAGGCTTTGTAGAATCCCTTGAAACTATACTTAAAATAGTGTTTGGGTTTATGTGGAATTTTTTGGCATGAGGGTCTCTGGCTTTCATTGGGTTCTCAAAGGGATCTGTGACTCAAAAAAGGTTAATAACCACTGCTTTAGGCATGATTTTGTCTGATTCGATCCTTTAACAGCTGAGGAAATGGATTTCTTGATCTCTATTTTCTACTTCAAGATTTGCTGCTTATTCTGGAGCGACAACAGCACCACCCACACAGTCCCCCTTGCGTGTGGCTTCTGCTACTTCCCAGCACCACGGAGACATCTTAGGGAGGCCAAGCGGCAGGAGGAGCGGCCAGCATCTCACTGTTCATAGAGAAATGGGGAGTCCCTAAGGAAGGGAGGTCTGGCTCCTTGCCCCAAATACCATGGACAATGAATATACTTTATATGAATCAAGGCCATGGGAAAAGAGTAGATACCAGAATTATTAATTCAGAAAAATGACTCTTTAGACCAGGTAGGTTTGAGGTAAGTATGTGGTTATCTCAGATATGCACTTTAAGTCGTGGACCAATAGCTTTGAGGCTTTTTTAAAAATAAGAATTTGGGTTCTTATTAAGGATGGGCTCTGTCCAAAAAATCATCCAGGTGGGTTGCTCTAAGACCTGTTAATCTAACAGCAAGTAAATGATTCTTTTCCCTGCTCCTCAGGGGTGTCTTATTAACTTCCGGAGAGAAAACTTTTCAAATGCAGAAGACAGGGTACTTCATTAAATGGCAACAGTGACTACTGCCCTTCTGTGTGCCTGTGGACAACAGCCCAGCGGAGGGTGAGCAGGAGGACAGCTGTAGCTTTAGAGGCAAAAACAAGACAACATTTTGTGGGGGATGGGGGAAATGAGAAGTGGCAAGGAAGTTGTTTTTGTTAATGTGGAAGCTCTTTTACAAATGTCATTTTCTGGGATTTTAATATGAAGCATTTTGTGATCAGTGAGGGAAAGAATAGAAGCCATCTATAAAATCAAATAGATGAATAATAATAATGTTCCACATTGTAATTCCATTAAATATTCTCTTAATCTTATGGGTTACCCTTAAACATATTTGCTAACCCATGACAGAAGTACTTAAAAAAAAAAAAAGGATTGGACTTTAGTGAAATACTTTCCCAGAGAGCTCTCCTGGAGAATTTCCTCCCAGCCACTGGTCTCCCTGTGTGGGCCACTGTCTGGTACTCCGCAGGGAGTTCTTTTTTTTTTTTTTTTTGCTTCCCAATAAACATTATTTATTTATTTTTGCTAGTTTTTTATTTTTTATTTTATTTTAATTTTGGTATCATTATCTGATACTCCACAGATGAGTGAAATCATTTGATACTTGTCTTTCTCTGCCTGGCTTATTTCACTGAGCATAATACCCTCTAGCTCCATCTAGGTTGTTGCAAATGGTAGGACTTGTTTTCTTCTTATGGCTGAATAATATTCCATTGTGTATATGTACCACATCTTCTTTATCCATTCATCTACTGATGGACACTTAGGTTGCTTCCATTTCTTGGCTATTGTAAATAGTGCTGTGATAAACATAGGGGTGCATATGTCTTTTTCAAACTGGGCTGCTGCATTCTTAGGGTAAATTCCTAGAAGTGGGATTCCTGGGTCAAATGGTATTTTTATTTTGAATTTTTTGAGGAACCTCCATACTGCTTTCCACAATGGCTGAACTAATTTTCATTCCCACCAGCAGTGTAGGAGGGTTCCCCTTTCTCCACATCCTCGCCAACATTTGTTGTTGTTTGTGTTTTGGATGTTGGCCATCCTCACTGGTGTGAGGTGGTATCTCATTGTGGTTTTAATCTGCATTTCTCTGATGATTAGAGATGTGGAGCATCTTTTCATGTGCCTGTTGGCCATATGAATTTCTTCTTAGGAGAAGTGTCTCTTCATGTCCTCTGCCATTTCTTAATTGGATTATTTGCTTTTTGTTTGTTGAGGTGCGTGTGTTCTTTGTATATTTTGGATGTCAACCCCTTATTGGATACGTCATTTATGAATATATTCTCCCATACTGTAGGATGTCTTTTTGTTCTACTGATGGTGTCCTTTGCTGTACAGAAGCTTTTAACCTTGATATAGACCCACTTTGTCATTTTTGCTTTTGTTTTCCTTGCTCGGGGAGATATGTTCATGAAGAAGTTGTTTATGTTTATATTCAAGAGAGTTTTGCCTATGTTTTCCTCTAAGAGTTTTATGGTTTCATGACTTACATTTCGGTCTTTGATCCATTTTGAGTTTACTTTTGTGTATGGGGTTAGACAATAATTCAGTTTCCTTCTCTTACATGTAGCTGTCCAGTTTTGCCAAGACCAGCTGTTGAAGAGGCTGTCATTTCCTCAGGGAGTTCTTTAATCTACCAGGCCTCCTCTCAGAACCTGGGTCAGCCTGTCCCCAGTCAGCTTGGCCTGTTCCAGAAACCTGACCTTTCTGAAGTCTGCTTTCCAGTGTGGAAGGGCCTTCCTACTACTCTGGCTATGGACAAAGATTCAGGGATGAGGAGGGGTCTTCCTCCTTTGTAATGAACCACGGACACTGGAACATGAACATACTCTTCTGGCTGTGAGGAAATATGGCTGCAGTGGGCAGCTTTGTAATAATTTTCAGGAGCCCCTGAGTTTGTAAAAAGCATACATATTAAATGGATGGTAATCCATAAAAGAAAATAAGAACCCATCAGTCCATACTGACATAAACAAATGGGGGAGAAGGGTGAGCTCTTCCTTATAGTAGAACTCTGATTAGTAAATACAGAAGAAATGAGGGAAACAGATAATCAACATTTGGCAAACGCTACAGTAATAATAATTGCCTCAGGGAGGAACCGGGGATGTCAAAATGAGTAGGTAAAGTGTGATGAGAAACAGGGTATTTACATAGTCCGCAAGTATCACCCCGCAAGTTACTATTAATTACAAAGAGAAAAATAGTAGTTTCACAGCGGAGAAAGCTGGCAGACGCCACATTCAGCAAGCGATCAAAGTCGACATCACCACTAAGGGGACAAATCCACATGACGTGCCTCCCGTTATGATATACTGAGCAGGACACAGCATCACCTCTGTGGTATTTTTGCCCAAAATGCATAATCTGGATTTAATCAAGAAACATAAGATGAATTATACAAAATAACTGATCAATGCTCTTAAAAAGTGTCAAGGTCATATGAAAGACAAAGAGAAGACTGAAGAATGACTCATGATTAAAGAAAACTAAAGAGACTTGACAGCTAAATACATGATTGAATCTCACACCAGAAAAAGGACATTCATGGGCCAGTGTTACCTTCCTGATTTTGATAACTGTGATTATGTAAAATGTTAGCATTGTCTGGGAGAAGGGTATACGAGAATTTTTTTATAACCTTTTAGTAAGTCTAAATTATTTCAAAATGAAAAGTTAAACAAAATATTCTTGAAAACATATACCCTAGAGATTAGGCTTTCTCTATTTTCCAGCGCCTGACATTGTGAAGCCTGTAGGCAGACATATATAGCTAAGGGCTCAGTGCCCACATGGGAAGGGAGTGCTGGGTTCCGTTTGGGACCTTATTAGAGTCAAACTCTGGCTTCTAAGATTTATACACACAATAAATGATAACATTCAAAGGATATAAACTGTCCTTAACAGGTTTCCAGGGAGCGTCAGAGGCATGCCAAGTCCCTCCTTCAGCCTTCGGAAGGAGTTGTGCCCTTGTGAGTCCCAACCATAACCAAAGAATGGAGAAATGCAGTAGAAACAGTAAGACGGTCATCACTCACTTGTCCTGGGACTCAATGTACACGTAGAGATGAGGCTCAAAACACTTGGAAACAATGCCATGAAATGGATTGTCGGGGGCTTTAGGCTTCTTTGGCTGTAAAGGAAAAAAAAAAAAAAAGAAGAAGAAAAGAAAAAAGAAATCCTATACTTGAGCCATCTTTGCAAATTTTCAAGCGGTTTCAAAGAAAACATCTCTTCCTTCAAAGTTTACTCCTAATTTATAGATAAGCAGCACTTAAATGTAACTAAGCTGGAACTCTGTCCTGCATTATGAGTCAGGTCAGTTTGTGAATAATAAGCCCACTTTGTTAGTATCATTTATTTGCTTTGTATGGTGAAAGATTTACTATTACTTTGATAACACACATGTTTTCAATTTGGAAGCTATTCATCATCTGATTGATGTTTTAAAAATCTAAATCCTAGCTAATAACAGCACCTTATATATTTGTACAGTGCTTTAGAATTTATAAAATGCTTTCACTTGATCTAGTTTTGATAGCATCCATTACTGATTGCTAGTATGGATCAAGCACTTTGACACAAAATGACATCTCAATGTGGGAATTATGACTATTATTTTACATTTAAAGAAAGGGAGGCTCAGAGGGTTCTAGCATCCTGCCCAAAAACACATGGTGAGGTTCCCATGTCCTGAACTAGAACTCTTCCTACTACCTCATTGCTTTCCTGTAATGGTTCCTAGATCGTTGAATTTCATCAACAAGTAAACCTAAGAAAAAGAAGGACAGGGGACCAACACAAGGTTGCTTGTTTTCTATTATCACTATAAGTTCCTAAAAGAAAGAGTATTTACATCCAAACATTTTAGAAGGAGAAAAATAGCAGCATAAAGGCAGTCCTTCCTAAGAAAAGAGAGTTGGTGACCTTATACCAGATAGAGAGACAGACAGAAGGACAACGGACAGGTGGCAGGCTATTTTACTTTATTTTTGCCTTGGACCAGCTCTGGTTCCCAGCTGATACTTGGAAAACCGCTGATATATAGGTCATCCAGGCAGGCAAGGATTTAAAAAGTGTATTTGTTACTTAATTCCTTTTCAAAACATTTAAAAATCAAACAAGAATCTTCCTATTTATTTCTTTCTATTCCTAAAAAAAGTCAATCCTATTTGTCAAATGCCAACTAAAGGACCCCAGGCCCTTGCTGGGGTTGACACTAGAGCACAATCAGGGTGCAAGTGTGCACCCACGGCATACTTATTGAATTGAACTACTCATGTCTATTAAATACAGGGAAAGCTAAGCTCCTAATGACAGGGAGAAATGATTACCTTCTAGTAATTTTTAAATATACAATGTTGTAATGGTTAAAAAGCATCTGTAAATGATCACCAAAAATTAAATGTCAATCTTAGACATATCTTATTCAATCTCATAGCACCTTCTCAGAGTTCCATGTCTTTCATTCTCTGGTAAGATTTCTAGAAAGTCTGGTTCTTCGTAATTACAACCTGGGCTATTTTCTCATCCAGAAACCACTGCTGAAGTCAGGCCTTGGGGCGGGCCTACAAGAGACCCCCAAGACTGGGTTCCCTGAGGTGGGCCTGGCTGGACCCAAAGTTCTACTTCATTTCATAGATGCCCTCAGAATTTTCCCACACTTCCATTAGTTTAAAATGGAGGCCCCATAATGTGGGGTTGGACTTTACCTATTCTATATTTCCCAAGTTAGTTATCTATTTTTTATTATTATATTATAATGTAAGGTGATTTGTTAAATGAAGAGACCAATGTGATTTGTCTAACTTTTTAAAGACTAGGTATCCTGATATTAGAATTGGAAAATACAGTTACTATACCCAGACATCTTTATATTAATTAAAATACAAGCATCATAAGTATCATAATTATTCCCTTTATTTACATTTTCTTCCCTTGACAAAGCTATTCACACATTTGCAGGATAGCTTCTGGTAATTATAAACGGGAGTTTATATAATATAGAATGTTGTCATGGTTGAAATCAACATGCAATTTTGTATTTGGCTTTATTTACTTACTAGTTCATGTACACTTTTCTAACTACTGGCAAGGTTTTAAGTTACCACTTTAGAATGGCTATGTTACAAAATTTAAATGAAGCCTACAGATTAAGTAATGGTATTGTTATTTAAATACTGGTTACTTGTGTTAAATTTTCTGATTTTGATCTGTGGTAACTAAGTGAATGTCCTTCTTGGGAAATATATACTGAAATATTTAGAGGTAAAGGGCATGATGTCTGCAAATTTACAACTGTTCTGAAAGAGACAGAGATGGAGGCAGAGAGGGAAGGAGGGATGGGGAGGGAGAGAGAGAAAGAGAGAGGATAGAAGGAGTGGGAAGAAATGATAAAGTAAATGTAGCAAGATGTCAACAATGGTGAACCCGGGTGAAGATATTTGAGAACTCCTTGTAATCTTATAATTTTTCCCCAAGCTTGACATTACATTAAAAAAAAGTTAAAAATAACAATAAAAAACTTGGGAGATGGGCGCCAATGGCCTGGCAGACCACCGCAGATACAGCAATGGAGCACTCTTGAGAAATGGCACATCATCGACAGTCTGCACGGCTTGGAGGCCGCTGCTGTGTGGGAAAACAGACATCTGTGCCTGAGCGAAAAGGGGATTAGACTCAGTTTCCTGGTTTTGCTAATGCACTGTGGTTATGCTGGCTGCAAACACTGGGGAAGCTGGGAGATGGGCACAGGGACCTCTCTGCACTCTGCAACTGCTCATGCATCTGTAATTATTTCAGACAAAGTTCTTTCAAAAGTGGCTCAGGAGAGTTGGACTCTGATTGTGGAGAAGTTTTAGGAATATCTTTACCTATTTATTTTGCTTATATTTTCCTTTTTATGTACGTACAAAAGTGATATATGATAAAAATTGGATGTCTGGATAAGTCTGAAGAGCTTATTCACTTAAGTATTAAATATAGATTCTACATGATAGAAGAAAATGGCTACATGATATTCCAACAAATGCACCTTGCTCAGTCTCCCACAGGCCCTGCGCTTGCCGAGGCCCCACAGACTTGGCACTCAGAGAGAAGCATCATCAGACAGCGCAGGCCTCCCACCACCCAGGTGACTCTGCTCCACCCGCCCTGACCACTGGTGCCTCTCCTGGCAGGTAGGAGGGACCTGTCACCACCTCTCCCAGTCCTCTTGCAGTTTTTAGTGTGAGCTGGAAGCAAGAGTGGGAGGGACTGCTTGGTTTCCTTTTTTCTTTTTTTTTTCCATTTTCTTTTTTCTTCCTCCTGCCTACAGCTGCTTTATGAATGTGCTCATATTTACATAATAGGTGCTGGAATTTCAGCTTAAACTAGTGTCTCCCTTTGCACTGTCCAGCTTCCCAAAGGGTTGATTCTCAGCTTAAAGAATATACTAAGTCACTCAGCAGTAGCATTCAGGCTGGATTTCTGAGTGTGTGAATTCTGTCCAAAAGCTGCAGATGTTTAAGCTATTTCCTCCTGGAGTTTGATGGAATAATAAAAGGTTACTGTTGTCACAGTAAGGAGGTCTGCAGCTGGTCCCATTTCCTTTTATTATTATCCAATGTAAACAGATTAAATCTAACTGCTCGGATCACCAGAAGGGTACGCTTTTAAACCAGAAAGTCCTTATTTCTTCTCCCTCTTTCTTTTATACTTTGAGCACCCTCAGTCCCCATTCAGATGCCATTTTTTATTATTGGGAATATGCTTGCAACTGGTTGTTCAACTAAATAACTCTTTGCAAGTTTCCTCTCCCTTCTCAAAAGCCTATCCTGCAGTAGTAAGCAGGGGGTGACCCTTACCTCGAGGACCAAGTGTCTGCTGACTGCAGTGACACAGTGGGTTGGGAACCCAGGGCGGCTGCCAGGGCTTCCCCCACGGCCCCTGGCTGAGCTGGGCCCTAGCATACTGGGTACTTCCTCCCTAGCACCCATGGGGCTCCTGTTCCTCTTGTGCACCCAACTCCAAAAGCCAATATGTGGCTGGGGAGAGGGAGATCCTGCAGCTCCCACTTAATCAGCCACAAGCACGCCAAGTGCTGGTGAGGCAGCAGGAGGCATGGGTCATCTATGCTTATGTTTTATTACTAACAAGTAAGAGCCTAGTTATGAAATTGTGTGGTTCATCTAGTCCAGGGGCTTTAGTACTTTCTCTTTAAACGGACCTAAAACCCCTGGGTTGAAAGAAATTCTACCTGGAAATCCATGACAAAAGTGACTCAAAATAGAACAGTTCTGTTTGGAGAGACCTAAGACTCTGGTCTCATCCCGACTTCCCACAGTGACATCTGATGGGGTGCCGAGGAGCACAGTGTGAAAACCATTTGCTCTGTCTAAAGATAAAGAAACTCAGGAAATCTAGAAGAAGTAAAACCTACCTAAAGTCACATGGCCTATTCATGGCAGACCAGAGTCTGGCATTTTCCTACCACAGGGCTCTGCTTTATACCATGTATTTGTGTCCTGTGGCCCTAGAATGAGCACTTCCAAGTCCTGACAATTACCTTAAGCTTCCAGGATGGGCAAAAAGTGCCATGAGAAAGAAAAATCATATTTTACCTGGCAAAACTGCTTTTATTGGTAATGGGGGCTCTGCCATAATCCAATTTCATAACAGCCAGACATGGGTAGCCAAAGGGGATGACGTCTCATGGTGGCCCTGCAAGCATCTAAGCACTCAACTACACAGTTCTGGACATGACAATGGCACATGCCCACCAACACTGGGAGCCCCGAGAGCCCTGAAGATAGCACTACGGTGCAGAGTGAGCTCAGAGGGTGCTGGGACCGAGTGTGAGTGGAGGATGAGCTCTATATCCAGACTCCTCCCTCCCGTCCAGGTCCTTCCTGACAAAATTGAGAGGTGCATTTCTTTAATCAGAAGAAATCTTTCATTTTCTCTCCATTCTGGTTGATATGATGGCTTTAAATCAGCCTCAAGGTATCCTGTTGGTTTTATTCATTCACTTTTATCCATGGGATTCATTTCGAAGTCCACCTTTCACTGAGCCATCACAGGGTACTAAAAAAAGCACCAGGAAAGGAAGTCTCGGACTTGCAGACCCGGCTCCCAGTCCTAGCTCCTCTACTTCCAAACTACGTGACCCTGGGCAAACCACTTCACCTCTGAGTTGCAGGCATTGCAGCTCATATAGAATCCTATAAAAAGAGAGGCAGGCATTGTGAAGACAAAATGAAACACAGCATGTAAAAGACTTTTACTCTACACCACCATAAAAATGGGAGGTATCCATGTTATTATGATTATTTAATCAACGGGCCAGATGTATTTTATTGCATTACTTCAGAACCGCTCCTGGAAATTCTGCTCTCCTAGCTCCTGCCAGGATTGCACACCTACCTGAGCTGTGCTAGGAATGCACGGTTAGCTGCAGAGAGTGCGGGTACGGGTTTCCCAGGGCTGGTCTTCCCAGCCAGCCTCCCTTTTGGTGATGTCTGGAGCAAAACAGTGCTATAAAATAATCTTCTAGCAGCCAAGTGTAGAAAATTAAAAAGAAGGATCACTGATCCAAACAGGAAAAGTTCTGATCTATTACTCTGACCTCTCTTGTCATGAAATGGCAGTGACACAAAAATACCATTCTGTAGGATAAAGGGAGAAGACATTTCCAGTTGGAGAGAAAAACCCAAAGGAAATGAAAGCACTAGTGTGCTCTGAAAAGTAACTCTCCATCTATGCCACTGGTCGCCCTGATGTTTCCAGGCCTCTCCAGTGGCTTCCAGACCTAAAGTGATCAGCTTACACTGAGTGGCGGCCTCTCCTCACTGAGGGTGCTGCTAACATCCCTGGGGATCTTTCAGTCTCTCACTTCATCACTAGCCCAGACGAGAGCATAACCGAAAGCTGCTCTGACAAGTACAAGAGAGGATGAATGAGACAGGGCAGAATTCTGCTGCCACGCCACATGGGTTAATTAAATTTGTGCGTGTTGCTAATTCCAGCGGGGATAGTCCTCAGCAGCAGCGAGGTGGGGCGGGGAGAGCTGCTCCTTCACTCAGTGGTCTAAAGGCACTTTCAGATAAAGGCTTTCTGCAAAGACCACCACAGCTGCAATCTCTACATGCGGTCATTAGTCAAAGGATCATATTTAGAGGGGGCAGACAGATTTTCAGCAACAAACTTTAGGTAGGTTGCATGTGGAAATGCAAACCAGACTTACTGGATCTAAATCTCCTTTCTCTATCACCAGTTCCTCAATCTCTGGTGCTGGCTCATCTTCCAGGAAGGGATTGGTGGATGAAGGTGGAGACTCGAGTTTTTTCTGTTAAAAAAGACATGAGAAAGAGATAGGTATTTCTTAACATATTCAATAGCTTTCCCCATTGTTCTACATTTCCCACGTCTTTCCAACAGCTACATCAGGAAATTGGATCTACCGAGCAAGAACTAAAACAACATGGACTACATTCTCACCTCCAGGCCTTCACTCTGCTTTTCAGTCTTCCCGAAGCTTTATTGCCCACCCCACCCCAATCCTAATTTGCCTAAAATTCTCACTCATCCTCCAGTCTTTAAATTAGGAGCCCTTTCTTCGGGGAAGACTTCCCCATCTGCCAAGTTTGCGTTAGATGTCCCTGCCACATGCTCCCATCCCACCAGTATGTCCCCTCCCTAGGTATTTATCAAAATATTGCAACTGCCCATTTAGTTTTCTCTTCACTAGATTCCATGATGTCAGGAATCACGTCTGTCTTGTTCCCCATCCCATCTCTGGTGCCTGGCATGTTAACAGGTGCTCCGTAAACATGAATGAATCAAAATGCCAGATGCATTTGAATTCCAAAACAAACTACAAAGCTAATCTTATATGTTCTAGATTACAGACAGAAGTCCCTTCCCAAATAAATCCCATTACAACAAGAACAAAATCTCCTTGAAAAAAATTAGTTCCCAGCTCCTGAATAGGACCACCCTTTCCACATATATCACTGAGGCTGGTGAGAAAGCTGGAGGCAGGAGATGTGGGTTTTAGCTCCAACTTCGCTGCCCTGGCCCCCTTGTCTAGCATCTCTGAACCCCCGTGGCCTCCCCGGCTAAAGGAGGACACACTTACAGGACTGCCTGGAGGATCAACTATGGTAGAGTGTATGAAAGCCTAGAAGCAGCACGTGACAAACATGAGGGGCGTCGGTGATGATAATACCAGTACAACAATGAGAGTCGAGGCGGCTCTTTGGAAATTTCGTCACAGATTTGACCTTGAGATTTCTTATGCCAAGGAGCTGGGAGTTCTAGCAGAAAGGAAGCTAAATGACAAGCAAGGCAAAAGGAATTGGCTGGTGCTGGGCAGGCAGAGAAGGGGGAAGGGGTGGCTCTCTGGAGACAAGAAGCCAGGTGGAGAGGGAATTTTTTAATGAACTTGTGACATTTTAGCAGATATCAGCAGAGTAGCAAGAGCTAATTCCTAAGCCAATGAGGGACAGCAGAAGGACTCTAGTGAATGACTTTGTCAGGTGGGACATCAACTGAAGATGTTACCAAAACAAACACAGAAAAGCTAAAAATAAAACTTAAACATAAAAAACAAACCACACCTGTGTCTGGTTTAGGCTTTAAAACAATTCTGTTTACACTCATCTAAACTACTTAATTCTTGGCCCAAACACTTGGATGCTGTGGTGTAACTAGATAGGGCCTCAGTGCATGAAGAAAGCCTTGTGATTAATGTATTAGCTCAAGGTGATCATCAGTAGCGTAACAATTTTTGTGGTATCCTGCAGAGAAACAATGAGGTCTATTCACCAAGCAGACATTTCACATTTATACACTGCGAACCTTGGCTTCTTTGCCTGTTACGGAAAAAAAAATCCCTATAAACTTAAAGCTATTTACATTTATTTTTAGAATTCAGCTATTTTTAGAAAGCAATGCTTCTTTAAAAACAGTATTTTAAGCTTTAGACACCTTTCTAAGGGTTGCCGGTAGATTAGGAGAGGGGAATGGTGAGACAGGACAGGGCGTTCATGAAGCCTGGGCCTCAATGACAAGCTGAACGTGTTCATAGCATGGGATTCTTGATCCCACTGGCTGGTTCCTGAACAGTGGGTTTGGGGATCACACTGTTGAGCTGAATCTCTGATTCGGGTTCTTTAGTCCCTTGGAGATGTGGAAAGAAAGTCACCAGCTGAAGTTGAAAAGCTCTGTTCAAAATGGTCCAGTGATAGAAACAGGATTTGAATTTTTAAATTAAATGATCCTTGTGTATTGCTAGGTCTCCTAGGGTTGATAGTAAGTGTCACAATTACATACAAGTGGGCCCCATTTTAGAAACAATGTATTATTGGATGTGGGTGAGGTAGACGGGGTATTCTGGCGCTCCACACCCACTGGCTGGATGTTAAGTGGTGAGAGGTAAAACACAGAAGGCGCCGTTAAGGAACAGAACATCTGAGGCAGCATAGAATGTGCTACTGATTAAGTGTTTCCAGGCCGGAAGATTCCCAGGTTTTTTCCTCTGCCCACGGTCTGTCTCTGTGAACATGCTGCTGAGATTACTGAGGGCTCCTGGCACTATGAACCCTTTATGCTTGCTCATTCATCTGGGGCACACACATTCCACTTGTGGACTAAGTTGATACAAGAAAGGTGACTCATTCCTCCATTTATCCACTTGACCAATGGGGACGCTGGGCCCTACAGTCAAGCAGGGAGCAAGGCAGGCCACCCACTGCCTCACGGAGAGCAGTCAGGTGGGCGAGACAGATTTCAATCAAATAGTCACACAGATGTGTGATAAGGGCCGTGCAGGAAAAGGAGAGGCTGTTAGGAAAGAATATAGCAGAGGGTCACAGAAACTTCCCTATGAAAATGGTGTTTGAGTCAGAACTGAAGGGTCTGCCAGAGTTAACTATGTGAGAGAGAGGGAGTGGCCAGAGCCTTCTAGGCAAAGGGAAGAGCATATGTTTGCCATTCATTCAACAATCTGTACTGAGCACATACTCTGTTCCAGGCACTCTTCTAGGCACAGGGATGTAACACTGAGTAAGATAAAGAAGGGAGGCACTGCAAGAAAATAAGAGCTGGGTGGGCCAGGGCTGAGGCTGGGGAAATGCTCCCTTATACAAGGCAATCAGAGGAGGCCTCTTTGAGGAGGTGGTACCTGGGCAGAGACCAGAATGAGACGGAGCTAGTAGGGCAAAGACCTGGCGAAGAGCACTCTCGGCAGGGGGCCCCAGTGAGAGGGCAGAAATGAGTTGCCTGAGTCTGCAGGACAGAGAGCAGGACAGGGCACGAGGTAAGAGAGGCGGCAGGAACCTAATCACATAGCTTCCTATGGGCCGCGGGAAAGTTAGAGTTTCTTCTCATTGCAATTGGGCAGTCCCTGGAGTTTTAACCAGGGAAGTGATATGATCTAATTCAGATGTTTAAAACATATTCCACTGCTGTGGGGAGAATGGACTGTAATGGAAATAATACCAGTAGAAGAGCCTGCTGCTGCTGGGTTCCAGGCAAGGGCTGATTTGGGGCTGTACTATACTCCCTAGTGTCATGGAGACAGAAAAAAGTGGCCAGATTTGGGACACATTGAGGAGATAAAGTCAAGAGGACTTACTGAGTG
This sequence comes from Phataginus tricuspis, assembly GCA_029783875.1. NCBI lineage: Eukaryota > Metazoa > Chordata > Mammalia > Pholidota > Manidae > Phataginus > Phataginus tricuspis. The sequence continues at coordinate 4,571,059 of JAQQAC010004778.1, read as the reverse complement.
TGGACGTGAGGGTGAAGAAAGGAACAAATCAAGGATCATTCACTTTTTGGCCTGAGCAACTGAGTGGCTGGTGTAACCATGAGTTGAATGACAAACCTGGGTTCAAGTCCAGGCTCTGTCACCTGGTATGTTGCTAGAGTTATCCAAGTCTCAGTTCTTCTGTCTGCAATGTGAAGGGGTATTAATGTCTGCTGCACAGAGCTGTCGTGAGGAGTAAATGAGATAATGTATGTAAAGCAAGAGACAGGTCTATAAAGCAGCCTAACACGATGTCTGGCACATATGGACAGCTCAGTATGGGCAGCTTTCATTAGTATTTAATAGGGCATGCCATTAAATAAGGCAGAACTGTGGTTGTGACGGTCTCAATGAAACAATTCTCAGAAGGGAAAGAAGTGGGGCTAAGAAGTCTTGTAAAAAGGATCCCTTTTAATCACAAGTGAGAACCTGTCCCCGCTATTCTGTCTCCTTGGGATCTCTCCAGGACATGAAAGCAACGGGCCCATCAAATTACAAGGCAAGGCACACGGAGCTTCTCCCTCCCTCCTTAGTCTCCAATGACATCCTCGAACTACTGCATGGACCACTACCTTATTGGTAAATATGATATTACAAACCCTGAGGGGTAGCTAAAGATTCCATGTAGAGGGCAACATTACTGCTCAAATCAGTTTGCTGTGATGGAAGAACAAGTCTTTGCAGAGAGGGATCACTGGCTTAAGCCAGCGTAGACCATAGAGACCATAGAGAATTACAAGTTTGGGTTTAGAGTTTAAATAAGTCAAATGCCATATTCCACGAGGTCTAGGGCTGCTAAATGAAACCAAAAATTTGCCGAGAAATGAACGACTTACCAATTTTAAAGGAATTCATTCTTTCTGCTATGATGACATTTGATTTCAAGTCCATACAGGGAGTAAAAATTTCTTATACAACAAGTTAATTCCTACTAATTAAACCACATGGAATTCCCAATACCTCCAAAACAGTAAGGGCCACAAGACAGCCAAGCTGTCTAATTTACAGTTAGGAGGAAAGAACCTGGCTTTAGTCAGTAGTATATCTCTATCTGGATCTGCCTGCACAAATCCCTCTTGGAGGCTGGACACTTCAAATGATCAAAGAAGGAACTGTGAAATTTAAGACTAATCTGTTTCCTTTCTCAGGAGGAGAAATCTTTTAGTTATGAGATAAAAGTTTCACAATTACTGCATTTCTCATTCCATAAACACTTTCCTCCAGCCCAATGCCTCATCTGTCCTTAAAGAGAAAGCCAGTAAAGAAGGCTTCAGTTGATAGGACTGTAAGCACAGAGCTATGTGCACCTGGTTTAGTATTAGTGGGACCCCTCTCTTGGTACCACCATGTTTGTATCTCATATTCTAACTGTTATTGTCAGGTTTCTTTCTCCTACTAGACCATAAGCACCTGTCTGATTCAATTTTTCATCTTTTCCCAGGCCCTACACAAAGAAAGAGTTGGAAAAACATTCGTGAATAAATGATCAGACAAGAGGCACAATAAAATCTCTTCAGACACATGAGTAACATTTCTAATTTTCTATAAACAAACCCCAAGACCCTGTGTGTGTTTGTGTGGATGCATGCTTTTTAAATCTCAAACTACATCCCAAGCTATTAAACAAATGGACCTCTCTGGTGGGAGGGATGTAGAGTAGTTGAGAAGAGTTGTTATTTTAAAATATTTTAGTCTGTGTGAGCTTTAATAAGCATTTATTACTCTTTCTCTTTATTTTCATAGAAAAATGATTTATCTGAAGAGTGATGTTCTTATAACCAGACTCAGACAGTATTTTTAAAAATCCTTAATATTTTAAAACTGCAATATAATTAGCATAAAATTCACCATTTTAAAGTGATTCATAATTCTCTGTTTTTTAATATATTCACAAGGCTGTGCCACCATCACTACTATTTAATCCCAGAACATTTTTCAACCCAAAAGGAGCCCCATATCCACCAGCTGCCCCTTCCCAATGCTCTTCTTCCCCCAAATCCCCAGCAACTACTAATCTACTTTCTGTCCTTACAGATTTGCCTACTCTGGACATTTCATATGAATGGAATCATATAATATGTGGCCTTTTGTGTCTGGCTTCTTTTACTTAGTATAGTGTTTTTTTCAAGGTTCATCCATGTTGTAATATATGTCAGTACTTCAGTCCTTGTTAGGGCTGAATAATAGTCCACTGCATGGGTATACCACATTTTGTTTATCCATTTGTCTGTTAATAGACATTTGGTTTGTTTCTACCTTTTATTGTGAAAGAGTGCTCCTATGAACATTTATATACAAGTGTCTGCATGAATATGAAAATTTTCAATTCTCTTGGGTATGTATCTAGGAGTAGAAGCACTCATTACTCTCACAATTAAAAAACAAAAACAACTTCAGATTTGTCTTTTCTATCTGGCAATGTTACCCCCTTACATGAGGCACTGGCACATCAGCACCATGGGGTACACACTAAAACAGAGAGTGACTATTTCTGAATCTTAATGAACCATGACTAATGTCGAGACTCAGCATGGGAAAAGACTAAGCAGGTGCGTTCATAAGAGCGACAAGAATACAGAAAGCAGTTTAAACAGAGGGTATTTTAAACTTGAAAATACTCCTACTTTTTGACCCTATAATTCCATATTTATCATGAGAAAATAATCTCAAATGTGAACACACATTTGCTCACAAAAATATTCACTGCAGCCTTATTTATAAAAGTGAAAAAAAATGACAAGTACCTAAGGGTCCAATAAGAAAAGGACACTTAAAAATATTAAACATTTTAAATAAAAATATTAACTATTCAGGAGATTCTGGAACACCTATATGTAATGAAGTACTATATAGGGACTGAGAAAGCACAAAAGATATGACATATGAAGAAAAGAAGGATGTAAAATTGTATTTACATATCAGATATAAAAACTAACTAAAAATAGACCAAAGATGTAAATGTAAGAGCTAAAACTGTAAAACTTTTAGAACAAAGCACAGGTAAATGTTTGTGACTTTGGATTTGATGCCAAAACTCAAAGAAGAAGAAAAAAACAGACAAATTGGACTTCATTAAAATCAAAGACTTTTGTGTATCAAAAGACATTATCAAGAAAGTACAAAGACAACCAACAGAATGGGAGAAAATATCTGCAAATGTATACCTGATATATGACAGTATATATAAAGATACATAGAATATACCTAGAATACATTTAAAAACTCCTGAAACTCAACAATAAAAAACAAACAACACAATTAAAGAATGGATAAGGGATTTAAATAGACATTTCTCTAAAGAAGATATATAAACAGTCAATAAGCACATGAAAAAGATGTTCAATGTCATTAATCACTAGGAAAATGCAAATCAAAACCATAGTGAGATACTACTCAATGGGATTGCCATGAGGATGGCGATAACTACAAACAAAAACAAAAACCTAGACAATAACAAATATTGTGAGGATGTAGAGAAATCTGAACTCTCCTATGTTAGTGATGGGAATGTAAACTGCTGCAGCTGCTGTGGAAAACACTTTGACGTTTCCTCAAAAGCAAGAGTTACCATATAACCCAGCAATTCCACTCCTGGATATAGTCCCAAGAGAAGTGAAACATATAATCACACAAAAACTTATACATGATTGTTCATAGTATTATAATAGACAAAACATGGAAACAACTCATACGTCTATCAACCGGTAAATGTATAAACCAAATGTACAGGCATACCTCAGAGGTATTGTAGTTTAGTTCCAGACCACTATAATAAAGCAAATATTTCAATAAAGTGAGTCAAAGTAATTTTTTAGTGTAAACAAGTTATGTTTACACTATACTGTAGACTATTAAGTGTGCAATAGGACTATGTCTAAAAAAATGTATGTACCTTAATTAAAAAATAGTGCATAGTAAAAAATACTAACCATCATCTGAGCTTTCAGCGAGTTGTAATCACTGATCATAGATCACCATAACAAATATAATAATGAGAAAGTTTGAAATACTGTAAAAATTATGAAAATATGGCCCAGAGACACCAAGTGAGCAGATGCTGTTGGAAAAATAGCGCTGATAAGCCCGCTTGATGCAGGGCTGCCACAAAACCTTCAATTTGTGAAAAATGCAGTATCTTAAAAGTGTAATAAAATGAGGTATGCCTGTATGCAATGGAATATTATTCAGCCATGAAAAGGACTTAAGTATTGATACATGCTACATAATAGAGGGACCTTGAAAAACCACTATGCCAAATGAAGAAGCCAGGTGCACAAGGCCGAATATGATTCCATTCATATGAAACATCCAGAATAGGCAAATTCAAAAATACAGAAAGTAGATTAGTAGTTGCCTGGGGTTCATAGGAAGGAGGAAACTGGATTGCTGGCGATGGGTGGGGTTTCTTGTTGGGGTGATGGAAATGTCCGGGAATTGAAAAATTGTAATGGTGGCACAATCTTGTGAATACTCTAAAAACAACTGAACCGTACACTTTAAATGGTGAGTTTTAGGTGAAATTGTATCATAGGAATTATATTTTGATTTAAAAAATAAAGCAAAGAAAAATTACTTTAAAAGTGAAACTTCATTTGTATAAAATGTATAGAATGAACATGCTAAAATCCTCATCTCTGATGGGAAAAAAAATGACTTTTTTCTGCTTTTCAATTCTTGCCTATAATTTCCAAATTTTCGGTCTTGACCATATATTACTTTCTTCTCAGAAACAAATAAACAGAAGTTAATTTTCTCTGTGGATACTATTCAAATAAAGGAATATACTCTTATAGGCCCAAAGAAACCCCCATTTAGAAATATTTGAAACAGTAACAGGGGTTCACAAATAAGAGAAAGCTATTTCCTTGTTCAGGACAGAAGTCCTTGTATTTATGGCAACTGCCAAGACCCTGCCCCCTCCTCTTCCTAAATACCCTCCCTAACGTAGGTGTTAAGTTGCTGGAAGACTGAGATGTAGGGTAAACTACACTGTGAGCTTTCATAAGTTGTGAGCCTTTTCAAACATTATTATGCTCAAACACCATGGTTGAATATCATATAGCTTCTATATTTATAATGTAATTTGAAAAACTTCACAAGTATAAATGTACATTAAAATGACCCCTATACGTAAAAAAAAGATTCTACTTAGAAAGGTTACTTATGCAGTCGGAAAGAGGAGGGCATACCCAGCTTATAAAATGGGAAAAATTTTAATTTTATTACAAGAAAACCCTCCCTTCAGCGAGCCATTATAAAATATCTTAACCAAATCTACTTTTTATTTATTTATTTTTAATTTTTTTGATTGTGGTATTATTAATCTACAATTACATGAGCATCATTATGGTTACTAGCCTCCCCTCATCAAGTCCCCACCCCATAACCCATTACAGTCACTGTCCATCAGCCTAGTGAGATGCTATAGAATCACTATTTGTCTTCTCTGTGTTGTACAGCCCTCCTCGTGCCCCCCACCCACATTATGTCTAGTAATCATAATGCCTCTTTTTCCCCCTTGTCCCTCCCTTCACACCCATCCTCCCCAGTCCTTTTCCCTTTGCTAACTGTTAGTCCTTTCTTGGGTTCTGTGAGTCTGCTGCTGTTTTGTTCCTTCTGTTTTTTTCTTTGTTCTTATGCTCCACATATGAGTGAGATAATTTGTTACTTGTCTTTTCCCACCTGCCTTATTTCACTGAGCTTAAAACCCTCTAGCTCCATCCATGTTGTTGCAAATGGTAGGATTTGTTTTCTTCTTATGGCTGAATAATATTCCATTGTGTATATGTACCACATCTTCTTTATCCATTCATCTACTGATGGACACTTAGGTTGCTTCCATTTCTTGGCTATTGTAAATAGTGCTGCGATAAACATAGGGGTGCATATGGCTTTTCAAACTGCGCTGCTGCATTCTTAGGGTAAATTCGTAGAAGTGGAATTCCTGGGTCAAATGGTATTTCTATTTTGAGTTTTTTGAGGAACGTCCATACTGCTTTCCACATGGTTGAACTAATTTACATTCCCACCAGCAATGTAGGAGGGTTCCCCTTTCTCCACATCCTTGCCAACATTTGTTGTTGTTTGTCTTTTGGGTGGTGACCATCCTTACTGGTGTGAGATGATATCTCATTGTGGTTTTAATTTCCATTTCTCTGATGATTAGCGATGTGGAGCATCTTTTCATGTGCCTGTTGGGCATCTGATATTTCTTCTTTGGAAAAGTGTCTGTTCAGATCCTCTGCCCATTTTTTTAATTGGATTATTTGCTTTTTGTTTGTTGAGGTGCATGTGTTCTTTATATATTTTTGATGTCAACCCTTTTTTGGATATGTCATTTATGAATATTTTCTCCCATACTGTAGGATGTCTTTTTGTTCTATTGATGGTGTCCTTTGCTGTACAGAAGCTTTTCAGCTTGATATAGTCCCACTTATTCATTTTTGCTTTTGTTTCCCTTCCCCGGGGAGATATGTTCATGAAGAAGTCGCTCATGTTTATGTCCAAGAGAGTTTTGCCTATGTTTTTTTCTAAGAGTTTTATGGTTTCATGATTTACATTCAGGTCTTTAATCCATTTCGAATTTATTTTTGTGTGTGGAGTTCACAATGATCCATTTCATTCTCTTACATGTAGCTGTCCAGTTTTGCCAACACCAGCTGTTAAAGAAGCTGTCATTTCCCCATTGTATATCCATGGCTCTTTTATTGTATATTAATTGACCATATATGTTTGGGTTAATATCTGGATTTTCTATTCTGTTCCACTGGTCTGTGGGTCTGTTCTTGTGCCAGTACCAAATTGTCTTGATTACTGTGGCTTTGTAGTAGAGCTTGAAGTATGGAAGCGAGATACCCTCTGCTTTACTCATCCTTCTCAGGATGGCTTTGGCTATTCAGGGTCTTTTGTGGTTCCATATGAATTTTAGAACTATTTGTTTCAGTTAGTTGAAGAATGCTGTTGGTATTTTGATAGGGATTGCATTGAATCTGTAGATTGAATCTGTAGGCAGATGGCCATTTTGACAATACTAATTCTTCCTAGCCAGGAGCATGGGATGAGTTTCCATTTGTTAGGGTCCTCTTTAATTTCTCTTAGGAGTGTCTTGTAGTTTTCAGGGTATAGGTCTTTCACTTCCTTGGTTAGGTTTATTCCTAGGTATTTTATTCTTTTTGATGCAATTCTGAATACAACTGTTTTCCTGATTTCTCTTTCTGCTAGTTCATCATTAGGGTATAGGCAAGCAACAGATTTCTGTGTATTAATTTTGTATCTTGCAACTTTGCTGAATTCAGATATTAGTTCTAGTAGTTCTGGAGTGGAGCATTTAGGGTTTTTTATGTACAATATCATGTCATCTGCAAATAGTGACAGTTTGACTACTTCTTTACCAATCTGGATGCCTTGTATATCTTTGTTTTGTCTGACTGCCGTGGTGAGGACCTCCAGTACTATGTGGAATAACACTGGGGATAGTGGGCATCCCTGTCTTGTTTCTGATGTTAGGTGAAAAGCTTTCAGCTTCTCTCTGTTAAGTATGATGTTGGCTGTGGGTTTGTCATATATGGCCTTTATTATGTTGATGTACTGAGGTATGTTGAGACATACACAGACTAAAGTGAAGGGATGGAAAAAGATATTTCATGCAAACAATAGGGAGAAAAAAGCAGGTGTTGCAGTACTTGTATCAGACAAAATAGACTTCAAAACAAAGAAAGTCACAAGAGACAAAGAAGGACATTACATAATGATAAAGGGGTCAGTTCAACAAGAGGATATAACCATTATAAATATATATACACCCAACACAGGAGCACCTACATATGTGAAACAAATATTAACAGAATTAAAGGAGAAAATAGAATGCAATGCATTCATTCTAGGAGACTTCAACACACCACTCACTCCAAAGGACACATCAACCAGACAGAAAATAAGTATAAAAACACAGAGGTACTGAACAACACATTAGAACAGATTGATCTAATGACATCTATAGAACTCTAAACCCAAAAGCAGCAGGATACACATTCTTCTCAAGTGCACATGGAACACTGTCCAGAATAGACCACATACTAGGCCATAAAAAGAGCCTCAGTAAATTGAAAAGGATTGAAAATCTATGAACCAACTTCTCAGATCATAAGGGTATAAAACTAGAAATAAATTCAACAAAGAAAACAAAAAGGCTCACAAACACATGGAGGCTTAACAACATGCTTCTAAATAATCAATGGATCAATGACCAAATTAAAACAGAGATCAGGCAATACATGGAGACAAATGACAACAACAGCACAAAGCCCCAACTTCTGTGGGACACAGCAAAGGTAGTTCTAAGAGGAAAGTATACAGCAATCCAGGCCTATTTAAATAGTATTTTGTTGAGTTTTTTTATCATGAATGGATGTTGAATTTTGTTGAAACTTTTTCAGCATCTACAGAGATGACCATGTTGATAGATTTTCGAATGTTGTACCATCCTTGCATCCCTGACATGAATCCCACTTGATCATGGTTTATGATCCTCTTGATGTATTTTTGAATTTGGTTTGCTAATATTTTGTTGAGTATTTTTGCACCTATATTCATCAAGGATATTGGTCTGTTTTTTTCTTTTTTTGTGGGGTCTTTGCCTGGTTTTGGTATTAGAGTGATGCTGGCTTCATAGAAAGAGTTTGGAAGTATTCCCTCCTATTCTATTTTTGGAAAATTTTAAGGAGAATAGGTATTATGTCTTCTCTATATGTCTGATAAAATTCAGCAGTGAATCCATCCGGCCCGGGGATTTTGTTCTTGGGTAGTTTTTTGATTACCGATTTAATTTTGTTGCTGGTGATTGGTCTGTTTAGGTTTTCTGTTTCTTCCTTGGTCCGTCTTGGAGTGTTGTATTTTTCTAGGAAGTTGTCCATTTCTTCTAGGTTATCCAGGTTGGTAGCATATAGATTTTCATAGTATTCTCTAATAATTCTTTGTATTTGTGTGTGGTCCGTCGTGATTTTCCCTTTTTCATTTCTGATTCTGTTTATGTGTGTAGATTCTCTTTTTCCCTTTATAAGTCTGGCTAGGGGTTTATCTATTTTGTTTATTTTCTCAAAAAACCAGCTCTTGGTTTCATTGATTTTTTCTGTTCTTTTATTCTTCTCAATTTTATTTATTTATTCTCTGATCTTTATTATGTCCCTCCTTCTGCTGACTTTGGGCCTCATTTGTTCTTCTTTTTCCAATTTCAATAATTGTGACTTTAGACTATTCATTTGGGATTGTGCTTCCTTCTTTAAATAGGCCTGTATTGCTATATGCTTTCCTCTTCGAACTGCCTTTGCTGCGTCCCACAGAAGTTGCGGCTTTGTGCTGTTGTTGTCATTTGTCTCCATGTATTGCTTCATTTCTGCTTTAATTTGGTCATTGATCCATTGATTATTTAGGAGCATGTTGTTAAGCCTCCATGTGTTTGTGAGCCTTTTTGTTTTCTTTTTTGAATTTATTTCTAGTTTTATACCCTTGTGATATGAGAAGTTGGTTCATAGAATTTCAATCCTTTTGAATTTACTGAGGCTCTTTTTATGTGCACTTGAGAAGAACGTGTATCCTCCTGCTTTTGAGTGTAGAGTTCTACAGATGTCGTTAGATCCATCTGTTCTAGTGTGTTGTTCAGTGCCTCTGTGTCTTTACTTATTTTCTGTGTGGTTGATGTGTCCTTTGGAGTGAGTGGTGTGTTGAAGTCTCCTAGAATGAATGCATTGCATTCTATTTCCTCCTTTAATTCTGTTAGTATTTGTTTCACATATGTAGGTGCTCCTGTGTTGGGTGTATATATATTTATAATGGTTATATCCTCTTGTTGAACTGACCCCTTTATCATTATGTAATGTCCTTCTTTGTCTCTTGTGACTTTCTTTGTATTGAAGTCTATTTTGTCTGATACAAGTACTGCAACACCTGCTTTTTTCTCCCTATAGTATGCATGAAATATCTTTTTCCATCCTTTCACTTTTAGTCTGTGTATGTTTTTGGGTTTGGGGTGAGTCTCTTGTAAGTAGCATATAGATGGGTCTTGCTTTTTTATCCATTCTATTACTTTGTGTCTTTTGATTGGTGCATTCAGTCCATTTACAATTAGGGTGAGTATCAAAAGATATGTACTTATTACCATTGCAAGCTTTAGATTCATGGTTACTGTGGAGAGCAGTTGGGACAGAAGGAGCAAGAGTCCAGGACAGGACTGATTGTGTTTTTGTGCCTAGTCTCCATCTAGGGCCTGAACCGGGCCTGACTCTGAAAGAAACCTTGAAAACTTTTCTAAATTCCAGAAACAAGTATCTCAGGAATGCAGGGAGGTCTTATCTCAAGACCAGCCAGCTGGACCAGATGCCCCCAGGCCATGCGACTTAAGTGATTGGATTAATGTCTGATTGGATCAATCTGTAGGTAATACTTAAGTGATTGGATTAAGGTCCTTAAAAAGGGCGTGTGGATCTAATCTGTAGGCAATTCATGTGTATATAAGCCGTGCCAGAATAAAGCATCTTTGCATTCTGCACCAGACAGTTTGCCCTCCTGTCATCTTGAATATACAGCCTGACGCCCCCACTCAGGAATTGTTCGACTCCTGCCAGCAGGCCCCAGCAGGTTACCAAAGGTTCAAGGGTAGCTTCTTTACTATCTAACCATCTAACTTAACACTCTTATTAAGCTATTATAAACAGTCTGATTATTCTTTATTTCTCTCACTTATTATTCTTCCTGCTCCATTCTTTTTTTTTTTATTTTTTCAATTTTTTCAATTTTTTTTTACAATTTATTTTATTTTAGTATCATTAACCTACAATTACATGAGCAATATTGTGATGATTAAATTACCCCCTTCATCAGGTCCCCCCCACCAACCCTATTACAGTCACTGTCCATCAGCGTAGTGAGATGAGAATCACTACTTGTCTTCTCTGCTGCTCCATTCTTTATATGTTAGGTGTTTTATTCTGTACTCTTTTGTGTTTCCTTTGACTGTTTTTGCGGATAGTTGATTTTATTTTTTGTCTTTAGTTAGTATTTGGTTGGTCTGCTTTACTTGCTATGATTTAAAAATTTTTATTTTGGTATTGTTAATGTACAATCACTTCAACAACATTATGGTTACTAGACCCTGTATTATCAAGTCCCGCCCACATACCCCGTTACAGTCGCTGTCCATCAGCATGGTAAGATGCTATAGAATCATTACTTGTCTTCTCTGTAAATACTGCCTTTCCCGTGTCTTCCCCCCATCCCGCTACATTATGTGTGCTAATCATAGTGCCCCTTTTCCACCCTTATCCCTCCCTTCCCACCCATCCTCCCCACTCCCTTTCCCTTTTGGAACTGTTAGTGCATTCTTGGGTTCTTTGAGTCTGCTGCTGTTTTGTTCCTTCAGTTTTTTCTTTGTTCTTATACTCCATAGATGAGTGAAATCATTTGATATTTGTCTTTCTCCACCTGGCTTATTTCACTGAGCATAATTCCTTCTAGCTCCATTCATCTTGTTGCAAATGGCAGGATTTGTTTTCTTTTTATTGTTGAATAACATTCCATTGTGTATATGTACCACATCTTCTTTATCCATTCATCTACTGATGGGCAGTTAGGTTGCTTCCATTTCTTGGCTATTATAAATAGTGCTGCGATAAACATAGGGGTGCATATGGCTTTTTCACACTGCGCTGCTGCATTCTTAGGGTAAATTCCTAGGAGTGGAATTCCTGGGTCAAATGGTATTTCTATTTTTAGTTTTTTGCGGAAAGTCTATATTGCCTTCCACAATGGTTGAACTAATTTACATTCCCACCAGCAGTGTAGGACGGTTCCCCTTTCTACACATCCTCCCCGACATTTGTTGTTGTTTGTCTTTTGGATGTTGGTCATATTTGCTATGATTTTATTTTCTCTGGTGACATCTATTTAGCCTTAGGAGTGCTTCCATCTAGAGCAGTCCCTTTAAAATATCCTGTAGAGTTGGTTTGTGGGAGGCAAATTCCCTCAACTTTTGCTTGTCTGGAAATTGTTTAATCCCTCCTTCAAATTTAAATGATAATCATGCTTGATACAGTATTCTTGGTTCAAGGCCCTTCTGTTTCATTGCATTAAATATATCATGCCTTTCTCTTCTGGCCTGTAAGGTTTCTGTTGAGAAGTCTGATGATAGCCTGATGGGTTTTCCTTTGTAGGTGATCTTTTTTCTCTCTCTGGCTGCCTTTACTCTGTCCTTGTCTTTGATATTTGCCATTTTAATTATTATATGTCTTGGTGTTGCCCTCCTTGGGTCCCTTGTGTTGGGAGATCTGAGAGACTATTTCCTTCCCCAGCTTGGGGAAGTTTTCAGCAATTATTTCTTCAAAGACACTTTCTATCCCTTTTTCTCTCTTCTGCTTCTTCTGGTACCCCTATAATGCGAATATGGTTCTGTTTGGATTGGTCACACAGTTCTCTTAATATTCTTTCATTCCTAGAGATCTTTTTATCTCTCTCTGCCTCAGCTTCTCTGTATTCCTTTTCTCTGATTTCTATTCCATTAACAGTCTCTTGCACCTTGTCCAGTCTGTTCTTAAGATCTTCTATTGATTGTTTAATTTCTGTTATCTCCCTCCAGACTTCATCCCTTAGCTCTTGAATATTTCTCTGCAGGTCTATCAGCATGGTTATGACTTTTTTTTTGAATTATTTTTCAGGAACATTGGTTATATCTATCTCACCAGGCCTTCTCTCTGGGGTTGTCTTAGTGATTTTTGACTGGACCAGATTCTTCTGCCTTTTCATGGCAACAGAAGTGGTCGCAGGCAGGTGGCACGTGTGTCAGCTGGGAGAACAAAGTCTCTTCCTGCTTGCTGGCCGCCTTGCCCTTCTATGCTGCCTGTGTCGGTTACCCACACACAGGGAGCAGTCTCTGGGACAATCTCCTGAGCTGCCGTAGGCAGGGCGGTACTCGGGATAGCCTAGGGCACTGCGGGGTTCACAGACGCGCCGGGTGTGTTCTCCTGCAAGAACGGCGCCCCTTGTGCCTTCCAGACCTTGCTCCAGCTTCCGCTGCCTGTGCCGTTTAGCAGGAGCAGTTTCTGGGATAATCTCCTGAGCTGCTGTGGGTGGGGTGTCCCTCGGGATAGCCTAGGGCACTACAGGGGGTTGCAGAAGCACCAGTGTGTTCTCCTGTGAAAAGGGCACCCCTTTGTGCCTTCTGGACCTTGCTCTGGCTTCCTCTGTCTGTCCCGTTTAGCTGTGCACTGGGAGAAGACTCTGTGTTGTTGCTGTGGGTGGGGCTGTTCTCCGGCTGCTCTACAGTTGTGGCAGGTCAGCCCGTTTGCTTGCAGCACCGGGGGGGTGGAGGATGAATGGCAGGCTGCTTATCACCGTGAGGGGCTTGACGGCTGCGTTACCCCCCAGGGGGTTAGGGTGCCTTAAGTTCCTTAAGATTCCCAGCCTTTTGTGCTGAATGTGCCAGGATGATTTTGTCCAGCTGTTAAGCCCTTGTCCCTTTAATACTTTTAAAAAGCTCCTGCTTTTCTTTTGTCCCAGGGGAGCTGGCTGTGGGGACCCACTTGCCATCTCCGTCTCAGATCCTGCCCTTCCGTTTCTCTAATCTCCAGTATACTATGCGATGTGTGTCTGTGCTCCCGATGTAGATCTCCAGGGCTGGTTATTTAGCAGTCCTGTGCTTCCACTCCCTCCCCCTCTCATTCTTTTCCTCCCTCCGGTGAGCTGGGGTGTGGGGAATGCTCAGGTCCCGCCGGGTCACGGCTTTGTATCTTACCCTTTTTGTGAGATGTTGAGTTCTCGCAGATGTAGATGTAGCCTGGCTGTTGTACCGTATCTTCTGGCCTCTCTTTTAGGAGTAGTTGTATTTGTTGTATTTTAAAAAATATATGGTTTTGAGAGACTTCCGGGAATATGGCGACGTGAACGGACCAGTAGAAAAATTCCTCCCAACATTATATTTATTCACGAAAATACAGCAAATACAACTATCCCTAAAAGAGAGACCAGAACACACAGGAAAGTGCACAGCGTACAGCTACACCTGTGAGAACTTGGCAGCCGGTGAGGCGGACGGGATACGGAGCGGCGACCCAGTGGGACCGAGCGCTCCCCCACCCCCCCAGAGCTCCGGCGGCCAGACACTCCGGACAGAGGACTCGGCACCCGGCGAGGCGGGACGGAAACGCGATCCAGCGAGACCAGAGCGCCCCTCCACCCCAGCACTCCGGCGGGAGTCCCGGCAAGGCGGCCTCCCATTCATTCTCACCCCGGCCACAGCTTTAAAGGGCCGTGTGGAGCGACGTGGCCACGGCTCTGGAATAGTGGAGCAATAGCGCCACCTACAGCATTCACACAGAAACCACCCCCGGTGGGCGTTTTGGTGTTTTTTTTGTTGTTGTTGTTGTTGCTGTTTTCTTTTACGTGTTGCTGCTTTTTCTTTTTCTTTCTTTTCTTTTCCTTTCTCTCTCTCTCCTTTTACTTTTTTATTATTAGTAGAAATTTCTTTTTTTTTTCCTTTCTCTCCTTTCTTATCTCTCTTTGCTACCAACAACCAATTCTATAGTCATGAGAAGACAGAAGAATATGATACAGACAAAGCTTCAGACAAACACCACCCCAGAGAAAGAAGCTGAAGAAATGGACATGCACAGTCTTCCAGAAAAAGAATTCAGAATAAAAGTCATAGCCATGCTGACGGATCTACAGAAAAATGTGCAAGAGCTGAGGGAGGAAGTGAGGGAAGTGAGGAAAGACAATGCAGAAATGAGACAAGCCATCGACGGGCTCAACAGCAGATTGAATCAGGTTCAAGACACGATCAAGGAATTACAAGACAGGGAACAGGAATACAAAGAAGCTGAGGCAGAGAGAGATAAAAGGATCTCTAAGAATGAAAGAATATTAAGAGAACTGTGTGACCAATCGAAACGGAGCAATATTCGCATTATAGGAGTACCAGAGGAAGAAGAGAGAGAAAAAGGGATAGAAAGTGTCTTTGAAGAAATAATTGCTGAAAACTTCCCCACACTGGGGAAGGAAATAGTCTCACAGTCCACAGAAGCCCACAGATCTCCCAACACAAGGGACCCAAAGAAGACAACACCAAGACACATAATAATCAAGATGGCAAAGATCAAAGACAAGGACAGAGTATTAAAGGCAGCTAGAGAGAGAAAAAAGATCACCTACAAAGGAAAACCCATCAGACTGTCATCAGACTTCTCAACAGAAACATTACAGGCCAGAAGAGAATGGCATGATATATTTAACGTAATGAAACAGAAGGGCCTCGAACCAAGAATATTGTATCCAGCACGATTATCATTTAAATATGACGGAGGGATTAAACAATTTCAAGACAAAAGAAAGTTGAGAGAGTTTGCCTCCCATAAACCACCACTACAGGATATCTTAAACGGACTGCTCTAGAGGGAAACACCCCTAAGGCTAAAAAGATGTCACCAGAGAAAATAAAAGCATAGCAAAAAAAGCAGACCATCCAAATACCAAATAAAGGCAAAGAATAAAACACCTAATATATAAAGAAAGGAGGAGGAAGAATAGGAAGGGAGAGATAAAGAAACATCAGACGGCGTTCACAATAACTTAACAAGAAAGTTAAGTTAGATTCTCAGATAGTAAAGAAGCAACCCTTGAACCTTTGGTAACCATGAATCTAAAGCCAGCAATGGCAATAAGTACATATCTATCAATAATCACCCTAAATGTAAATGGACTGAATGTACCAATCAAAAGACACAGAGTAACAGAGTGGATAAAAAAGCAAGACCCATCTATATGCTGCTTACAAGAGACTCACCTCAAACCCAAAGATATACACAGACTAAAAGTGAAGGGATGGAAAAAAATATTTCAAGCAAACAACAAAGAGAAAAAAGCAGGTGTTGCAGTACTTGTATCAGATAAAATAGACTTCAAAACGAAGAAAGTAGCAAGAGATAAAGACAGACATTACATAATGATAAAGGGGTCAGTCCAACAAGAAGATATAACCATTATAAATACATATGCACCCAACACAGGAGCATCAGCATATGTGAAACAAATACGAACAGAAGTGAAGGAGGAAATAGACAGCAATGCAATTATTCTAGGAGACTTTAACACGCCACTCACTCCAAAGGATAGATCAACCAGGCAGAGGATAAGTAAAGACACAGAGGCACTGAACAACACACTAGAACAGATGGACCTAACAGATATCTACAGAACTCTGCACCCAAGAGCAACAGGATACACATTCTTCTCAAGTGTGTACGGAACATTTTCCAGAATAGACCACATACTAGTACACAAAAAGAACCTCAGTAATTTCAAAAATATTGAAATACTACCAACCAACTTCTCAGATCACAAAGCTATAAAACTAGAAATAAATTTCAGAAAGAAATAAAAAAGGCTCACAAATACATGGAGACTTAACAACATTCTCCTAATGAATCAATGGGTTAACGACCAAATCAAAACAGAAATCAAAGAATATATGGAGACTAATGACAACAACAACATAAAGCCACAACTTCTGTGGGACGCAGCGAAGGCAGTCTTAAGAGGAAAGTACATTGCAATCCAGGCCCATTTAAAGAAGGAAGAACATTCCCAAATGAACAGTCTAAGGACACAATTATTGAAATTGGAAAAAGAAGAACAAATGAGGCCCAAAGTTACCAGAAGGAGAGACATAATAAAGATCAGAGAAGAAATAAATAAA
>JAQQAC010004778.1:4504755-4553903 GCA_029783875.1 Phataginus tricuspis | reverse complement strand
TGATAAGGGGTTGACATCCAAAATATACAAAGAACTCACGCACCTTAACAAACAAAAAGCAAATAACCCAATTAAGAAATGGGCACAGGACATGAATAGACACTTCTCTAAAGAAGAAATTCAGATGGCCAACAGGCACATGAAAAGATGCTCCACATCGCTAATCATCAGAGAAATGCAGATTAAAACCACAATGAGATATCACCTCACACCAGTGAGGATGGCCAACATCCAAAACACAAACAACACCAAATGTTGGCGAGGATGTGGAGAGAGGGGAACCCTCCTACATTGCTGGTGGGAATGCAAATTAGTTCAACCATTGTGGAAAGCAGTATGGAGGTTCCTCAAAAAACTCAAAATAGAAATACCACACGACCCAGGAATCCCACTCCTAGGAATTTACCCCAAGAATGCAGCAGCCCAGTTTGAGCAAGACAGATGCACCCCTATGTTTATTGCAGCACTAATTACAATAGCCAAGAAATGGAAGCAACCTAAGTGCCCATCAGTAGATGAATGGATTAAGAAGATGTGGTACATATACACAATGGAATATTACGCAGCTATAAGAAAAAAACAAATCCTACCATTTGCAACAACATGGATGGAGGTGGAGGGTATTATGCTCAGTGAAATAAGCCAGGCCGAAAAAGACAAGTACCAAATGATCTCACTCATATGTGGAGTATAAGAACAAAGGAAAAAAAAAATAAATAAATAAAATGAAGGAACAAAACAGCAGCAGACTAACAGAACCCAAGAATGGACTAACAGTTACCAAAGGGAAAGGGACTGGGTAGATGGGTGGGAAGGGAGGGATAAGAGGGCAAAAGGGGCATTACGATTGGCAGACATAGGGTGGGGGGGCACGGGGGGGACTGTACAGCTCAGAGAAGACAAGTAGTGATTCTCATCTCACTACACTGATGGACAGTGACTGTAATAGGGTTGGTGGGGGGCACCTGATGAAGGGGATAGTTTAATCATCACAATATTGCTCATGTAATTGTAGGTTAATGATACTAAAATAAAATAAAGTGTAAAAAAAAAAATATATATATATATGGTTTTGGGAAGAGATTTCTGCCGCCCTACTCACACCGCCATCTTGAGCCCCCCCCAGTCTACTGTTTTATAGAGGCTGAATATGTTTATCTTGAGTCTAATCATCAAGTGACTAATAATGCATGTGGGTATTGTTAAATCACATCCAGACATTTGCTTTCAATTTCAAGGCATTTTACAGACTATTTTTAATTCCTCCTAAAAAGTCAGCAGTTTAGGCAATTAGCAAAAAGCACTGGAAGCTCACTTCTTCCGGTAGGAGTTCCAGCACAAGACCTTACAAACTTACGAGGGCTGGTACACTAAAAGCAAAACAAGCCCTGTCCTTAAGGTTCTTTTAGTCTATTCTATCAGATGTCAAATTGCAGAGGTCAAAAGAGAACAGAAGATGAGGCATCACACTGACTCGTTAGGAGCTGAGTTGTGGCAGATCTTCCCAGGTGAGTCTGTCACCTCTTAAGCCCTTCCTCACTGTTTCAGTGTGAATCAGTCTTTACGGTGAAGGGAGGGTCTCTGGGCAAAATGGCTCCTTGGCTGATTTCTTATCTGCCCTATAACTTTCCAAGGAATTCACTAATTCTGTTAAAGAGTTCATTTTGTAGTTTATTCTGATACCCTGAAATAAGAAGGCGGCCACAGTAGATTTTCCACAGAGCATATCTGGGGAGCAAGGCAGCACTGGGAGGAGGTAAGGAGACAAGGGGCAGCAAGTCGTCAGGTGGGGCCCCAGCAGCCAAACAGGGAGTCAGGCCAGTTGGAGCCCCTGGGCCACCCTGGCCAGTCTGTTGGAGCATGGTCAGCCCATGACTAATCCACGAGGGCCCTGCCACTCGAGGCCAACAGGCTACAGGTAAAGATGTCGCCCTAACTGGCCCACAGCAAGACGATGGCGGGGCCAGGTTCAGAGTGAACATCGGCTACAGGGAGAAGCATGACCGTCACACATTTCCACAGCAGGGTGCCGTGGGCCAGCTCTCCAACCCCGGCTGGCCTTGCTGAAGAAGCCAGAGGAGCTGTCTTGCCTTTCTGCAAACAAATCTTTGAGAGAAAATCCTTGAAGGCTTGCAGCAGCCCCTGTCAGGACTTGGAATGCAGAATGGCTGCTGGGTCATGATGACTGAGACAAAGGGGGAAAGGGTTGACTTAAAGAAGCTGAGTGATATGGAGAAGTCTGTGGAGAAGACAGCTGACCAAAGAGCTCCTGGTTCAGCAGGATTTTCTGGCCTTGTAAGTGTAATCTGAAACCCTCTGCAAACTTGACAGGGGAGGAAGCAACGCCTGAACAACTGGAGGAGATATTTGTAAGTCAGGAACACCAGAAAATTTCAAAAACAGAAGACAGAAAGGAAGGGACCGGGGAAAAAGGTTCAAGTGTTCCTAGCTGACCATGACTGACACCACAGAGCACAGCGTCTGCTGGGAGGCGGAAGGCTGCAGCCCAGGAGCTACGCCAGCCGTGCGGAGACAGGCCCCGATGTCCTGAGCAGCAAGGGCCTCCAGCCTTCTCCTCCCTCAGACAGATGCTGGTTAACAGTTGGCCGCCTGCCACTTTGACACTCCTATACCTGTTTCCCACAAAAAGGCATTGTCTTTGAAAACACACAAAGTTCCTGCCAATTGTTCACAGTCTCTACGTGGCTACCCTGTACAGTAGCTTCGTCTTGTTTAGAGGAGGCCTTCCCTGCCCACATTACTCTAGCTCTTTTGACCTCTGGGACATTTCCCAGCACAGGTGAGACCTGATGTGCCCTTGGTACACAAGCCCAATTTACAGGCTATCCGGTCATCAGATACAACAGGGCCATTTGTTCCCCTGTAATCCTATAGCTCCCTAAATGGAAAAACAAAATCATCAGGAAGTAGGGTCCAGCCAAAGGAGGGGAACAATGGCTCAAAAAAGGGTGTTTGGCACTAATGTTACTCAAGCATCCTTCCCTGGGACCTGTTTCACGTGCAGTTGGCTGGATTACTGGCTCGGAGAGCCTGCCCAGCCAGAAGCCCCGGGAGCTCAGGGGGGCACCCCAGGTGGGGCCTGTGCACAGTGCTTAAATCTCCTTGTCTCCAAACAGATTTCTGTAGGGCTGAACCCAGAGCCGCACGAGTCTCTGCTTGAAACCTGGCCAGAGGTATGTGTGGGTAAGGCAGAGAGGAAAGCCAGCATGGGAAAATCAGGCAAGTGCTGAAGTCAACCAAATACTTCCCAGGAGAGATGCAGGCTTCTTTCAATGGCACTTTCGTTATTTATTTTCTTTGGTGACTTGCATTTTCTTTAAGGGCATTTCATTTGTTTTGTGGCTTTTTTTTTTCCTTGTTACTAAAAAGAAACCGATTTTGAACATGAGTTAACAAGCAGAAGAGTATATACTTATATTTGTTAAGTACAGAAAGAACGCCTTGTATTTTATTTTAGTAAGGTCACAGTGGCTCCAAGTAGGCACGGCCTTTATGGTATGCCTTCAGACTGAGTACAGCAACCACCACGTTTCACCTAGTACCCAGGGAGACCAGCTTCTCATGTATCAACGCTGAGGCAGGTCTTGGAAGGCAAAGAGGGGATTCCGCTCAAGTCAAGATTTTAAGACTAGAAGGGTTGGGGCCAGCAAAAGTAGTAGAGGTGAGGCAGAACAAGTGAATCGAGCTCCAGGCCCAATATCTGCCCTTCTTCCCCTGCTTCAGAGGAGCTCAGTCATTTATCTATTAGCTGTGCAACCTCAGAAGTACAGCCCCTGCCTCCTGCAGGTGATGAAGCAAAGTGATTTGATCAGAGGCAGATGCTCCTAGCACAGTGTGCCACACACAGTCGGTGCTCAGAAAATGTCAGCCATTATTTTGTGTGTGTTCCACATTACAGTTAGAAGAAAGCTTTGAAGTCACTCTTTTGAACCATCTCCCTCATTTAAAAAAAACTGAAAAATAACTTTTAAAATATGCAAATGCAAAAAGTATGTTTTAAAAACCCCATAAATGCATTTGTATAAGAAAAACTCAAACAAAATACCAGAGTAAAATGGAAAAAAAAATCTTTGCTTCTTCATCTACTTTCCCTCCAACTTCCTTCCCCAGAGGCACCCACTCTTATCATTCATTTCCAGACCTTTTTCTTCCATATACAAAGGCTTTTTGCTTTTCTACAAAATGGAATTACACTATGTGTAGTGGGCTGCAGCTTCTATTTTGTATTTAACAATGTATCTCAGAGTTTTTTTCTGTGATAGCACATCTAGATGTATCCCCCATGCTACCACTTCTGAACTGTTTATTCACTACCCCCACAGTATGGATATACTGTATTCTATTTATCATTCTTCAATGATAGAAATCTCCAATTTTTTTGCTTTTAAGGCTGCAGTTCACCTCTTTCTTGGTACATCCTCCTCTACATGTGTGGACTTTTTAGTAGACTTCATATCTGGATGTGTAACTGCTGCCTCACAGGGCATGCATGTTTAAATTTTTGATATATAACAACAACTTTTCTCTCCAAAAAGGCTGTGCCAATTTGTATACAAGCACTATAATCCTGTGTTGTTAGTCTTGTAATTTTTTGCCCACCCAATATAAGAAAATAAGCATCCTGGTTCTATTTTTTTCATGTTTATTAGCCAACCATATTTATTCAGTGAATTTCCTGCTAGACCCTGTATTCATTTTTCTAGTGAGTTACTTGTCTTTTTCTTACTGATTTTTAACAATTCTTTGTATATGCTAGATAGCAATCATTTGTCTTATATAGCTTAAACTATTTTTTCCTAGTTTGTTGTTTATCCCTTAATTATGTTTATGGTCTCTTTTCTGAACAGAATTTTGTTCTTTATATGTTGCCAAATCTTTCAGTACTTCTCTTTATGGCTTTTGGGTTTTATGTCTTGTTTATTTCCCCTCATACTCTGTTATTTACTCTGTTATTTATGAATGGTCTATTCTTTTTGTTCACCAGAGAAATCTGGTCACTGAGTTACAACAGAGTCTGGATTAGACCACAAGTCTGTCTTTACTGCTGGCCCAAGGATTTTCCTACTAAATCACATCGCTTTTATGTTATTACCAGCAGTTAAAAGAAAAAAGTCCCGTTTTCAAGGACTCCTAAAGGTATGACTCTCTCAACTTTGCTTTCTTTCCCTTTTTTTCCCCTTCCCTCTTCATTCTTGCCTGCCCACACAAATTCTGTGTATTCTTTGCATGACGAGGGAGCAGAGATGAGTCAGCCATGATTCTTGCATTCAAGGAGATCAAAGTCTGTGTGTGTGTGTGTGCAATGACGTAAACAGAAATTACTGTAAGACATAAGAATTTGGTTTCCCCATGGCTGGAAATCTGATGAAAACATACTGATGTGTTAGCAGGGAGCCTGGGTTTCTAAAAGAAGTTTTTAGACAGATGCTTTGGACCTGGTCTTTGATTATAGACCTTAAGTGATTTTAACCAACATCATATTCCACCTTTCCAATGGAGGCAGCACAGTCCTCAGTCCTTCTTCATACCTAGAGCTTTAAGCTTTTGGTATCTCTCTGACATGCAGCTCTGTATACCTGGTTTTGAAGTTTATAAAGATATATTGACCTGGTTTGCTCACCAGAAACATTAAGAAAACAAACTCTAAATAAAAACATATCCTCACTGTAATAAAACTCAGTAGATGATAAAGTAATAAAGTATTTGTAATTGAATAAGTGAGGCCTCTGTAACACAAAATTACTAGTCTGTAAAATGGGGCCAATATTTAGGGCATTCTAAAAACACAACAGGATATTTTAAAAATATGAAAGGACAGGACATTCTAAAAACATGGAAGTACTGCATAATGGACAAACAACAAATTGATACAGACTACTCATATGAATTCAGCAAAATCCCTGGAATGGGGGATTAAGCACTTGAGCCAATGGATGGAACCACCGTATTGTAAAGACTGGGTGACGCCCAACCTCCCAACCCACTGACTTCATGTTCCAGGCTCCACTAGGAAGGACTTACCAGAGTTCCATCTGTCAGGGTGCAGCCAGAGAAGCGTTTTGCAAGAAACCCCTCAAAGTTAGTTGTTCTCTGAATAGCAAAAAGAAGTAATTTCACTTCAATTTCCTTAGCTCTGGTCCGCATAATCTTGGCAAGTTCTGTCCTTCAAAATAAAGAGATCAGAATTTTGTCAAACAAAGTGATCATTCAAGATTAAACAAAGCAAAGAATGTTAGGTTATATATATTTTTAATTTCAAATCCTGAGGTCTGTTATCAACTGAGTGTAATGCTTGGGCAACAGAACTGTATATGCTAAGTAAGAATTTTAATGTGCAATTATCCACTAGTCAAAAAGAAATCAAGGATTAAGGACACCAATTTGTTTACATGGCTACTACTGTTTTTATATCTTTAAACCTTTCAATAATTTGTTAATATATATGAAGCACTTACTTAGTATTTTATAAAAAGGCATTTGTCTTACATAATTTCACAAGTCATTAATGACTGAATTACAAAGCCCTCCCTCTTCAGAGAGCTCAATAACCATTGTTCCCAGAAAGCAGGAGCCATGTAAATACATGTGAGAGATGAGAATCCCATGTGAAAAGTGACATGTACATGGTCAGATGGTTCCTGCCTGAGAGGCTTATGCGCCACTCATGCGCGCTCTTTCAGAACTGTAAGGGGCAGTGACGTGAGATTGTAAGGGGCAGTGACATGAGAGTTCTTGGTAAGTACTGAGCTATGATCATCTTCCCACACAAATAAATGACAAAATCAAACAAAGAGTCTCTGCGTTTATTTGAGAATTATGTATCTGTAGGATTTTAGCCAAAATTCGAACAATGAAAGCTTGGCAGCAACCCTGCCACTAGCTGACACAACAGCAGATTTGCTGGCTTTAGTATACTCCCAGTCTCCTGCAGACTTCGTTTTTCACAGTTAGTTTGCAAGTCACTGAACTGTAGGCTAAAGAGAATGTTATCAATTTCTCAAGGAATTCAATCTTTTTTCACTAATCAGGACTTAGAAAGTGACAACCACAACTGACCTTGAATCAGTACTGAAAGGTAATCTAAATCCATGATAGCAAATGTGTTTCTGAAAACAACAACCCCACAGACTATACAACACCAAGAGTGAACCTTACTGTGAACTATGGACTCTGGGTGATGATAATGTGTCAATGTAGGGTCACTGACGGTAACAAAGGTACCATTCTGCTGAGGAATGTTGGTAATGGGGGAGGCTATGCACGTGTGGGGGCAGGGGTACATGGGAAATCTCTGTTAGCTTCTCAATTCTGCTGTGAACCTAAAACTGCTTTAAAAAATAAAGTCTGTAAAAAAAAAAAAACCCAACAGCCAATATCCCTTAAGAAATTCCACTCCCCACAGTATGCTTAATATACTTGATATATGTGATACAAACATAGGGGAAAATATAGGGTGATGAATTATCATAGGGAGACGTGGTCGATGAGCCACAACAGCAGCAGACTTAGCTGCTGTGTTGTATATATATTACTCTGAAGGCCACAAATAAAAGTGCTCTCGCTATAGGCTACTAGCCCAGGGCTCTCAGGTACCTTTTTTCACTTCTTTCCTATCAAGTCTTTGCCATCCCTACACAGAATGCTCTCTCCTCTAGGACTGGAACTCTGAAGTCGTACAAGGTGAAATATAGCTACAACTGGAGTTTGGGAGTTGGTTTGGGGTATATAAAATCTGACTTTCAACTGGAAAGGAGTCTTCTGGGGGTGGGGAGGAGGGAGTCCAGCACAGGTAAAGAAGTTCTCATTAAATGGTGACTTTCAAACAAAGAAAGGTGGAAGTGGTACACAATCAACAAGACAACATGGAACCCCCCAGTGACCAGGGGATTGATTTCAATTAACACCAAAACCAGCATAGAGTTGGAATTTACCTTGTGATGTGGCAAAACTCTACTGCAACCCTCTCGGTCATATACCATTCACGTGGAAACATGCGGCCATATTTCTCCTCGTAGTCCACAAGCTGGCGTTTTATCCAGGCATAGCGTCTGTCGATTTTGTCCAGCCAGGCAACCTTAGGAAGGCAGGAGCAAAATCTACCTCAGTGCTTAGAAGTAGTGTTGACAGTTCAAGGAAATAAGCAAAAACACGACCAATCTATGTCTCACGGTTTCAAAGAATCTAGGCTACTTTTTCCCTTGATCCAGATGGTTCTTAACCCTGGGGACCTATGATTGGGCCTCAGAGGTTTATAAATGTCCTGAAACTGTATGCAAAGTTTTATGAGTAAGGTGTATTTTTCGGGGGAGAAGATCTGTAGCCCTCATTAATTTCTCCAAAGGGTCAGTGACCCCTCAATGGTTAAGAACCACTGAACTACACAGTCAGCCCCTAGGTTTAACAATCAACATTTTAAGACAATAATATTAATAAAGTATAAATCAGTAGACTTGAGAGCCTCAATTTTCAATAATCTTCAAATATAACCTGAGATCTCATTTGGTTAATACTTACATCTTGATTTTCTTGAAAAAGTACTAGATACTCTGACAGATGCTGTTTAACAAACTTTTTGATGATTTCCTGTTTGATTCTGGGGTCCAAAATATTAGCAACCAGACATGCATCTCGTAGGACATTGCTGGGTCCTCCTGGCCTCTGGTAAAACAAACAACATGCACCAGTTCAAAAGCCAGAAACAACTTTTAAGTCTCATGGCCTCTGACAGCTGCTACTTCTTGGTTTTCTCTTGAAGCTATTATTACTCCCACTCCCCTGACACTCATTCTTCTGCTGTGGACGGATATTTTAGTTACTTGCTCCTCAATGAAGACTCACTAAGCTAGTCAGCAGTAGCCAATAAAAAAGCTACTCTGTGCATCAGCAATGAGACAGTTTGGAAACAGGGCCAGCAGTGATTGTAGGAAAATTTGCTTTCTGCTCACCAGCACTGAAATCACCTTGTTGAAAAGCCCTGAAAGTCACAATGACACCAGTCTCATGCCAATTCTAACCTCAAATTCTTGTTCTTAAGGTGCTACATTTGTGCCAAACAGTGGAGCGGTGGCATTTTAAACCTAAAACCAGGTTCCAAACCACCAACCCTGTTTCACTGATGGTCAAACACTCAGATAGGGAGCCAAAGATAAAATATTACAATACTGGCCCCCTGACCTGAACAACAGAAGGATATCAAGGGACTGTACTGATAAATCGCAATGTGGAGGCCTTTGTTATTACTGAAGGCAATTCAGTCTTGCTGAACCTTTCTTTATAACTCACTGAATGAACACAGTTGGCTGGGTTGATCACAGCAAAAAAAACAAAACACTTGGAACCTACTCTTGGCTTAACGAAATAGCCACACAGCCTTGGTACAATTATTAAAACTCACTTGAAAAATAAAGGGGGAAAAAAAAAGGACTGTAACTAGGTGATGATTAAGGTTCTTCAAATCTTTATGAATTTTTTTGGGTCAATTCTGTCCAATTTATCCATCTCAACTGAAGTTTGTTTCACCTTACCTAAGTTGTCTGAAAGCCACGTTAAAATGCTGACTTGCTCCATGCTGAGTAGCTGTTATGTCAATGCTTAGCTGCTCAACTTTTGCTTCTGGATGAAAGTACTTGATCTGACAGAGAAGTCACCAAAGCCAAAACCTATGAGTGCATGGGTTCCTATTTTTTTCCATTTAAAAAGGATGTAATAGGTTACCTTGGATAACTTAAAAAAATATCTTGATTTCCATTTGTGAAATAGGATTAGTAACACAAGGCATTTAAGAAAAGCCAACAGTCATTAAAAAGGAAAAAAGAAAACTCTTAAAAAAATATTAGATCACCCAGCTAGAGAAAAGGGAAGCAACTTGTTAAAGAAAACCATTTTAACTTCATTTGTCTGGTGGAATCTGAAAAAAAGGTCATGGTTAGCTTCTCCTAAATAATAAAGCATGGAGCACATCTTTCCGAAACATTTTGAAGCTTAGATGGTAGCAGAGTATAGTAAAGCAGATGCTGGACTATGAAGAGTCTAGTGCTCATAATTTGTGAATATCTTACAATCCCTTTTTATAGAATCGCTTTCCAATATCCACCTCCCCACAGTTACATCAAATGAATAAGGAATACAAAGTCCTCAGAGGAACAGCTTTACAAATAAGATATCTGATTACTAGAAGATAGCCATAATAGATGCAGACATTAACATCCGGAGCAGGCTTCCTATAGAAAGTAATCTACAAAGCTGGGGCAGCTACACCCCCCTACTTTCTAAATTTCTTTTATGGAGCACAAAGGAAAATGATTAAGAGATTTCCAGTTACTGAATTATAGAGCAGATCCAGGAAACATTCCTTGGCTCAGTAAATGAACATATATCCCTCATCTCCACCCACCAAGTGCAGTGAGGAAGGCTGCTTGCCCGTGCGTGCTTTGGTTCATTTCTGTGTCGAACAATTCTTTTTCTTGAAATAGCTCTAATAATGGAGGGGAAAAAAAAACTTCTGAGCGTTCTTCCCTCCCCAACATATGCAAAGCATTAAGATTATGTCTGCTGCAATTTGGAGGACAGAGCTAAAAGCACTACCCAAACACAATGACAGCCAAGCGAGCAATGCTGGTTACATAAGTGTGACAATAACTCACAAGTGAAACACTGTGAGCTTCCCAGACACAACACAAACAGCAATAGGAACAGTTAGAGCTAATGGGATTGATTCCAAAGGTCAGGATTCTCACCCTTAAAAGTGAGTCTCCTAACGGCGGCACTCAGAGTCACATAAGCCTGTGGATGCCCCTGCGAGTTGTCTTTTATCAAACTGAAACCAATAAGTTATATAACAATCCCAAAAAACACTGCAGCTTGGAGATTTTTTTTAAGCCGAGCCATAAGAAAAAAGGAATTTACTGGACAGATATGATACTGGGCTTGACACACATTAAATTAAACTGAAACAAAGCCTCAGTTTTTGGTGCTAGAAGGACACAGATGAGGAAGCAACACTGCTTTGGGATATTTAAGAATGGTCTCATTACGCTGGACCTTTAGCAAACAGACTTACGGCTGCCAGCAAACACTCTTGGAATGATAAACTAACTGTAGTGGGTGTGAATTAGGCAAAAATGGTGATAATATTAAGACTGGAGGGAAAATGTAAAACAGTACCTTGGTACCCTGGGAAGGAAATGCTTCCTCAAAATCAGCCAGGATTTGCTGTCCTAACTCAGTCTGGGCAGCCTTCACTCTGTAGGGAAAAGAGAACATATCACTGCTTGGCGTAATTTTCAAATATCCATAAGTAATTATGCAAAGATCCATAGGGGTCATAACTGCTGAAGTCTTTAAAGATTATCCAGGAAAGTGGGAAGGTGTGGCTAGACAAGAGAGGCCACACACTAGTTAGTAGCAGTGGTAAGACCAGAATCCAGGCATCCGATTTACTCTCATGATGGATTTTCTCTATCCCAAAGTTCTTCCAGGTTATCCCTCACCTGTTGGGAGGTAGTATACATTAATCTTTAATAATGTCATTAAGGGGTAGTTAAGCAGCAGGAAAATGGTATATAATAATGCCCAAATCGAATATAAATTCATTTTGGATTACTGGTGTAACTGCTCTCCTGTCCTCGGCGTACAGAACGGGAAGAGGGCTCCATGCTGCTGCTGAGTTGGTTTTTCAACCTAGAAACCAACATCAGGATCCTAAGTTTTGACCAATGAACAAAAAGAATGTTTTCTAGAGTAAAAAGGAAAAGATCTAAATGACAAAAGGAAATGCAAATTTAAGTTCATTCAGAAGGCTGTGAATACAAAGGCTGAGTTACAGAGAAAATGAGTTAGAAAGGGGAGGACAGTATTTACCATGGTGGTTTACATGTATACTAAGAGCTCAAGGAATAGCTGTCAGCTTAGATGAAAGAGGAGAAAGGAGAAGCAGCTGGGATGGGAAAGGAATTGTGTGTCACAGCCCCTGAAAGCAATTACACCCTCCATCAGCCCCCAGGAGTTGGACGCCTCACTCCGGCCCCAGAGCTGGACTCGCTGAGCCCAAGGCAAATACTTCACCTTTGCTAAAAGCACCATAAAATAGTGTTCTTCCTTTTTTGGTCTCCACCCTGTTACTTTGGAATTAACTTTATGGAGTTTCTTGAAATGGTGAATAGCTCAAAACCACAGTTTCTTTGGCTATTAGGAAGCTCCTGGTGACATACTAAGATTTATTTTTTTTAATGAGGATTTAGGCAGGATCCAAAACACTCTTTTTTTCCTGTGGCATAGTTATAATTATGCCTTATTCCAAATGCTTCCCAGGGTTTTCCAGTATCTTCAAAACATTTAAAAACCACTCTTACAAGTGGTTTGCAGCTGCTGCTGTCACTTTCCAAGGGGGCTAGAAATGACAGAGATAGGCTATTACTGGAGTAGCCCCTAAATCAGAATCAGGGCTGTCCATCTAGAGTTGCTCAATAGACAATGGGAAACATTTGTGTGAGCTCATATAGGACAGAAGAGAACACACTTTTGTAAAATTGTACCTTGGAGGTCTTGTGACTCCACGTATTGGGCCAGGAAGACTCCTCTGGTGCCAGGCCACAAGCCAGAGCCTCCAGATCCTCAGACCCCTCTGTTCCTGCTCTCCTTTTGGCAACACACAGTAACCACTGGTTCCCTCCTAAGCCACAGGGACTACTGCTGGAGTGGAAATCCCTGGCCAGGGACATTCACAGTCATATCCTCAGGGCTCCTGAGCATCTCAGTGATATGATGGTCCTAGCTCTGCCTCTGTCACTCCACCACCCCACCATCCCCTAACTCCCTATTCTTGCTGGATATGAAATTAGGATGCCCGAAAAGACAGGCAGAGCCTCCGATAAGGCTTAGCAGTTCTACAGTGCTGAGGAGAGGGTGAAGTACCAGACAGTGATGTGCAAATCCCCTTTGTCATCTTGTTCAATCCATTTTCAAAGTCATTTCTTGAGACAGTCTAGACTTAGCTGTGCCACTAATGAGCTACATGTAATCATAAGCCACTTCCTTAACATGGGTCACAACCAAGAATAGGTATGAAATGAGAGGGTGGCAATGGAGGCCTGGACTGGAAGCCTTTCACTGTCCTCTCCAGTACTGACTTAGCACCCATCCTGGAGTGCTAGCAGGCAAGAACATCCATCTCTACAGGTGACTTCAAGTTGGATGTATAACTAATATTGGAGCAGAAGAATAAGCTTCTGCACATGACAGTTTCCAAATGTAGTTTCTGAAGTGTCTATCGGTGACTCAGATAAAAGAGCAACCATTTCCCTTATTGACATTAATGATGGTATTTCTAAACCCAAACCATGATCTCATGCACTTTCAGGGTGAGATGTGAAT
Organism: Phataginus tricuspis; assembly: GCA_029783875.1. Taxonomy (NCBI): domain Eukaryota; kingdom Metazoa; phylum Chordata; class Mammalia; order Pholidota; family Manidae; genus Phataginus; species Phataginus tricuspis. Next base: position 4,540,511 of record JAQQAC010004778.1, on the reverse strand, counting down.
AGTTAGTCTTTACAGTCAGTTGCCTAAACAGAATCCTAGAAAGAAGTCAACAAACTTTAAAGAACATGTTTGGCCTCACTCCTTTACATTCCTTTACACTGTCAACCAGTCAAAAATATTTCATGTATAGGAGGGTAGACAAAGCCCTGAAAAATATTTTTTTAGTTCAAGGGTTTCACAGATTATAAGAGAATGCAAGAATATTCTGTTCTTTCTCAGGAAATATTGACTGATACTAGAAGCACTGTTTTCATGGATATTCTTAAGCCAGGAGGATTTGAAATGTAAAGATGATATTAAAGAAAAGAAATCCTTCATCCAAAGCTACATTTGACATTTAAGCATTTTCCAGAAGGGTAGTTGGAAGAAATAGCTATATTCAAGTTAAGGCCCGTGAACTTCATATTTCAAATGTACAGGCAAAGATTTCAGAATATAACCTTTCATATGACTTCTACAATTTATAGGCAACAAGCTATTAAATAAGAGAAACTGAAGCCATGCATAGGGTGTAACTCCCTGCCTTCTTCCCTCCCTCCAAACAAATAGCTATTTCTATCATTTCCAGATGGTTCTACCATTGCTATGTAAACATAAGAGAGGAAAATTCACCAGAAATGATGCTAAAAATAAAAAGTCTGGACCTTCCTCAAACTTTTAGTACTTCTTGAAAAACAATTTCAGTCAAGCACTAACAACTAGAGATTTCTTCTCTTGTGTTATTTTTAGTGTTATTTAATAACACATATTCTGTATTTACCTACATAAAACTTTTGCCAGTTGAAGTTGTGAAATGAACTGAAAGAAAAGTAAATCCTGTGTTCACAACATATCTCACGTGATAATGCATGTTGGGAGCACCGAAACATATTGATGGAATGTTAGATTTTTCTCTTTTTAAGGGGAATGTCCTCACAACAGTGATCACAAAGTTCCTTCAAATTTATAAAAAAATATTTTAACGTTTTAAAAAGTGCTAAGAAGCAAAGAGTCCTAAATGAGTGTCTTCTTTCTTTGTCCCTACATTGCTTTCTTATAAACAAAACTCAGTTCTACCACATTCCTGTAACAACACAGCCAACTGGTAACCAACTCTTCAACACGTCCCCCACCTCATGGTTACTGTCTTGGTAAGATTCTTATCTTTTCTACTACAGAATACAATCTCAATCTGCAGTCTCTTGTACCTATAATCCACCAGATTTTTACAAAAAACAAATGCAGGTTTGCCTCCCCCTGCTTGAAACCTTTCATTGTCCACAAAATAAAGAACAGAATCTTTAGCAAGGCAAAATCTGACCCTACCTATGTATGCGGTCTTTCGCTCTCCATTGCCTCCCAAAGTACCACAACGTTCTCTTACTCTTCTATTGTTTCCCCCTCTCACTTCTTGTCTTGGTAACAAGATCCTACCTATTCTTTTAAGATCAGATAAAAATAGAATTCTTCTATGACCCCTGCTCTCAGCCTCTGCAGGTTGAATCCGTCAGTTCCTCTTTGGAGATCCTGCTATGCCTTGTACAGCAAGGACCAGTTTTGTTATATCCATGCTACACTGAAATCTTCTACTAGTGTCTCTTCTCCACGTAAAAATGGTAAACTCCTGAGGGCAGAGAGTATGTATTTCTTATTTTTGTGCTTTCAGTACCCCAGCACAGGGCCCAGTATATAGAAAGTGCAGAGTAAATATCTATTAGGTATATGAAGGAAAGAGTAAGTGACTGGGGGAAAAGATCAACTCTGGATTATTATGAGGGTAAAGGGAGGTGGTACTGCCTATTTCCTCCTTCCCCCATCCACTGAGAACAACTCTGTCTTCTCCACTCTAGTTTTTTCCTTTCTTGCAGCTCATTAAGCCCTATTTGCTCTCTTGGCTACTTTACACCCCCACTGTGATATGGCCATCAGCCAGCTCTAAGTGTGAAGGAGTTCGGAAGGATGAGGGAAAGGGCGGTGATTTCCCTAGTCTTCTGCCAAGTTCTGTTCTGACATTCCATAATAGTTCTTTGGCATTTCCACTATAAGATGGCACACTGAGGACACGTTGCAATCTCCCCTTCCTGCCCATATCCTTACCATAATAATGAAAATATTTTAATAAAAATCCAGAGCCAGGCAAGAAAAGAAGTGGTAAACTATAAACTCTGAGGACTCGAGGGTAGGACAAGATTGAAGAAGGACTGCTTAAAACTGCTTCTCAAAAATGAGGGTACGCAATCCCTATCAAACTACCAACAGCTTTCTTCAATGAACTGGAACAAATAATTCTAAAATTCATATGGAACCAGAAAAGACCCCGAATAGCCAAAGCAATCCTGAGAAGGAGGAATCAAACAGGGGGAATTACGCTCCCTGACTTCAAGCTCTACTACAAAGCCACAGTAATCAAGACAGTTTGGTACTGGCACAAAAACAGACCCACAGACAGTGGAACAGAATAGAAAATCCAAACATTAACCCAAACATCTACAGTCAATTAATATTTGATAAAGGAGCCTTGGATATACAATGGGGAGATGACAGCCTCTTCAGCAGCTGATGTTGGAAAAACTGGACAGCTACATGTAAGAGAATGAAACTGGACTACTGTCTAACCCCATACACAAAGGTAAACTCAAGGTGGATCAAAGACCTGAATGTAAGTCATGAAACCATAAAACTCTTAGAAAAAAACATAGGCAAAAATCTCTTGGACATAAACATGAGCGACTTCTTCATGAACATATCTCCCCGGGCAAGGGAAACAAAAGCAAAAATGAACAAATGGGACTATATCAACTTGAAAAGCTTCTGTACAGCAAAGCACACCATCAGTAGAACAAAAAGACATCCTACAATATGGGAAAATATATTCATAAACAATGTATCTGATAAGGGGTTGACATCCAAAATATACAAAGAACTCACGCACCTTAACAAACAAAAAACAAATAATCCAATTAAGAAATGGGCAGAGGACATGAATAGACACTTCTCTAAAGAAGAAATTCAGATGGCCAACAGGCACATGAAAAGATGCTCCACATCCTGGTCATCAGAGAAATGCAGATTAAAACCACAATGAGATATCACCTCACACCAGTGAGGATGGCCAACATCCAAAACACAAACAACAACAAATGTTGGCGAGGATGTGGAGAAAAGGGAACCCTCCTACACTGCTGGTGGGTATGCAAATTAGTTCAACCATTGTGGAAAGCAGTATGGAGGTTCCTCAAAAAACTCAAAACAGAAATACCATTTGACCCAGGAATCCCACTCCTAGGAATTTACCCTAAGAATGCAGCAGCCCAGTTTCAAAAAGACAGATGCACCCCTATGTTTATTGCAGCACTATTTACAATAGCCAAGAAATGGAAGCAACCTAAGTGTCTACCAGTAGATGAATGGATAAAGAAGATGTGGTACATATACACAATGGAATATTATTCATCCATAAGAAGAAAACAAATCCTACCATTTGCAACAACATGGATGGAGCTAGAGGGTATTATGCTCAGTGAAATAAGCCAAGCCGAAAAAGACAAGTATCAAATGATTTCACTCATATGTGGAGTATAAGAACAAAGAAAAAAAACTGAAGGAACAAAACAGCAGCAGACTCACAGAACCCAAGAACGGACTAATAGTTACCAAAGGGAAAGGGACTGGGGAAGAAGGGTGGGAAGGGAGGGATAAGAGGGTAAAAGGGGCATTACGATTAGGGGGGGCACGGGGAGGGCTGTACAACTCAGAGGAGACAAGTAGTGACTCTATAGCATCTCACTACGCTGAGACAGTGACTGTAATGGGGTTGGTGGGGGGGACCTGATGAAGGGAGTACTTTAATCACCATAATATTGCACATGTAACTGTAGGTTAATGATACCAAAATAAATTGTAAAAAAAAAAAAAAAAAAATGAGGGTAGCAGATATCAGGAGCAGGAGGGCAGTTGCCCCGAGACAACTGCCAGTGGGGTATGTTGGGCTCCTGAAAGAGAAGCATCAAAGCCAGTGTCTAGGGCTACATCCTGGCCTTGAATACTCAGGTCAGGAGTGGGTATGGGGCTGATTAGACTGACAGTGAATCTCAAAGCCAAAAATGAGCCTCCTGCTAGGAATCACCAAACACTGGAGGAATGCTGACACCAAGAGAGAGAGAGTCTCATGTTCAACAAACTGAAGAACTTACACCAGAGATCAGAGAAACAACGGGCAACTCAGAGCTTTAAAATACATACAATTTATATTCCCTGAGAAATTTAAGAGGATATTATAATGCCCATGAAAAAAGAGTAACTCGAGATCCTAAAGATTAAAGTTGGACTGTTGAAACAGAAACTTAACAGCTAGGTCAAATAGCAGAATGGACACGATTAAAGAATAAATTAAAGCAGCAAGGCTGAAATGAGGAATTCAGCCTAAAAGGACAAGAAGATGCAAAATATGCAAGAAAAATTAAGAAATACGGAAGCAGATCTAGAGGTTCCAATATTCATGTAATAGGAATTCCACAAAGAGAGAAAATAGAGAACAAAGCATAAAGACTACTCAAAGAACTATTAGAGAACAACTTCTCAGAATTTAAGAAACTCATGAGTCTTCAGATTAAGGACGTGTAAGTACAGAGCAACATGAATGAAAAAAGACGTAGGTCCTCATGAAATTCTTGATTCCCCCACCAAAAATCTCAAAATCTCAAATGCTTCGAGAGCAAAGTAAACATCAAAGAAAAACATATTATCTTACAAAGGAATAAGAACCAGATTGGCCAGATTTTTAATAGGCAACAATGAATGCCAGATGATAGATTTGCCTAGTCTATCATACAACAGCCAATGGGTGGAAGCAACCCAAGTGCCTGTCAACAGATGAAAGATTAAACAAAATGTAGTATATACACAGAATGGAATATTCACCCTTAAAATGGAATGAAATTCAGATACGTTCTACAATATGGATGAACCTTAAAAAGTAAGCTGGACACAAAAGGACAAATATTGTATGACTCCTTATGAAGCACCTAGAATAGGCAAATTCACAGAAACAGAAAATAGAACAGAAGCGAAGTTACCAGAGGTGGGGGAGAAGTGGTAATGGGAGTTTCATTAATGAGTAAGAATTTCTGTTTGGAGTAATGGAAAAGTTCTGTAAATAAAAGCGGAGATGGTCATAAAATACTGTGACTGTAGTTAATGCCACTGAGTCGTACACTTAAAATTAAGAATATTAAATTTTATGTTATGTATATATTAACAAATGAAAAAAAAAGTAGGAAACTTGAATAGACCAATTACCTTTGAAAAAATTGATGTGAGAGTCAAAGGTCTGCCTCAAAAATAGGTAACACACCCAGAGAGTTTAATAGGCAAGATGTACCAAATCTGACAAAGGATTAACCTCTAGAAAACAAAGAGAATGCCTGCAAACCAGTAAAAAAGGGATAAATAACTCAATAGACAAATAAAGGACATCAACAGGCATTTCACAGAGGAAATGCAAATGGCCAATAATCAAAACAAAAATAAAACTACTCTTATTTTTATTTCTATTAAAAAAATTTTTTTTGTTTTTTGTTATTAAAATTTTAAATGCATATAACCTATGACCCAGAATCTATCCCAGAGAAACACTTGCAGGTGTGCAAAGGGGGTAGATTTTAAAAATTAAAAGCAAACAATCTAGTGATATGAAAATGGTTAAATAATCTCTGGTAAATTATACTATGGAATTCTATGTGTCATTTAAAAAGAATGAGGTAGGTCTATATATATATGGATGTGGAGAAATCTCTAATACACATTGGTAGGCTTAAAACAAAAAGCAAGTTTCAGAAGAAAGCATATGGTGTGAAACCATTCATCTAAAACAAAGCAAAGCAAACCCATGAACTGAAACTACAGATTTATGTAAATGAGCAGATAAAAATTTAGGGAGATACACATTAAACTGCTAAGCTACTACCTCTGTGGGTAGCACTGGGATTTGAGGTGTAAAGGGGACTTCAGTTTCCTCTGTATATTTGCCTTTTTTTAAAAAAGAAAATGTATGTATGTATTACTCATATAGTTAAAAACAAAGAAACTTAGGGAAAAAGAGGCCTGTAGGAATCAGGTCTTAGTATGAAGATAGAAGTGAAAATGATGGCGGCTGCTAAGTGCCAGCCGCTTCATTCCTTTGTTGCAAGAAAGGTTAGGACTCATCAATCACCATTACCTCTGCCTTCTCAGTATTCTCCATGCTGCTCTTTCTAATAGAAAAGACACTGAATTCACCATCCCTCAGCCTCCTTTAGAATCTTTACCCTCCTTCTCTCTATAAACCTTTCTTTCTTCTGGCTCTGCACCTGGGATTAGAACTCAACAGAGGTAGGAAGCAAAGAATAAGGTTAAAGAGGCTAACTCATCATTTTAGCACCTCTTAAGTTCTAGTGGCCGACTATATTTTCCAAAGATTGCCACAACAATGTACCCCATCCCATGGGCTCTTTTTACCAATATGACTTTGACATTCTTCTTGTTGGGGGCTGGGAGAGATGATGTTTCCTCCTCTTGACTCGTGGCAGCCTTGTGACTACAGAAGTGATTGCATGTGACTTCTAAGGCCTGGTTCTCTTGGGACGCTCGTTTTTGGCACCAGCCACCTCAGCCAGAGGAAGCCCAAGCAGCCCGCGGAGGGCAACCCCACTGAATCCTAGCTGGCAGCAAGTACCACCTTGCCAAGTGTGACAAGAGCCCATGGGTCCTCTGGCCCCTCCTTGAGCCACCCAGCTGGTGCTGCATGAGCAGCGACGAGCTTCTCTGGCTGTGCCAGGCCAAACTACATGAGCAAAATAACTGCTGTTGCAAACCACTAAGTTTTGTAGGGGTTGCTTACAAGGAAAAGACAATCGGAACAGTTTTCCTCACAAATGTGGACAACTAAGAATTGTCCATTCCCACCATGCACCAGCTTCTATTCCAGTGATGCCAACCAGCAATGATCTAACATAGGTAGCTTTAGAAGACATGGTAAGGAGTCAGTAAGGCGTATGGTAGATGTGACGTCTGCATCACACAGAATCAGATGATGTCTGAGGTCCGTTCTTACAAGAAGATTCTACAATGGACATACTGAGCTAAGAGCTTAAGCACTTTTAGCACCATCTTCTCCTAAAGGGAAGATCATTTTCTCCAATGACATTTTACCTTTCAGAAAGCTGCCGGATCTGTGGAATTCCCATATACTTGTGGAAGTGCTCCAGAACATTCATTACACCCTGAAGAAGATTGGCAACTTCTCCATACTGTCTTCGCCTAGTCATGGCTCTGCAAGGAAATAACAAGTTGAGAACTCTAGAAAAGCACTAGGGGTCCGAGCTACAGACGTGAGATAACCAGACAGATATCTACTAGATTTAGTAACCATTTCCTGAGCACTGAGTACGCACGGTGCTGTGCAATGGGGGTGGAAAAAGTGACTTAGCCCAAATCCTCAAGGTGACATCGTTAGTAAGGGAGAGCCAAGCACACGCCTATCTAACTTAGCCCAAGTAAGATGAACTGAGTTCTAAATAGAAGTGGAAGTTACATGCTATGGGAGGTATAAAAGATCATGTAAGTGATGGATTCTCATCGGGTAGGGGGAGGAAATCTGGGAAGACTATGGATTTGGGTTGGATATTATGGGATTAGGAGGCTCTTGACAGAAAACAAGCATAGAGATGTTACCATCTAAGGATTACAGCATATGGGCAAATCAAACATCTTCCCGGGATACAATAAAAGGCATTTCTAGGCATTTCCATGTTAACTCAGATCTGTAGGTTGTAAGCCAATGTTAAGTTAACTCTGTGTCAGATGTGTTTACTTTGCTTACTGCTAAGGTTAATGAAGCTTAAATAAAGGAATGCTGATAAAATCAACAGTTACAGCAAGGAAGGACAAACTACTCAATCTAAATTTTTCACTTGGGTTGGGCTTTTAAGTTCAATGTTTAATTTATGACTTCCTTTAAAAGGCATTTTGAAAGACAGGATCAAGTTCAAGCCAAGGTGTTATGTCGCCACCATTGTCTGGTCTGATAGTTTGGTGGGAAACACTGAGAATGTGGGGGAAGGACCAGGAAACTGCTCTTTCAGTCTCCACTGGCCCTCTGATCTCTCTGATCACTACTCACAGGAGAGTGAACCAGGGTTGTCTAAAACTCACACGATGCCTGGGAGAGATCAGGAAGGAGTCTGACCCTCTCCTCTCCCAACTCTAGGCACTGTATCTAAATTTCTGTGAAGATGCTCTTTCTCTGTCTACATATGAGATTGCACTGAGGCTGGAGCAGGGCAATTCTCAGCCTGAGACAGACCACAGAAGTGAACTGTCATGTTGTAATCTTGCTAGTCAAAGAGGCCTTTGGATTGCTTCTTCGTGGTAAATAACCAGCCAGCTCTTCTTTTTAATACCATTTCTTATGTCCTCAGGTATCATTGCTTAGAGCTCCTCTATAAATCAAACAGGAAGCTATTGTCTTTGAAAAAGTGGGTTGGGAAAAAAAAAGAAGGTTGAATGATAAATCAAAGATCTGTTTCCATACAGTACATTCAACAACAGTGCAACTCAGCCCAACACAAGCAGGAACATGTGCCATGGCAGGCACCACAGGGAGTGATGATGGCCCAGAATGACCTTGCCGGCCTTGATGGCAGAGGTCTACCCCATAGAAGTGACCCGTACTCTGATGTCATTCTCCACCTGCCCTCCGAGGCCCCTTCACACTCACTGGCACCTACCTCACTTCAGAGTTTCAGATGTTTGTTATGTTTTGCATGTCAGGGAGCAAAAGTGGTGACTGGACATTTGAGACCAATTTGCAGAAAGTGGGGCAGGATAGTGAGATTTTCCTGGCTGAGAAGTAAATAAACCAATGATGCCATTTTCTTTATGTGACACACTTACTTCCCGTGGACCCAGAAGAGAAAGTCGACATTGCTTACTCAAGGGAATCGACGCCACCTGCCAACATGTGCAGGTGGTTCAGTGTTGTGATTGAGGTGGTCAGGTGGCGTTTGGCATGATCTAGCTGCTTAATATCGCGGGTGATTTCTTTAACCTAAATATTGAAAAACCACAGGAGAAGAAGGAAGAAGATTAAGAAAGATGTAAATCCATCAGCAAGAAGCTCCAAAAGAAAACAAAGAGAATGGAGCAAGGGAGAAAACAGCTACAGTTAGCCCTGGGAAAAAATAGACATTCTCATGATACATAATCAAAATAATTACCAATCATGCCATTATAAATTAAAGTTGTACTTATTCAGCAGACTTAATTAAGGATTACAAAATCCTCAGGTGTGAAAATGAAATGAATTTTTAATTTTTCACCCCAAATGGAGTGCTCCAAAGAGCAATTTAGTATGGAGCATAAAGGGTCTGCGAGCCAAATACAGCACATCTCCTCTAGAACAAGGTCAGAAAAGTATGCCTCCTGACACCGGGCTCTTAGGTTCAGTACAAAATGGACAGATCAGTTGGCTAATTCCATGGAGATGGTCTGTATTCCAGGAACTAGCGTTTTTGCCTGAACCCCAGCACTTTCAAATCAGGAAGACAAAACCATAACCTCCGTAACATAAGCTTAGTATGTAAGGTAGTAAGAGGAAGGTATAGTCTTCAGGGAGGGAGAAGGCAACTGGGGGAGTTAAACTGGGACAGTGTGTCATTGTAAGTATATTTCAGTCATTAGAAAAGTGCATTCAGTAGTGAAGTTGGAATAATTCTCCAACTTTATTTACACCTAGATGGAATTTTTCACTAAAATGCTTGAGTTTATGTTTACAAAAAAATTTTCTGAAGAGCAGTTTGGTTTCCCAGGTTCTTTGATACCTGGAAGGAAGGGAGCGTCTGCATACCAGGCACAAATGTTCTAGTCACTGGAAAGATTTCTCTCCCATTAAAAGTGTGAAACCTGGTAGTGAGTTAAGTTCATGTGACCTGTTTGTTTCAGAGTCTGATCACTCTAGGTGAACTCGAAATGAATATGACCCACTTAGCTCAGTGCCACATCCACAAACCTGCGGGGCTGACCTGGATCTTGCCAGTAAAAAGCCTCTTTCACGGAGACTTCCCCATCAAGCCTGCTCTCTCTCTCTTTAACCCTCCGGCCATCATAATTTCTCTATTTCCATTGTGCAAGGAAAAAGATAGGTTAAGAACCTAGCACCTCTTTGCTGAATAACTGAGTTTGGGGAAAAAAATCAGGAGTGGTATAATAAACTAAATAGAGGAGTTTGGCCCTATAATCTGATCATTCACTTCTAAAACTGATATTAGACGTTTCTACAGTGCTACAAAAAATCTCTGCACCCTCTTCTAGGTTCCTCAGCTCTAACATCAGGAGCCTTTCACTTCTGTGTTGAAAGTCCCAGTCACCTATGACTCTTCTCATTCCTGCGTCATTAGTCAGCCACTGGATTCTGAGTATTTTTCCTCTGCCTCATCTCAAGATCTGTCCCTTTCTACTCCTTCTTCAGACCCTCACTGCTCTGCACTGGAGCCCCCTGGGCTCTCCATTCTCATGGTTTCCCTCTTTCTCCATCACATATCCTTTGCTTCTCTAGACAACCTGAACTACTTGTTAATCCCTAAACAAAGCCCCAAATGGCAGCTCACGCACACGGAGTGCTCAGGTCAAACTGGTCTGCAAACAGAACACCCATAGTTAATTTACCTCTTTTGTTACCCATGGGCAGCCAAAAAAGGGCAGAACATGGCCTAGCAGGTTTTGGAATCCAACAGCTCTAGGACTGAATCCCAGCTCTTTCCACTCTGCTCACCAACTCGGTGTTCCAGAATGAGCTGCTAAGCCTCACTGTGTCTCAGTTTCCTCATCTATAAAGTGGGTAATCATAAAAACTACCATGATAATAAAACCTTGTTTGCAAGGCTACATTAGGTTATTGTCTAGAGGAGCTGGCGTGGTGTCTGGCACACTGAAAGAGCTCAAAAAATATCAGTTCTCCCTTTAGTCCTACCTCCTCTTCCCTTTAGCAAAGCATTGCAGGAAAGCACACTGCTTTAAAATAAAACATCTCCTGACTTTAGAAGCAGCCTACTCAAACTGTTATTGCATCCCTCCTGAGCTAGAGCAGGGAACCTAGTCCAGAACAGGAATATCTAAGTAAGAAATCTGAGTACAGTAAACGCCAGCAGAAGTCACATCTGATCATGTCACCTGATAATCGAGCTTCAGGGACATGTGGATGGTGCTGAGTGTAGAATATCCTTGGGGGAAGAACCACAGATCTAAATCCCTTCCTGATGGCAAACAGCTTCCTCTCAAAGGCTATTCAATTCTGTGGTGAAGCACAAATACTATTTTTCTCCCTTTGATGAAAGTTCTCTTCCTTCGACAACTAGTTTGGCAATGAAGGTCCCTAACACTCCTGCCTGGGAGTAGGAGCAGGAGGAGCTAATGATACGAACAGCATCAACAGCATTGCTCAGGCCTGCCTGTGTGCCCTGCCCTACCACACTGAAGCCTGACAAGTCTACGATGAGCATGTGACTATTATCTCCATCTGCGGTGAGGAACTTGGGTACTGAGGCGTTAATAACTTGCCTAAGGCCCAAGGTAAGCAAGTGGAGTCTGACTTCAGAGGCCATGCTTTCCACGACCACCTCAAACTGCTGTTCCTCATCCCCCCCCAGCTGAAGGCCTGGCCCTCCCATCCCACACTCCATATCCTTCCTTATCTTGCCAGATGGCCACTGAAGAAAAAGATATGTGGAAATGCGACCTCAGATCTGTGCCTGGAGTGAATTATAATAAGATGTAGAGAGAAGAATTTGTAAAGGTTCGGGAGTTTTTGTAACCAAACACGGTAAGGGGAAAAATGACATTAATAATGGCTCCCATTCATTGAGCAACTAACATAGGCCTGGTACTATGCTCAGTGCTCTTCATACGTTTTAATTCTTACAACCCTTTGCGGTAGATGTTATTAGTATTATTTTACAGTTGAAGAAACAGGAATTCAGAGACAATTCAGAGACATTACAGCCCAGGAGCTAGCTGGCATTGTGCTGGCTAGCTAGTGCCTCCCAAGGAGTAGGAGTGGGTGAGGCTGGATTCTTGGTCAGTAGAGGGCCCTTCTCAGACACCACTGGAGAACACAAATTTGTAGGGGGAGAACTTAATCAACACCATAAGCATGTATCGTGGCAGGATACATCCCGCCTCCCAGGTCCAGAACCAGTTTTCATGTGATACCAAGTTACATATGGTATATCTTTACTGAAAAACACATGACACAAACAAATGCTAGAGAAAGAACTCCAAAATGACTAGGAAACTATTTTGGGGAAAGAGGGAAACGTTTCATATTTAAAGAGAAGGCAGCAGGGATGGTGAGTCACTGCATCTCTAGCAGCCCCTCCCAAATGGGTCTGGAAGGTCTGCCCAGGGCTTGGCTTTAGAGCTGTGGGTGCTGTGGTTGGCAGCAAGTGGGAGCAAAAGCCCATTAATTAGGATGACTGGACAAGAAGCTAACTTGCTCTTATAGTGCAAAAAAGTTAGAAGGAAACCTACACTTACCATTTGCTCTGATTTTTCTGCTTTGTCTTTGATATCTTTGATTTTGCTAAAGAGCTGCTGAATAGCTTTCTGGGCCTCTTCAAGGGCCTAGAATAAGAGAAATAAATGAAAAACAAGTAGCAACACCAGACAAGGTCAGTCACTATACCATAATCAAGTACAGCTTCAGAAGAATATTATCACAAAGCTGTCTTGACTCATTGTACTTATACTGACAACTTTACTGACCAAAGTAGTTGCAGAAACAGATAGAGGCCAGCATGTGGATACAGGTACTCAAGATTCTTGCTAATCTGAATCATAAAGTTTTAATTTATGGTTTCAGGTCCTTTAAAGTCATCTGAGTCCTTTTAAGTCACTGATCAAGACATTTAAGTCTTTGATCCATTTCAAGTTTGTTTTTGTGTATGGTCTGAGAAAGTGGTCCAGTTTCCTCCTTTTGCATACAGCTAATCCAGTGTTCCCAACACCATTTATTGAAGAGATGGTTCTTTCCCCATTGTATATTCTTGCTTCTTTTGTGCAGATTAATTGATCATAGAAGGATGGGCTTATTTCTGGGCACTCTGTTCTGTTCCATTGATCCATGTGTCTATTTTTGTGCCAGTACCATACTATTTAATAATTATAGCTTTGTAGTATAGTTTGAAATCTGGGAGTGTGATGCCCCTAACTTTGTTCTTCTTTCTCAAGATTGCTTTGGCTATTCAGGGTCTTTTGTAGTTCTATACAAATTTTGGGATTACTGGATCTAGATGTACGACCTGAAACCATAAAACACCTACAAGAAAGCACAGGTAATAAACTCTGGGACATCAGTATCGGTAAATTTTCTGGATATGTCTCCCCAGGCAAGGGAAAAAAAAGCAAAAAGTAAAAAGCGGGACTACATCAAACTAAAAATCTGCACAGTGAAGGAAGCCATCAATAAAACAAAAAGGCAACCTACTGAATGGAGAAGATATTTGAAAATGAAATGTCCAATAATAGATTAATATCCAAAATATACAAAGAACTCATAAAACTCAATACCAAAAGAGAAATAATCTGATTAAAAAATGAACGGAGGACTTGAATAGACATTTTTCCGAAGAAGACATACAGATGGCCAACAGACACATGAAGAGATGATCAACACCATTACTCATCAGGGAAATGTAAATCAAAACCACAATAAGGTATCACCTCACATAAATCAGAACAACTAATATAAAAAAGATAGTAAGTGTTGGTAAGGATGTAAAGAAAAAAGAACCCTTGTGTACTGTTGGTAGTTATGTAAAGTGGTGCAGCCACTATGGAAATGATATGGAGGTTCCTCAAAAAATTAAAAATAGAAATACCATACGGACCTGTAATTCCACTTACGGGTATTTACCTGAAGAAAACAAAAACACTCATTTGAAAAGATATATACTCCCCTATGTTTAACACAGTATTATTTAAAATAGCCAAGATATGGAAGCAACCTAACTGTCTAGATGAATAAAGAAGATGTGGTGTGTGCGTGGGTGCGGGCAAACAGAATATTACTCAGCCATAAAAAAGAACGAAATCTTGTCATTTGCAACAACATGGATGGGCCTAGACGGTAATATGCTAAGTGAAATAAATCAGAGAAAGACAAACACATGATTTCATTTATATGTGGAATCTAAAAAACAAAATAAAAGAACAAATAACCAGAAACAGACTGATAAACACAGAGAACAGACTGGTGGTTGCCAGAGGGGAGAGGTGGAGGAATAAGTGAAATAAGTGAAGGGGATTAAGAGGCATAAACTTACAGTTATAAAATAAATAAGTTGTGAGATGAAAGGTACAGAATGAGGAATATAGTCAATATTATTAAAATAACTTGATATGGTGACAGATGGTAGCCATACTTATCATGGTAAGCATTTTGTAATATACATAAATGTTTTACACCGTAACTTTTATAACTATTATAATATATATAATACATATATATAAAGTATTGTATCAACTATACTCAATTTTAAAAAGCTTTAATTTAAAAACAACTATTTCCTTCCAGCTCAGTGATTACTATATGTTGCTTATGATTACAAATAGGACATGCACGTATGTGCACCTGTGCATGTGTGCTGTGAATGTGTGTGTGTGCATGTGCACACTGGCATAGTAAAAGCCTGCAGAGAGACAGGTGGCTCTAAGTTAGGGGAAGCTCTGAATTTTGAAAAGTTTTATATCCAAAAAAAAAAAAGTCACAACTGTGCATGGGGATTCCAGAACCGCAGCAAACCTTAAAGACATTTATAGCATCCCATTTGGAAAACTATGAAACAAAGTGAGAAAGGGACACTTAAAGCTAACGGTGAGCCAAATGTTTCCACTGAAATAAAAACCTACTAAGATGGATGACACGTTAAAAGCATCACAGCCCACAGTAGCTTCTGTGAGTAGGGGAAGCAATATTCGGGGAGTTGTGAGGGTGCTAAAACCACAAATGTGCAGAACATATGTACTTAGAAGAGATGCAGCAGCCAGAAGAACACATGCTTCATTTCATCAAATGCACTTTATTTATTTTGGACTTAAGAGTGGTCTGTCCTAACTGGGCCTTACCAGCCCTTTATGAATGTAATGATAAGGCCAGTGTAACCCTAGAGCTGTGTGTGGCCCCTGCACAGGGAGAGAGCCAGCCCTGAGAAGGATACCCTAACGGAGCAAGAGGAAAGCAAAGCTGAGATGAGGGCGAGTGACAAAAGTCCTGCCAGAATCATCTGACCCTCTGCCTTGAGCTGTACCCAGTGGAAGGGCTCGTCTACACTGTGAATTAACACACTGGCTGCTTTGCTTGAAAAAGCCCTCAAACAGCAAATTTATACTGGCTCCCTCTGCAGGAAATTCCTTCTTGGCAGAAGCAGGGATTATATCTCCCTTTCCTTCCCAGGTTTCCCGGGTTGTCCATTTTCGGTACTGGGAACCCTTTCTTATATTGGAGCTCCCTGCCCTGTGTGTGGCTCTATCCCAAACATAGCTTTCTTTTGATCTCCTTCCACCTCCGGGATTCACAGGGGTTTCCCATGTGGGAACAAGGATGCTGAACTGTGTTACAGCTTCTGCAGTGAAGTCC
Organism: Phataginus tricuspis; assembly: GCA_029783875.1. NCBI lineage: Eukaryota > Metazoa > Chordata > Mammalia > Pholidota > Manidae > Phataginus > Phataginus tricuspis. The sequence continues at coordinate 4,524,865 of JAQQAC010004778.1, read as the reverse complement.
AAAAGCTCCTCTGGGAAGCCGTACCTTAGCCCATTTGTCGCCCAGTCTGAGGGGACACTACTGAGGCAGCTGCTCACACCGCCTCCAGGGGCAGGCGGGATCAGCGTGCCCTGCTCTGCTGGATCAATTCTACCTATGAAGGTTTGTGAGCCAAGGAGCTTTTATACTTGTAGTTTCTGCCACCTGGACACAGGTATTTTAACCATCAGAAAGGTTGGTCTTGAAACAATAGCGGGCATTGCTATCAGAGACAAAAATTCATGACTTGAGAGAATTTACCCAAAGAGCAGGAAACAATCAAAAGGGGGAATGGAGTGGAATGGTGCTACACTGAGCAGCTCCTCTCAATCCCATTCCACCCCAAAAGGACACCTTGCTCAGTAACTGTTTCCACTCAGCTTCCCACCATCCTGCCTTTCTCATTCCAGGATTTAACCCCCCTGAAATAACTGTATGTTGTGAGAAAACCTTCCACCTCCCAGCCATGAGGCGGGAGCCTGAGGCCTGTCTCCACTCTCACAAATTAGCTGTACAACCTCTTTGTTTTCTCATCCGCAAAGCGGTGGTGATGGCACCTCCTTCCAGGGTGTTGGGAAGATTTGATGACATAACAGGTGTAAAAGCTGCACAAATATGAGGTTTATTTCCAGGACTTAAGACCAGCCTGAGCAAATGCATGCAGGTATTATGTACAGATATATACATAATGTATACGAATATGTACACAGTGTTCTCCTCTGACCATACCTTTCCCTCTCAGTACAACCATTAGGCCTGCCAATGATCTGACACTTCCTATCCTAAGCCATTCCCTCAGCGAGTCCACCCATTTTACCTCCCCAGCCCTCCTAAGAATTCCCTTCCTCATTTTTAATATTCACTTCCTCAAAACCAGGACACAAGATTCTTTTGAGTACTGCTTACTACTATACCACCCAACCTTAGCTTTCATGGTTATGACAAACCAAAATCAAGTTCTAACAAAATTAAAATGATAATAAGGAATACATTATCAAATGTCCATTTACAACCAAAGGAGTGAATTTTCAAAATAAAATGCTCAACAAAGCTGCCAATCAAGTGCAAATCTTTGTGTCTCCGACGGCCTAGTTCAATGCCACGTCTTCACCATACTTTTTCCCCCAACTTACCCTTCCTTCTCAACACCCTCCCCCATAAACTTGCATGCAGCACACAGTATAATTAATTCATTCATCATCTGGGCGCCTGTGGTCCTTTATGTAAAGTAATTAATAAACATTTTAGTAATTTTTTGTGGGTCTGTCTACCTTTTGGTTGGACTATGGACCACTCATTGTGACTCCCTGACATCTAGGGCAGTGCCCAGAATAATAGAGTAGGAGGTCACCCATTTATTGGGTTGAATTTTAAAACCAACCTGTCATGGTACACACACATACACATACACACACACACATACACACACACACACACAGTATATTTGCTCTCAGGCATGGTCAGGCAACACATTAGCCACAATAGTCATGGTTGTGCCAGCATTTCAACTGAAGACTTTCTTTTTATGCAACATAATTCAGTTTTGCAATCAGAGAAAACTGCACACTGAAAAAAATACTGGGTTAATTAACCTAGGAAATCAGTAAAAAAATTTTAACTTGCCATGCCATCATTTTGCAATGTTGTAGCTAAAGAAGTAATTATTGAAATTATTGTTTTATAAACGTATGTATTTTTTCATGTTTTTACATACGTGTATCATGTCACCTACCTCAGAAGCCTTGTCTGTAGTGCTCCCCTTCCCCATTTAAGAAAGACACTTTAAATGACTGTTTCTTAATAAACTGCACTTTTAGATTATGTCAGATATTTGCAAACATTAGATGATAATTTTTCCTTCTGAGATAATTGCAAAATCATTGTTTTCTTTTGGCCATGTTCCTCAGGAACCAGAACCAATTTTTAATATACACTTTATTCAAACACTACTCTGGAGATGCCGGGCTAAATACATAATTCCTGCTCTCAAGGAGTTTATAATCTAGAAAGGCAAAGAGGCTAATAAACAATAAGAACACTGAGATATGATAAATATATCTACAGAGTGTTGTGGGAGCCCAGAGAGATGATCACCAATACTGGCTGTCTGTAAGAGAGAGGAAGGGAAGGGAGGTCTAAGAATTCTTCCTCAAGGTCACAACTTTTCAATTCATTATGTGGACCAGTGTTTTAACAGAAGAGCAGTAAGAGTAGCATGTACCAAATAAAATGTTATTTTCCAAATGCATACTCTACCATAAACAAATTCCCACTTCCCAGCAACACAGACCTTTCCTGTCTCATCACTGAAGACTACCTACAGCTGAAATGTTACTCCAAATTCCCGCGGCAGTTCCTGTCCCAACTACATCAGCCAGCATTTCATTAATTTGCTCCTTCAATTATTCCACCAATATTTACTGAACATCTTCCATGTACCAGGCATATTCTGAGCACCAGGAATCCATGGTAGACGAGACAGACATGGTCCCCTTCCCCATCCTCAAGGAACTTACTTTGGGCAGCAGCAAGTAGGAGGATATATTGGAAAAACAACTAAGTAAAGTAAGAACATTTCAGAGGGTGACAGGCACAACGGAGTTCAGCAGAGCAGTGGAGCAGTGAGTGTAAAGAAGTGGTGGTCACAGAAGGTTTCCTGAGAAACAGCATATGAATCGGGCCTGTGGGATCAGAGTCAAGTCTGTAGGTCTGGAGTAAGAGAATTCCACATATAGAGAGCAGCACATGAAAGACCCTGATACAGAAAAGACACTGGTATCCTGGAAGATCAAAAAGCAAGGCAGAGGAGGGCAGGGCAGTATCAGAGTGGGAGGTATTAATTTGGAGAAGGAGGCAGGAGCCAGAGCATGGACGGCCTCAAGGTCCTGGTAAAAGGTGTGGGGATTTAGTAAGTACAATGAGAAGCCACTGAACGATTTTTAAACAAGTGACAGGCAAATGGCTCACATGTGTAAAAGATTGCCCAGTCTGCTATGTGGCAAGGGGGCCGTACAGAGACAGAAGGGAAAGCAGGAGAGAAAGACCAGCGAGGAGGCTGCTGAAGTTGCCTGGGTGAGAAGCGTTGGAGGTCTAGACCAGGCGGCTGGGGGTGCGATTTGGGATTTATATGAAGACACAACCTGCACGAGTCACTGATGAACTCGATGTGGATAATGAGGGAAAGGAAAGAATCAAGGATTACTCCCAGGCTTTGGTTTAAACAGCAAGTGAATCATTCCACTGAATAAGCTACAGAAGACAGAACGCACAGGCTCAGCGGCAGGGGGCTTGGAAACCAAGAGTTCCCATTTCACTGTGTCAAGGGTGTACAGCTTATCTGACATCAAGTGGCGATATCAGAGTTGGACATATGACTTTGGAGCTTGGAAGAGACGTAGGCTAGAGATTTAACTTAGAAGTCATCAGTTTGTACATGATATTTAAGTCTGTAGGACTAGAAGTCACTTAGGAAGAGAGCACAGACAGAGAAGAGAAAAGAAGTGAAAATGGCTCAGGGCTCAGCCTTCAGGCATCCAATGTTTGGAAATCTAGAAGAAAAGAAGGAGGGAGGAAAGAAGGAGGAGAAAAGCCACTAGTGACAGGAGAGAAAATAATCAGACTATGGTGTCACAGAAGCCAAACAAAAGCGCTGGAAAGAAGAGGAAGAGTGATTGTGTCTCATGTTGAATATTCATGAAAGATGAGGACAGAGAACTGCCACTGAATCTGGCAACAGGGAAGTCACTGATACCCTTGGTGAGAGCAGTTTCAGAGCAGTCGAGGGAATGGAAGGGGACAGTGATGACATGATGAAGTGGAGACAGTGTGTACAGAGCACGGCCAGTAAATGGTGACCCGCAGGCTGAGTCCAGGCTGCTGCCTGTTTTTATGAATGTTCCTTTAGAACACAGCAACCCCGCTCACTTAGGTATTGTCCATGGACACTTTCACCAAGAGGAGAGATGAGTAATTGTTAGAGACCACATGGCAAGTAAAGCCTAAAATATTTACTATCTGGTTTTTAACAGAAAAGGTTTGCTGACCCCTAATACAGACTATGAGAAGAAAAGAAAAAGGGGACATTAGATGGGGTGAAGGGAGGAATTTTTAAAGGTAAGAGAGATGCTTGGAAATGTTTACTGTGGGAAAATGCAACAGAAGAGGAGAAACTGAGTGTAGTGGTGGGTAACAGGACAATTACAGAAGAGAAAAACTCTTTTATAATGTTCTTGAATCATTTTGAATTGTGTAGTAGGTATGTATTAGCTAACAGGGCTGTAAAAAGAAAAGGAGGGAGGACCGAAGAGATGAATGATATTCTTATATCCCCTCTAGTTCAATCATCCATTCCAGTTGTTAACATGCCCGGCCCAGTTTATGACTACTGTCTCAGTATAATTACCAAGAGCCATTTCACTCTCAAAAGTGACCCTGGTGATAAAATTCTATGGTCACCTCACTGATATCATCTAACCAAAGCAGGAGCACAGTTGGCACCCAACAAATATTTACCAACTAATTAAAAACATCATGGGGGTACTTCTCAGAAGACTGGTGGTGCTGAGACCACCGCTCTCAATGCGGGGTGTGGTGACACCCATGGGTTTCCATAACTTCAGGCACAATTACAAACCGGTTCAAAAATACGTCACACGTTCTGTAACTGTTACCTATTCAGCTGATACGGAATCTAAGGCTAATGATGCTGCAAGGGATCGGTGACGTCTAAGCCCACTGGAGCCTTAAAAAGAAATGTTGGGTTTTCACATAAAACAACCGCAACAGTGGCCTCTGCAGGCAACTGCCCACCAGAAAGGACTGACCTTTTGCACAGGGTTCTGAGATATTATTGGTCATGTTACATCATAGTTGATGGGCTGACAGGATTATAAACACTGCCTTCTAGCCAAATACACTAAGACATATGACATTCAGCAAAGAAAGGCAGAAAGGGTCAAAGATCTGAAGAAGTCCCACTATCCCTCCTGAGAGAAAGGAGTTTACTATGCCTATTTCTCTCTTATTCTCAATCTGGCAGCCTACCAGAGCTGTCTCTGCTGAAGGTACCACTTTTTCTTCCAGCAAACAAATAAGATTCACACAAGCTTACATTTCATAGTCTTAAAGAAAGATAAACTATCTGCCAGATTTTTTTCAGGCTGGAATGCTTCTGCTTATTATAACAACGTCCTAAAGTTGAGGAAATTTAATATAATTCATTTCCCAGAGTCAAAGAGGTGCTTCTGAAGCATTTGCTCCATCAACCAAATTCATTCTCAACACACACCCTATCATTTAATATTTAATTTCTAATAATCGACTACACAGGTAGGAGAGCATTTTGAAATTGGAAGAATTTTAAGACATACAAAAGGTTAAGATTTTATTTTTCAATAATACTAAAATACTTTTATTACCTGGATAATCAGAAAATGTGCTTAAAGAAAGATTCTGGCCCTGCCCCTAGACACTCATTAAAATACAATGTGGCTACTTTCCCATTCCAAGCTGTATGTGGATTAAAAACAAAACGATTTTAAAAACAAAACGAATAACCCAAAAATGACTGCTTCCAATCTACTCTTACTGAAGTTTCTGAATTGAACCCTGAAGTGTGGGTCTAGCCTGTATTTGAGGGCATTATTAGGAACTCACTGTAGTGGTCCTCTTTAGTAATTCAAATTCTGCAATCGAGAGATATAAAGCAGACCCCTGAGTCAGCCTAGAAGACTCAGCAGAACCAATTATGCTATGCCATCTCTGCATTTCTGTGCATCACTGACTGTAACCATTAGCCTTAATCTTCCTTGCTGCCTCAAGTAGGCTCTGAATAGGCTGCCAAAGCCACACCAGGTCATGTGAACAGAAGATAAGCAGTGCGGAGCCTGGCACAGACTCTACTGCATTCTTCTTCTTTCACCTCTTCAATTTCATTTTTTGTAGACCTTGTCTGCCACCTGTGCAGACAGGCGGAATCTGGGCCTACGGAAAATGCCCTGAGAAATGAACATCCCCGCTGGCTCTTAGATGCATCTAAGTTTGCAGTTTGCTCCATTAGAGAATTATATTGCCTTTATCCTGGGAATCCACAAGCAGCCTTTAAGAGACTTTAAACCGAGATCCCATCTGTTGCTCCCACAGGATGGAGGAAAAGTTATTCAATTTCAGAAGAACTAGTATAGCTTTATGTTCTTTGAAAAAATAAGGTGCTAATATTCAAGGCTATTGGAACAAAAATTATCATTTTCCCACTATTCTGCTATCATTTCTGTTGTCCAACTTAGTATCTGTCTGCCGGTTCCCTTCCTAATGTTTAGAAAAGCAAAGCACTATATTAATAAAAAGCAAGGGTTTCTGAACCAGCAGATAGGGACTTGAAGATTGGCCTTGCTACTGTGGGGTCTCTGACAAGCCACTTAACTTCCAGGAGGCACAGGCTCATCATTTCTGGAACAGAAATAAGAGTTAAAAACTTTTTATTAGGAAGGAATGCAGGGCTTACAGTGAGCACCTTTAGACTTGTTTAATTAGTACTCTTCATGCCTCCTGGGAATCGGCCTCTCACCAGATTCTTACAAAGTCTTCCATCCCAGAGGTAGCCCTGGCCCCAGCTGGGTCAAATGGCAGTTTTCCTGTGACTTCCCAGAATGAATTGGGAGAGAGTTCATCTCTCTCTGGTAGAAGCCCCAGTATGCAAAATTGAGTTAGACAGAAGCAAGATTTCCCAGTAAAGGGAGGAAGCTGGTCTCCAGGTAGGGATGATGAAACCAACACACAGACAGACACAGACACAGAAAGACCCTTCCAGTCCTGGACTTCACTTGTTTGACAAGCCCAACTGTGACACTACTCTACCACAGTCTGACGGTTCAACTTCTACTTCAAAACAAGACTCAAGAGTCTTCCAAATAATCCCCCTGTTAGCTAAACCAGTGTGAACTAGGATTTTGTTTTCTGCAACCAAGAGTCATGACGGGCTCACTAAATGACAATTATTCATATTATTCCCAGATCTCCCAGATGGAGTGTGATTTTTCAGATGAGGCAATCCATCTAAGAGCCAAAGGTTGTCAACCCATCTTTTGGAGCTTTGTAAGTAAACTGGTTAAGTTCAACATCTGCAAGGATACAGAGAATGGCTCATGGATCAAAGGGATAGTATCTTCAAACCATGTTGAAAATGAGATATTCTCCAGAGAAAAAGTTTCAATCTTTTGTTCATTCCTTCAGTAAAAAGTGTGTGCTTACTATATGTACTGTGCTAGATACTGAGAGAAAAAGATTAGATGGGGATATGTCTTTAAAGAGCTTGTAAAGAATACACATATGAAATAAATAACTGCAAGAGAAAAATGACTCAAAGAGATATGAGCAAATAATACCAGAATCATTTGGAAAGCAAGGGACTCCTTGAAGAAGCAAAAACATTGCCAAGGGCTCCCAAATCTGATAAGCCTTAAACAGCAGCCCCTGTGACACCTATTGAAGGTAGGCCCCCAGGGGTAAGTAGCCTCTGTTTATGGACTGCCCCTTCTTTTGATACTGCTGGCCACCCTGGTACCATGGAGACAAGTTGCATCCCCAGCTGGAGCAGAAGTGCATTAGGAAGACTCCGCAATAATAACAGTGCAGCCCATTCCCCACCATGGTGCCAGACAGTAGCAGAGGCTGCAGGACTCTCACATTCATGGATGGCTGCAGGTGTACAGCATGATGCTTCCCTGTATCTTAGAATACACAAGGTACCTTCTCGTTTTGCAGGATTGTAAAATGCTAGAAGGGCACCCATCAGATGAGAATTATTAGTTTTAACATTAATTCCTCCATTGTCCATTCAGAAACCCTGAGAATAAAGAGGCTTTATTTAAAGCACAGATTTCTTTCCAAGTTTGTGAACCAAAAGAATGTAAAGGGCAAAAGGAGTAATTCTCACCTTATTTGTTAAAATGCTCTGTTCCACCTAAGTCACTTTTATTATGATTTCTACAAACCACATCCACTGAAAACGTGAACCAAAGAGTTCATTTTTATTGTTTTTAGGAAACAAGCCAGAAGTTAAAATCCTAAGACAAGGCTGGGACACAAATTCAGCAGTGCCGGAACAAGACTAAACATTTACATTTTAAAGTTCTGCTTATATCTGTTATCACCCATAACTTAAAATCTGTTAGCCCTGAAATAGCTGGGAGTGGTGAAGGCATTCATGCACAGCTTCCTTTGATGAAATGTAACCCTTGAGGATGAGTGTACTGAAAGCAACAACTCCAAATGGCAAAAAGAGAAGAAAATGTTGAAGGAAAAGTCTCAGCTGCTTTTGCTGAATAAAAGGTACAGAAATTCCATTTTTAGGAAATGGGGCACATTTAAAGGAACAACCTAAGTTTAACCAAAGACTACTTCCCACACATAGCTAGGACTTGCCAGTTGCCAAGTGGAATTCTAGTCCCCCATATCTCAGCATTCTCATTTCAGTTCCTTAGTAACTCTCATCTACATCATGGGTTATCTTTCAGGAGAAAACATCCTTTTGTAGTGACATCTCGATGTTCCTTCAGCTGATTTTTAGAGATTCCAGATGATATCAGAGATACAGCTGAACATCTTTTCAGAAAGTCCACAATATAACATGGCAACGAAAATCAGAAATCCTGGCATGTAATCCAATACTATATGAAGGACAATAAGCGTCTTGTATATTTTAGAGCTTTAATTTAAACAACTATAGAACACCAAACCAAACAGACTAAAAAGCATTATCTCTGTTTTATAAAATTAGTCCCCTTCCAAGACCTCAGAGTCCAAATTAAAGCAAAGGAAATTTTATAGCTATCGTACAGACTCCTGAAAATAGGGATTTATAAATGGAAACATTGACAGAACAGCCACAGCACTGAATTCATGCTGTCCTAAATTCTGTATTTCCATGGATAAAAGACAGAAGAGGAAAAAGGAGGTCAAATTCTTATGTGAAGAGTTTCAAATTCCCATCCATTGTTTAAAGATATCTGAATGACTTGTTGTGTCAAGGACCTGAAAGCCAGAAAGCTTTGCCAAGTCAGCAGTAAGACTGCAATTTTTCTAATATGCAACCTCCAACTAAAGATGGAATTTTCCTTCCCAAATCACTAACTACTAGCAGTCAAAAGCTAGTGTAACCTGGGGAATAGCCAGAGCAGTTCCAGCAGTGATGGATGGCATTTTCCTTTTTAGAGGCAGAGACTCTAATTTAAACTTGTGGCTGCCTTTAACATGGAAACAAGCAGATGGCAGAGGTTAGGCTTGACCTTCTTTCTGGGCTCCTGAAGCATGCCAGTTTATATGGAGATGGCTCAGAAGAATAATAAACTTCAGCATTCCTTTTTGGCACACTATTTTCCTCAAACCATTTTCAATAGTCATATTGCATACAAGTGGGACTTGATATGTTTCAAAGGTCAGGAAGGAAATAGTCCAACTGCTAGTCTTGCTAACTGAAAGAAATAATCAAGTTAGTTTTCTTTTTTGGAGGGTACAGCATCACTGTTATTAGGTACTGAACACAAGCACTTAAGACACTACAGCTAATTTGAAACACATAGTCTGTATAGATTTAAATGAAGACAAAATAAGAACGTATCCTTGTCTACTGGGAAAACAAATCTATTAAAGTTCAGAACAACATGGAAAGAATGTTTCCAAAGAGTTTAAATACTGAAATGATTAAAAATTACCATATGATCCAGCAATTCAAAGCTTATGCATATTCTGAAAGGAACTGACAGCAGGGACTCAACAGGTATTTGTATGTCAGTGTCCATTATATTTCTGTTCACAACCAAAAGGTGGGAACAACCCAAGCGGCCATGACCAGATGAATGGATAAAATATGGTAGATACACACAATGGAATATTATTCAGTCATAAAAAAGAAAACAAGTATTTATACATGAATGAAAATTCCAGATTAAAAAAACAAGAATTCAACAATACATTAAAAGGACAATACACAATGACTCACAGGTATTTAAGGAGGGTTAAATATTTAAGAGAACAAAACTAAGCTAATCAACAAAATGGAGAAGCCATACAATCATATGAGAAGTTGAAAAGGCATATGATAAAATTCAACGTCTATTTTCTGGCAAACATGCTTAGTGAAACAAGGTCATGAGGTAATTCCTTAACAGTCAAAGAATCTGGAAATTTGAAAACGTCACACTTAGCATCTGTTTATTTTGTTCACTGCATTTTCCTCAATGCACAGATAGTGCCCAGTGTGTGGAAGGCATTCATAACATATTTACCGAGTATGTGAATGAACAAATATTCTAATTAGAAGCACCGTCATTAAAATCAAGAGCTGCCTGCCACCCCTACTTATTTATCACTGAAATATTGAGCATCTCTAAAGCTTTTTATCTCAGGATCCCTTTATATTCTTGGAAATTACTAAGGGCCCTAATGAGATTTTGTTTATGTGTGTTGTTATCTATTGATATATGCTATACTGTAAATTCAAATTGGGAAGTTTACAAAAATAAACCCATTACAAGTTAATGTAAATAATGTGCTTTTATGAAAAGTAACTATGTTTCTCCTTAATGAAATAAATTTCTTGGGAAGAATGGCATTGTTTCTGCACCTTTGCAAGTACCTTTAGTAACTCCTTTAATAGATACCAGCTGGACTCTCATATATGCTTCTGTATTGAATCAGTTTGTAGTTAGAAAAGATACAGTTTGTAGTTAGAAAAGATATTTTAATACCATTTTCAGGTACTTGTTGATTTTGTCTGAAACTACATCAGTACTTGAAAAGTGGTAGATTCTTAAAGATTAGTTGCAATGTGCAATCTGAAATCTTAATAATGAACTTTTCATACTATGCTACATTAAAATGTATTGGTCATTTATGCTTTTGCCTAGGATGCAGGCAGTTCCCAAGAATGTTGCTCTTATATTTTAACAATGAGAAAAAAAAATTAACTGCAACATCGTAATTTTTCTTGGACCCACCAGAAAGCTAAAGGTAACCAAGTGTCCTAAAATCCAAGGAAAGACAGGCTTCCCAAGGAGAGATGGGGACACCCAAGGAGTGTCTCACCTGTGGCAGAGCATAACAGGAAGAGAGGGATGCTACACAAGCAGATAGGAAAGAATCAACTAAAATTTTTAACAAATTACTAAATGGCCAAGATGGGGCTAGTGCAACAGTACAGAACCTCTGGAAACTGCATATACAGGACAGTTTGCACCCATTCTCAGGCTCCTTCCCAAGACATTTACTGGGTGCTCATGAGAAAAAATGCAGAGTGGGAGACCAGAAGGGGCCCCTTTTCATGGCAGAGAGGTGGAGGAGGAAATCAGTGGGCACTGTAGGAAGGGCATGAAGCCCGGATGACCCTTACCCTTGCTCAAACCCACCTCTCCAGAGCCTTAGACCCAGACTGAGAGGCAGCCCTGGCGAATATCTGATGTAGGCCTTAAGGACAGGACAAGAGAACAGGACCTTTCACCCCTTCTGATGCAACAGTAGATATTCTGGACCGCAGGAAGCTGTGCTGCAATTTTCATTCACAGAACACAGCACACTAAGGGACAACAGGGAGGCTCTCAGAGCAGGTAAACCTGCAGCTGCTTTCAAGCAGGGCTTTATGGCCAGAAAGAAGTGGTGCTGATGGAAAAGTCACAGGAACTTGACAAAAACCTGGATGCATAGAATTAGGAAACAATGACATTCCAGCAGTTATATCATAATCACTAGCAGCAATATGACTGCCATTTACTAAGAACAACTGAGCCCAATTTATGCAGTGTTTTTAAATAATTAACTCCAATCCCCACCAGCATGAGGTGGGTTTTACTGTGTGTCTCCATGCCACAGCTGAAGAACCTGAGGCTCAGAGAAGTTAAGTAACTTGTCTAAGGTCACAGAGTGGCAGAGCCAAAATTTAAACTCAAAGTTCAAGTTTTTTTCACTTGACCAGGTTGACATCCAATGACATATTAATGACAATGCCCAATTACCCCAATCCTTAGAGAATTCAAATAAAGTGTTCAGTCCTTCATTCTACATAGAAGAGAGAGAAGAGAGTGTTTGGATTCCTTACAGGTTGTCTAAAAATCACAGATTTTAAGGGACAAGTGGCAAAGGGATCCAATATGCAGCAGACATGTCACTGTGCCAAAAAGTGCTACTAAGGTTCAAATGCAATAAAGAGGATGAAGCACGGTGATAAGACTGAACCCCGTCACTACAGGGCTAAATAACAGACATTCTAAGAGTCCATGCCTTAACCACAGTTAATAGTCTTCTAGAAGTAGGCAAAACCGAACATTCACTTGGATTCAACTTGTCAAATAACGGCAAGCCACGTTGACCTCTGCACTAGATGTAAGAAATCCTGGTGGGAAAGAGGTGGCGAGCCCCAGCCAAACTCAGGGACACCACGCCCCTGCACAACCACAACCCAGCTCAGCACTGCCCACCGAATCAGTGCTCTCTGCACTTCTAGGATATTCTCAGGCCTCAGCAGTTTCTGAAGTAGAGTGTGTTGTCTGCAGACTTCTGAAAAACATAATTAAAAAAAATTAAAAAGAAACAAAAAATGCCTAACCATTTTCGATCACTAAAGGAAAAACTTGAGCCCATTGCTTTAAAAGATCCATTGCTTTAGATTTATTGTGCTTCAGTAGGAGGAAGCAAGTGACAGTTGTCCTTTTTTTCCCCCAAACTATTTGTGGTCCCTTTAATACTACTGCCATTTATTTTCTTCCATCAACGGGGTTCATTTTTCTCCCAAAGAGAGGATGAGAGAAAGGATAAATACGAAGTGATGGTGGCGAAGAATTCAAACCATCCTGCTAAAGAGCTGACAATTATAAATTCATAACCCCACAGAATGAAAACCGAGGTTATGCTGGGAAATCCCACCATCTACCTAGTTCAGGGTTCTGGAAAGCACAATTATACTTATTCTAACGCCTGAATTAGATGATAGTGCTAATTTTGAGGATGAGAAGCAAAGAATAATTTCTTCTTGAAAGGCAACAAGCTTTGCTGATTTAGTTAATAAATCTTTATGGTATCTCTATGAAAACAGAAGAAGGCCAGCACGATTAGCCTGCTTTACTGAGGAAAATGAAGACATGGAAAAATTAAGAAACATGGCCCTGGACAGACACCGAGGACAGGAAGAAATCCTCTGTCTTCTGGCCCTTGCACTCTGTACTAAAATGAGGATAAGGAAGAGAAGTCTCTCATGGCATGCCAATGGCTCTGAACCCATCCTGTTCAAGCCTTTCATCTACAGTTTGAGTGAAGACATAGAAGGCATGTCTGGCAAATCTGCTACTGGGGAGGTCACTGCCATTCCAAAAGGTCTCTGGAACCACCAAGGAAAACTACCACGATGAAACCACAGGTGAGAAACATAAAGTCCAGCACTTAATTTAAAAGAATCTCTTAAATAAATAAAGGAGGGAAAAGCTGAAAAGCAGTTCACATGAAAAAAAGACCTGGGGCAGATACTGCAAACTGCTGGCCCACAGGTATGTTTGGTTTGGCCTTAACAGTATTTCTGAAAAGCACTATGCCAACCTTTAAAAATTGGGAGAGTCGCATACAAATCCGGATTTCCGGCTTCTCTTTAAAAACTGACAGATGTGGCAACTCCAGGTCTGCATTCAGACATGACAACAACTGGTTAGAATTGAGATGTGCCTGTCCCCTTTAGACAGGGCAGTCACTCCCCCAGTGGATATGTATGGATGCATACTGACTTGCTAAGGCTAGTTAGGTTACTTTCTTAGCTCTGTGGGCATCTGTTTGCAGCTCTTGACCTGGGGGTTTCAGGTAACTGGCAACTCAATAGAAGTCAACGGTGTGATATGGCTGTCAAAAATCTCACTCAACCCAAGGTAACAGAACAGTGTTGAAATTATCCACACAAAAAATTCACAATTAATTTCACGGAGCTGATAAGCCCCCGAGCTCCCAGTCTAAAACAAGGATGTAAATATGTTCCGCTGTATGTCTGCACAGTATGTCTACTCCTGGCCAGGAACCATATTTTATGAGGGATACTGACAAACTACAGGCAACCAGGATGGTAAAGGGTAAATCATATTATAAAGTTGAAGAAACTAAGAATGGTTAGCCTAGAAAAAGAAACACTCAGAAAAGGGCATATTACGCATATTACCCATTTAAAATTTTAGAAGCTATAAGGAAAAAGGATTCGGTTTATACCAGCCCCGCTGACAGAACTAAGATCAATGAAAAGTTACAGTGAGATCCATTTTACTATGTCAGTTCAGTCTAAGAAAAATGCTTCTTAAAATTAAAGCTTTACAAAACTGAAATAGACTGTCCTATGGACAAAATAGTGAGTTCCCCATCACCGTAAGTATCCAAGCAGAAGGATAATAAAATATCAGAGATGTCGTAGAAAGGATTCCTTAGTCAAATGCAGGTTTGTACCACAATTATCTAAAGCTTCTTCTAAATCGAATTTTGGTAAACAAAGCTGGAAGTGGTAATAAAAATTTTCTCCCTCTCCCAAACCTTAGTCTTGCTTGATATAATAGTTACATTTTAGCCAAACTCCACTCAAGACTCAGAAGCCTAGTGGCTGATTCTCACTTGGTGATTCTCAGTGAATACTGGGAATTGGCCATGGTGTGGCCACCTTTTAAGTTTCATATGACAACTTTTTCTTCTTCTAACCCACTCTTCCTCATCTCTCTTTTTACCCACATTCAAGCTGTCCACTTTAATTCTCGGGAAGCTTCGTAAAGTTCATAGCATATCAGATCATATGCTTGTTGAACTGACTCATCTTATCCACAAGTTTTGAACATGTGGGCATTTAATTAAAACTTTTGCCTGATGATTTCAACAGATAAAAATGGAGAGAATTCCATGCTGCATTAACTTTGTATGAGCATCGCAGTATGGTTAGAAGAGGTCACAGACTAGACCGGCTCAAGTCTGCCCATGTAGGAGGTTGTTAACAATCAAAGGCTCCCCAAAACGTGTAGCAGAGTGCTACCCTGGTATTTCTGAAACTTGTTCAAGAACTAACGAAACTAAAGAAACTGCTTCACCATGTCTTCAATTTCTGAATCATCCCCTCCCCACAAAAATTTTTGAGTCAGAAACATTGATTTTCAAAAAGAACTTTTCTGCTAAGAATGTCTTTAAGACACCATGAACATGAAGGTAACCACTTTCTCTCTCATTATTTATACCGATTAAAAAACACATCAGTTTTGGATGAAATTTTCCAGTCAAGATGAAATTTATAAAAGGAAAACTTCCTTCTGTCCATATTACTGCTCTCCTCCTGAGTGTTCCTCAGAAGCTTCAGAAACAAGTTTTGAAAGCAAACTTTCCCTCTGTTCCAGGGAAGCGGGGAACCTGGGGCCTCTTGACCTATAAAACTCAGTATTTTGGAACATCCATAATTCTCCCACATCTCTGCCAGTCAAGCAGAGTCTTTCTCCAACAAACCACCACCGAGTCAGGGCTGGACAGCAAGGCTTCCACCGCTAGGAGTTTACAAGGATAGGACCCAAAGCGTGCTGGAAAAAAAGTCTCTACTTCAGCTTGCATTACAGACTGCTGGAAAAGACAGATGGAGAGGATGACAGGAAAAGCAATCATTTCTTCTGGGCTTCCTTTCTGTCTGGATTCTAAGGAGACGAATACAAAATTCCACCACACATTGAAATGCTATCTAAACATCCTTGAAAATGTGGTCTTGTGCTCTGAAATATGACCGCCTCCACAGCGGCAACCTGTAACCTATTAACATGAGAAGGTGGGGAAAGCCGACATTCCTGCAGGCTGGCTAATTTGGGGCCTGACTCTCCAATACAGCTCGTTTGTGACCACAGGTTAAAACATAAATAACTAAGAGATTAATATCTACATAACATGACCTAACAAAAAGTTCTGATGAATCATTCACTTTATTTTCACATTCTTGGAATTTTAAAGACATGAGACTCCCTTAAGTGTTTTCAGGTTTCTAGTGAGCCAATCTAAATGTAGGCTGAATCACACTACACAGTAGTCTTATTACTTTCAATAGTAGTAAGTTGGGACCAGTCATATACAATTCAAGCTTTAAACAACTTTAAAGAAACACACACTAATCAAAATGCTGTTTTATGGTAAAGGGCTTTTGTTCGTTTACAATTAATAGTCTCACACAGACTAAATATGCAATACAGTTGCATAAAATGTTACTGTATGTCAATTGTGTGTTCTGAGAGATGTGAAGATGAGGATGATTCAGTTCTTGCTTCAAGTAGCTTATAAACTTAGTCAAGGGGACAAGAAATGTTCCCTAGTAAGTCAAAGGAAATCATAAAGCCAAAGGAAAAGTACAAGCACAGGGCTGTGGGAATTTGTGGGCGGAGAGGATATACATCTAATTAAGGGATACTAGGATCAATTTTCACATCTGTAAAACAAGAAGAGTGGACCAGGTGAGTTCCAAGGCCCTCCTAGTTCTAAAATTCTGATTCCTTCATACATTCAGATGAGCTAAACAGAAAATTTCATGGAAGATGTAGTATTTGAGCTGGGCCTTAGGCAGGTAACATTTTGAAAGGAAGCTACTTGAAGGAGAGGAGAGAGAGCATTTCAGACAAAAAGAAGTATGTAAGCATAGGTCCAGAAAGTACAGGGCATGCTTATAGAGCGCTAAGCCTTCACTGTAGCTAGATCATAGCAGGAGATAAAATTGAAAAGGTAGAGTGAGGCCTTGAATGCCAAGCAAAGAAACTTGGGCCATTGAGGTTTCTGAAGAGGTAGATGACATGGGTAGACATACAGTAGTAAAGTTAAAGAGACAATGAGGCTAGAGTGTTTGCAGGCTACCCTGTTACTTTTTATTACCCACAAGGGTCCCATTTATGAGCCTCACCTGCCGGAGAAGTAATGCTTCATGGGAGAAACATAAACAGACAAAAACAAAGCAATAAGGACTAAGAACCATGCCAGGACCAGGACATAGGGCCAGTTTTCAGAACCTAGTATATCTAAACACAAATACTGATGATGACCCAAAGAAGAAGACAGACTACTTACAAACAGGCCAATGGAAGATGATTATTAAGAAGTAAAGAAAGCTAGTCATGCACTTCTCCAAAGAAGAAATTCAGATGGCCAACAAGCACATGAAAAGATGCTCCACATTGCTATTTATCAGGGAAATGCAAATTAAAACCACAATGAGATACCACCTCACACCAGTTGGGATGGCCAACACCCAAAAGACAAACAACAACAAATGTTGGCAAGGATGTGGAGAAAGGGAAAACCTCCTGCACTGCTGGTGGAATGTAAATTGGTTCAACCATTGTGGAAAGCAGTATGGAGGTTCCTTAAAAAACTAAAAATAGAAATGCCATTTGACTCAGTAATTCCACTCCTAAGAATTTACCCAAAGAAAACAAGATCCCTCAGAAAGATACATGCACCCCCATGTTTACCACAGCACTATTTACAATAGCCAAGATATGGAAGCAACCTAAGTGTCCATCAGTATATGAATGGATAAAAAAGATGTGGTACATATACACAATGGAATATTATTCAGCCATAAGAAGAAAACAAATCCTACCATTTGCAACAACCTGGATGGAGTAGAGGGTATTGTGCTCAGTGAAATAAGCCAAGAGGAGAAAGACAAGTACCAGATGATTTCCCTCATTTGTGGAGTATAACAACAAAGCAAAACTGAAGGAACAAAACATCAGCAGACTCACAGACTCCAAGAAGGGACTAGTGGTTACCAAAGGGAAGGGGCTGGGGAGGGATGGAGAAGGGGCATTATGATTAGCACACATAATATGGGGGGGGCATGGGGAAGGCAGTACAATATGGAGAAGACAAGTAATGACTCTATAGTATTTTAGTACCCTGATGGACAGTGACTGCAATGAGGTGTGTTGGGGGGGACTCGATAATATGATGAATGTTGTAACCACAATGTTGCTCATGTGAAACCTCCATGAGATTGTATATCCATGATAACCTTAAAAAAAAAAAACTTAAAGGAAAAAAGGAGAAAGCTAATCATGAAATGTAGGAAAACAAAGAAATGGATAAAACTAAAAAATGTAAAAGAAGACTCATAACAACTGTGAGCTCACAGAATATAAGAGATCAGGAAATTTCTATGTAGGATTACATTCTGCACCAAAAAAAAATCTGGGTAGCATGAAGAACTTTTAAAAAATTAGCTGTACTAAAGAATGTTAGAGACCAATAACAGAACTGAAGCTATTACAAAGATGCACATCTGACCTAATTAAATTAGTACTGAAAAGGGAGGACCAGACACTGTATGAGAGGAAGCCTAGAAAAGCATGCTCAGCATTTCTGTTATGATAGCAATTCCTGAAATATGATGCCTAAAACAGAAGAACAGAATCCAAATGAAAAGGAAAATGGTTAATAGATAACATCTGGCCCTGCAATCACTGAAAAATACCTCCTCCCCATTCACTTCCCCTTCTTAGCTAGATCCAAAGAGAACTATAAAACTTTGAAATAAATCTGCATTTACCTGTTTGCCGACAAAACTAGGTATGAGGAGTCGTAGCCATGTCAGGTTAGTATACGTCTTTTTTTTTTGGCAATACAGGTTATCTCCTGCTTTTGGAAACTTCTAGTTACATCACCTTGCTTTTACAGAAGACCTACATTATCACTAGTGTTTTCACTAACCAAAAGAAATCTGAAGAGGATTTCCGCTTTTACGAAAAAAGGTGAAAAGCAAAAATAGTGGTGTTTGTTTTGCAGCGAGCCTTACAGAGGACAGTGCGCACCCCGAGCAGGGAGAGCGGCCCAGCCAAGCTCCTTCCCTAGGAACCACACTCAGCACATCAGCCTCAAGCCGCCATAGCTTTGAACTGCACCTACGAGCATCTGTGCTATAGCTTCATTTGTTTTGGGCATCCATTAGTAAGATGTGTCCCTAAAGTATCAGGAAAACCTTGAAGTCTGGCAATGTGCAAACATTTTTCCATTTAAATTAATGGTACTGCTTCTTCACTTTGCACCATTTTGGCCTACAAAATGTTTCATAGGAATACTCCACTTATGTATGGCATGAACTTTATTTCCATCTTGATTAAAAGAAATTTTTTTCTCACTATGGTAAAATACACATAACATCTTAACCAGTTTTAATTGTACAGTTTCATGGTACTAAATATACTGACACAATTGTGCAACCATCACTACCATCCATCCTCATAATTTTCATCTTGTAAAACTGAAACCCTATATCCACTAAACAGTAAGTCCCCTTTCTCCCCTCCACCCCTGACAACTACCATTATGCTTTTTGTCTTTATGATTTTCACTACTCTGAGTACCTCACATAAGTGGAATCACAGAGTATTTGTCCTTTTGTTACTGGCTTCTTTATTTAGCATCACGTCCTTAAGGGTTTCCCATGTTGTAGCATATTGCAGAATTTCCTTCCTGTTTAAGGCTGAGTAATATTCCATCGTATGTATGCATGTATGCATGCATGTATGTATGTATACCACATTTACTTATCCATTCATCCATTGCCAGACACTTGGGATGCTTTCACATTTTAGCTATTGTGAATAATGCTCCTATGAACATGGGGATACAAGTATGTCTTCAATACCCTGCTTTCAATTCATTTGGGTATATATACACCCAGAATTGGAACTGCTGGATCACATGGTAATTCTATTTCTGAGGACCCACCATACCATTTTACACAGCACCTATACCATTTCACATGCCCACCAACAGTGCAATTTCTTTACCAAGACTTGTTGTTTGTTTTTGAGTAGTAACCATTCTAATGGCTGTGAGGTGGTCTCTCACTGTAGTTTAGCTTTGCATTTCCCTAATGGTTAGTGATATTGAGCATCTTTTCAAGTGCTTATTGGCAACTCGTATATCTTCTTTGGAGAAATGTTTATTCAAGGATTTTGCTCATTTTTGTATTGGGTGTTTTAGTTTTTTTGTACTTGAACTTTAGGCGTTCTCTATATATTCTGGATATTAATCCATTATCAGAAATACAATTTGCAAATATTTTCTCCCATTC
>JAQQAC010004778.1:4429388-4496161 GCA_029783875.1 Phataginus tricuspis | reverse complement strand
CAATATTGCTCATGTAATTGTAGGTTAATGATACTAAAATAAAATAAATTGTAAAAAAAAAAAAAAAAAGAATGATCCTAGGATATGTATGTAATATTTTGGTGGTAGAGGCTTAAATTTTAGCCCAGTGAAAATTGGTTGTATGGAAAATATTTCTCTGAGAGGCACACACCTAGAGTACAGAGTTCCTTCAGGATCTCTGTTCTGCCTACCCCTTCAGCCTCATCTCCTACCAGGCTATGCTGTGCACACTGTGTTTCTCATCTCTAAGCCTTTGCCCTGTGTTTACATCAGACTTCTTTCCCCTGATATCCTGGAAGATTTGCCTAGAGGTTCATTCTGCCTAGAATAGGGGTCTGCCAGATTGCCACAAGCCTGGCTCCTTCATAAGAATCAGGACTCAGTTTAAAGGTTAGATACCTCGGGGAGACCTTCCTGACTACCTATCTAAAGGAGTTCCACGATGCTGTCATGCTCTATCACTGCACCTATCATAGCGTCAACGATACTTAAAATTTGTTTACTTATTTGTTGATTTGGTTATTCTCTTCTTCCCCACACTAGACCCCATTAGACCAGGAACTTTCCTGTCATATTTACCATTTCTTCCCAGTTTCCAGACAGTGCCTGGCACTTAGTAGACACTTAATAAATGATTGCTGAGTTTGACTAAATGAAGGAATGAATCTATTAAGACTTGGCAGAAGACTTGGCAGAGGGCTGCCTCCTCTCTGAGGTTCTCCTAGAAAGAACTGTTCTTTTGCTCCTCCTTAAATTGTTATATATTTCTCCTGCAGCATTCACGAGTGTCCCTGAACTTGAGCATGTGCCTTCAAGGTCATGGACTGGGTCTTATTCACTTTTGTATCCCCAGCGCCTGGCACAGTGAATGACAACACCTGACAGGTGCCCACGAATGTTTGCCAACTTAAACATGAAAAACACACCAGATTTCTAGCTGACCTTTTCCCAGTCTGCTGCTTTTAATTCTGGTCTACTTCTCACCTTAACAGCCCAAATTAATTTTATTAAGAAAAATCCATTTGTGCACAATTTTGTTGGCAAATCACCCAACAAAGCAATATAAAACATAAAGTCTGAAAAATGTACATCTTGAAAAAAATAGCAGTGAAAGTAGCTTTATGATTCTAGGATTATCTTACCTGCCTCACTCCCATTTTTCCCCATTAAATTAAAAAAAATTCTTTCCACTCCTCAATTTACTACAGAAAATTTGGGAGGACCCTACAACCTAAGGGTACAATCTCCAACAATATGGTCCCTATACAAAGAATCCCACTGTCATGCAACAACAGTATTTGGTATTAGCTAACAACCCTACCACCCTTTTTACAATGGAGTTTGATTTGAATTTAACTCTCACTTGTTTATCAAGGCACACCCTAGCTTATGTAGTATAACACAGCAGTCATTAACATTCAGGATAAGCCAGAAGCCTCTGAAATGAAGGAAACTCTATACTTACTTGCTCTGTTGGGAACAGGGTATTGATATACTCCACAGCATTGAAATCTGCTCGATCTAGAGGATCCTGGCTTGGAAATACCTATATAAAGACAAGGGATACAAGGGATTTAAAATAACTGGCATCTTTCTGTCTTGTTTTATGTATTATTTCTTTCTTCCCTACTAGGTGGTAAAATTTTTGAAGGCAAAAACCACATCTTTTTTCATTTTATAAGGCTTAAGACACAACAGATGCTCAATAAAATATTTGTTTAAGCAAATCTTTAATTTTCACCAACTTCTGTAATTTTAGTATCTCGGTGCAACTAGCAAAACATGTTAACAGTGAAAAGCTCCACAGGCATCAACGAAATCCCAAGGACAAGAAAAAATAAGCAGGCACTGTGCACTGTCAGATTAAAGCAGCTGATGACATGGTTATATTAAAACAAGTCCTGATAACAGGCGTATGCACTACATCTCAATGATGTCTCAGCAGTAGAATTCATTGTGCACTGAAGGAATTTTTATGCTTCAGACCATGTCAGGAAACAGAGCTGGCACTCAGGAACTGTCCATTTTTTTAACAGAAGAAAGAATGCTGCCTTCTGAGAAATATAGGTAACTCCTTTCAATGGTTGCAACTTGAAGAATACGTAACGAGGTGGATTATTAAATCAGTCTTGTGATCCCTGGGTACTGGATACTGGATTTTACCAGTTCAAGATAGTTTTTCGGGGAAGCAATTTTTTCTGATGTCTGCTTATTAGATAAACATATGCTAGAACTGAATCATCTTAAGAAATAGCAAAAATGTGCTGTGCTAAAATCTTGGTCAAACAATAGCTGACTGCATTATTTGCTGCTTCTATGACAGTCCAAACAGTAAACGAAATGTATGTTTTCTTCTGGCAGATGGAGGTGGGAGGGGAACAGTGTGGCCTGAAAAACCAAACCCTTTGCCCAGTGTTCTGGTAGCCTCAGTATGTACCAAATGTGCTTTGTATGGGTAATTCAACCATTCCTAGAAAAACACACATCCAAAAATCTTTATAAATCTTTATAAATACAAATAAATTTCTTACTGCTGTGGCAGACACATGGTAAGTATTAATGCTCAATAAATATTAACTATTAGTAATAACAGTCGTAATGTCTTATTTTGAAAACCTTCCCAGTGGCTATTAAATGTAGCATAACCCTCCTTTTCTTAAATCATACCCTTGTGCCAATTCTTTTAAGGGAGACTTTCCCCCTTTATCAGGAGCAATGCCCTGATAAAGAACAGGGTCTAAATCGCTATTTCGGATATCATTACTCTTAAAAACGCAACTTGAAAAGAGAATTTAGTCAACCAAGGAGCCCTGCAGGGAAGGGAGACCTCTGAGAATATTGTTCAATCTGACTGACTCAGGCTATCAACAGAAGGGAATTCTCAGCCATTTAAGTGTGGTAAAGAGGTCTGTTTTCAACCGCTTCCCTTCTGCTCTGCGATCTGCTTCAGAAATTAAGGTTACCTCTCCCCTCAATTTCGAGTCATTCACAAGCGGCTAGGCTGAGAATCGGGGGCAGCAGCATATCAGCCTGGTAAATGAATGAATTACCACAACGCCCCAAATCTGAGGTTGCTACCCATGAGGTCCCTTCTTCTACGTTCATCCTCTGAGGACGCACAGCTCCTTTGCCCAAACCCACCAGGACGCCCCACTCTCCAAAGACAATCAAGGCCTAGAAAGGGCTCCCTTCCACCATCACCTCCCACACAACCTTTCCTCTCCTGTCAGCGCCCGGCTCCCACCTCTCCGCCCACAGACCGCGTCCTCCCCGTCTCACTCCAGGTCCCACCCCTAACGCTGCCCCAAGCTCCGCGCTCTCCTCCCCTCAGGGCGGCGGAACGCTCACCTGCTCGATGGCTAGCTGCACGTCGGGCGTGAGCTGCAGCACGGCCTCCAGCTCCTCCGCGAACTCCAGTTCTTCTTCCTCCATCATCCCGCAGCCCACCCCAACCGCGAGTCGGTCCTCCAGCGGTCACCCAAGCCCAGAACTGCAACCCTCCCGCACCAGCGTCCCGGCGACCCCCGGCTCTGTCACCAGCCCGGCACTTCCGGGAAGCCCGGCACTTCCGGGCCCCGGGGCAGTCTGGGATAGCGGAGGAGTGACCTCTGGCCGCCCGGAGGAGGCATTCCAGGCAGTCCCGGGAGACTCCCCAGACTGCCCAGTGGTCCAGCGGCCCCTGCCTGCCCTCGGCTCTCCTTAGATGGCGGGGGCCCTCTTCACCTCACTGAGGGGCCTGGTGTTGGGGAGGGCCTGGCCGTCTTGGCAGGACCCCCCCCCTTCCCGCCCCGGGGCGGGGAGGCCCCAGCAGCGTCGCGACCCACCGGGAGCAACCCTCACTGGCCGCGAAGCTGGCGATCCCTCGGCACCCAGGGCCCCCTTGGTCAGTGACAGTAGGTGACCACCTGCCATCGGGGGAGAAATTACCCCAGCTGGTAAGTGGCGATGTTGCCATGGACAATTTGTAGAATGAGACAGAATCCACCTGACAGTTAGTTCTCCGTGTGCCAGATCTGTAGGCGGTTGTCTGGGGGTATCTGCAGCTTTCTCCATGAGGCGGGGGGTAAAAGAGCCAGATGAGGCAGTGCCCCGCCGCTGGGGAAATGTTTATGGACTCTTGAGTATCTGGAGTCTTAAGTCCCATTCCACGACTCATAAGCTGTGTAATCTTGAACAAATTACTCCGTCTGCCCCGCTTACCCTGCTTGCCATACCCAGTGGTGAGGGTTAAATATACAAAGCGCTATGCAATTTTAAGCTAGTTAGGGTATCTAGCACTTTTGTACCACAAAGGGAAGAGGCCAGATAACCCTGTGGAATCACTTTTCCATCATACACTTAAGACAACGAGAGGACTGCAGGCAAAGGAAGAGTTGTCTTACCAGTTAAACACTCTGAAACTTTAAGCTGAGTCCCGGGCTCCACTGAGTTTTTTTTTTTTTTCCCTTCATTTTACCAGAGCTTGTAGTAAAGAAGAGGGAAGCAATGTAATTTCTAACAATAAAGGAAGGTTTAAAAATATAAATCGGCCGTACAATAGAATATTAACCATAAAGTCATGATTTTGAAAATTATTTAATGACATGGAAAAATGTGCTCGACATATTTCAGAAAGCAAAAAAGTACAGCATGGTCCAGTTTATATGTGCGTGTATTTTGCACCTATAAAAATGATAGCAAGGAAATACTACTTTTAAGATAATGGAATGTATTCTTTGTACATTTTCCTAAAATGTCTACAATTAACCTGCAGTTTATAATCAGAAAATATGCCTTTTTTTAAAGGAAAAGGTAATTACATCCACCTTTTCATTTTTTTACATTAAATAATTTATGTATGGTAAAATTCCCCCTTTTAGTTTATGCCATGAGTTTTGATAAATGCATAGAGTCACACAACTGTCATAATTATCAAGTCCTAAAACAGTCCCATCATCCCCTGAAATTCCCTTACGTCCCACCGCCTCCCCTGGAAACCAATGACCTCATTTCTTTCCCAATAGTTTGACTTTTCCAGAATGTCATAAATGAATCATACAATATGTTCACCTTTTGAATCTGGCTTCTTTTACCGAATATGAGTCATTTGTGTTTCATCAGTGGCAGTAGGTGGCATGCATTAGTAGTTCATTTCTTCTTGCTGAGTGGTAATCCACTATAGAGCTATACCACAATTTGTTGATCCATTCCCTGATAGGATAGTTGGGTTGTTTCCAGTTTTTGGCAATGATGAATAAAACTGTTATAAACATTCATGTGCAGGTTTTTTTGTGTAAACATTAAGTCTATTGAACTTGGGTAAATACCTAGAAATGGGATTGCCAGGTTGTATGGTAGGTCTTTATAGAACTTTTATCTAAGAAACTAGTATATTGTTTTCCAAAGTGGGTGCATCATTTTTGCACTCCTACTAGTGACATATGAGAGTTCTGGTGGCTCAGATAGTTTACTTTGCATGATGACAATAATAACTAATATTATCCAGGCATGTGTTATCTCTTTTAATCTCATGGCAGTTCTGAACTTGGTAGCTATCATCATTATTCCCATTTAACAGATGAGAAAATGGAGATGGTTAAAAACAAAACAAAAAACTTACCCAAGTTCCCATAACTATTCCTGCTGTCCCTGCTGGTGATAAGGCAGTAGGCCCAGGAGCTGAATATTTAGCAATCAATGAAACAGGCCAAGTGCCTGCCTCCACAGAACTCTTCCTATGTATGAGAAGGGTTTTAATACAAATAAACATATAGTTCTGATAGATCTAATGAAAGACAAATAAAGCCCATGTTGAGAGACTATGTTGATAGTGTGCTGGAAAGACTCTGAGGAAGTGATTATTCAGCTGAAGCAAAGGGTGAGGAGTGGGAATAAGGGATGACAGACAAAAGGAATGGTATATGCAAAGCCACAGGGATGGAAGAATTTGGCCAGGGTGATGGAACTTTGAAAGCCAGGGAGAATGGTATAAGAGGCTGGAGAAGTCGGCAGTGACAGATGGTAGAGGCTCTTGAAGGTCATGTTAAGAAATGGGAAGCCTTTGAAGGATTGTAAGCAGAGGAGTGACATGACTGGATTTACCAAGCCTGTCATCAGCCCTAGTCCCCACATTTCTGTTTTCTTTGCTTCTAAGAGTCATGAAACCAGGATGATTGTCTCCAGTACAAATCCATGCTGTCTAGTTTCCACTGACTGTTCTTTTGTGCACCCACTGTCAACTCTTGATTGCATTGCCCCTGCAGCCCCAAACTTCCAAATTCAGTTACTTCCTTTCTCCTGTGCAGATAAGATACTATAATGATTATAAGTTTGGATTTAAGAAAGTTATATAGTACAAAAAGTGTAGGAAGCTAAAAGGGCAGAGTCCACAAGGTTTAAAAAAACGGCATTAATAACAGGCTAGACTGATTTATTTATGATACGCAAAAGAGAGGAATACCTTTAATAGGAGGAGGAAGCCTGGAAAGACATTATATGGTTTTCAGATCAATAAAATATAGAGATTGTATTACAGAGATGCAAAATTTGGGTAGGAAAATAAGGAGCATGTGATATTCTCAAATGAGCTGGGCTAAAAATATAAAACAAAGCCAAGCTCCTGTTATGCTGTGGGATGGGGTACAGCTGATGACAAAGTATTACAGAAAACGTATTTTCTACTTTGAAATTTCACCAAATATGGTATAAATTCAGTCTCTAATGCTTAAAACACACAGACACACACAAACTAGAGGCCCCATCCTTCAACAGGTGATGCTAAAAGAATGAATTGGTAAAGGAATACTATAGGCTATGAGGCGTTTATGGATGCTCTGAGGACAGCATCAGAATAAAATGGGGAAAAACCCAGTAACCCCCAATGAGGAATTTTCATGTTTCTCATTGTGCCAGAAAAATTGTAAGTATACAGAATGGAAATGCTAAGTAGTTTTAAAACAGCCTTTGTTCATGAAATCCAGTGAGATCTCTAAATTTCACGTGCCTCTGTCAGTTTAGTGTTTCTTTCCCTGCTAAAAGGAGTCTCCAAAATCCTGTTACACTTGCCGCTGGTTTCATTGCTTTTGCTGTGATATATTAAGTAGACATTGTGCAGAGTATGTTATCTTGTAAGATCAAGAAAGTGTCTTTCTTCCATTGACGTTTCCCTGTCCATGATGACCTTCTAAATAGCTGGGCTGTTTGTGAAAGTTCTTGAAAAAAAAAATTACAGGACATCTGAATTACCTGATCCTTACCTACTAAATGCCAGTAGCGTGGCTCCTTCCCCCAACAGTGGGTTAACCACCCACAAATTTCCAAAATGCCCCTAGGATGCTCAGGCACAATCACCTTAGATCCTGTTGTCACTCCGAGTGGCAAAAGCTCCCAGGCCAACTTGTAGTGGAGAAATATAGTTTAATTTCTACATGCAATCTTGTTCAAATGTCTTCTTGGCACTCCTTTAAGGACTGGTTTGGGTACATGGCTTTTCATAATGACAGCTTCTTTTGCTTTCCTTCATTCCTGAGTTTTCTGAATATCCCCAAACACCAGCATTTGTTCTTGATTGACATTCAGGTGGTTCCAAATGTTCCCATATCCTGGACACCCAGTTT
This sequence comes from Phataginus tricuspis, assembly GCA_029783875.1. Classification (NCBI taxonomy): domain Eukaryota; kingdom Metazoa; phylum Chordata; class Mammalia; order Pholidota; family Manidae; genus Phataginus; species Phataginus tricuspis. The sequence goes on along the minus strand of JAQQAC010004778.1, from coordinate 4,488,545 downwards.
TGTTTTGGCTGGTACTCTTGATTATCTGTACATGCCCATTCTTGCTAAACGGATCATAATCTCCAGCTAGCTTCAGCAACAACCCTGTTCCCACGGTCATAGCTCAGGCATTCAGTCATGGATATATGCTAGTGCTCAGATGCTTTTAAATTAGAACGTTTCCCTATTGGCTACACAGGGTTCACATTCAGTAATTCCTTCACTTACTCAACAAAGTGATAATTATACAAGCCAAAAAGATAAACATTTTTGTGTCTTACACATTACAACAAATAAAAACACTGTTTTATAAAACTGACATTAAACTAGTACAGTCATTATAATGTAGCTACCATTAATGCATTGTGTATAACACCCTTAAGAATTTCAGAATGCCAGTGCCACTTCCAGCCCTGTTTTCTTGTTTCTTTGGTTTCACTTCTTCCTGCTGAATTCTGTTGCATTCCTGAACTGGGGATCTTCAGCTGCTCCCTTGTTCTGCTCTACATGGGTAGTTCCTAATCTTAAATTTGAATCTAGATCCCTCTGAGGACATGAAGAACATATGGCATGAACAAAGATCTCTATGTAGATCCTTTTCCCAGAAAAATACACATTTGCACAACAGTTTCCATGTAATTTTAAGGGAAGAGAGATTTCAATGAATATTTCTTAAACTTTGTTTAAGCCCATGCCACCTTCTGCTCAATATAAAAATCTTGGGAACAATTCTCCCACGCATGATATTCTGATAAGAGGTAGGATCCTTATCTCTCCTATTTTACAATCACTGCAGTTGATATCCATTCTCCACCAGCCAAGAATATTTTGCCCAGCTAAACATTTTTAGGTATATATCAGAAAACCAGCACAATGTTTTATTTCCTAAATATAATATTGTTCAAGATTCTGATAGTTTTCCTATTCCCTCATTGAGATCCATTACTTTGAGAGACCACTCTTACAGACATCATTAATCTCATCCTTTATATCCACACTTGGGTTTCTCTCCTGAAGAGTCAGTCACATATTTTCAACTGCCTGTGAAAATTTTCATGTTGGCTTATTCTCAAATTTCTTCTTCTCTGCCCTCAATACCCTAAGAACGGCATTGTCTGTTTGGTTTAAAGTTTAGCATTTTACAGGCAGGTATTATCCACTACACTGAATGATATAGCAAGTGGGTTGGGGACTAATACAAAACAGTGTATTTTCAGAGTACTTATGCACAGCTGAAATGTTTTCATATATTGTAGTCTTCACCATAGTCCTTGAGGTAGGTAGGACTGTAGGGTGAGGAGCCAAGGTCACACAACGTAAGTGCTGGGCTGCTAGAGTGACACCAAGATCTGTCATGTTGCAGTCTAGTACTTCTTTGTGTTCTCCAGCCTCCTGAGCTGTCTTGTGACAGCAGGGAAAAATCTTAGGAAAATCAAAGCCATTGCTTTCCAAGAGCTTATGTGACAGTTTGACTCTTTAAAAAATGATGATCCCCTCCCACCAAACATGTTATATGTATATCATGTTTTTAAAAATATTGCCTTTCATGTGCTTTACATGGCAGCATGCTTTTCTTCTTCATCAAATTTCTAACTGTATTTCAAAATACTCATGCACGTACTGATTGGTGTTCTAAAGAAAGCCAAGCAGGTTTAACAAGTAGAGTCATTACTTTCTAGGTGCTTATTATTATTTTCCTTTCTTTTATATTTTTGTAATACAAATAATGAGCATTTTCTTGGGAAAACTCATGCAGAACAGGAAAATGTAAAAGTCACTCTTAATTTACCTCCCCTAATATGCACACTCACAAAACCAACATACATACATACACGTTTCTTTCCCCAGAGATAGCACTGTTAGTCTGGTGTTTTTCCTTCTGAACCTTTCTTTGCATGATTATATGGCAGTATATGTGCCAATTACATTTACAGTTTTTTTAAATCATAAGTTATATCTCACTGTACTTACTGTTTGGTGATTTGTTCTTTTCCCTTGAAAAGTATGTTCTAGAGATCTATTTGGGACTATCTTTGCTTTTAATGGCTATATAATATTTCATGGTGTGATTATGCCATAAAATATCTTACTACTTTATTACTGAATAGATTATTCCTAAAGTTTTATTTCAAACAATACTACATCCTTATATATTTGTACCTCAACCAGCCCTGAAAAAAGTGCCTATATATCCTTGTATCTTTATGTATACTGGGTATTATCAGTATTTAAAATATTTACTTATAATGATTTTATTGGCCTCTTTCTATTTTTTCTGTGTATTTCCAGTTTATACCATTTGACTAATTCTTTTGGGTCACTTGTGTTTCTCTTGTAGGATCTCTGACTGTTCTGTATATTAACCCTTACTCTGCTATATACTACAAGTATTTTCTTCTAAACTGTTGTCTTTTAACTTGCTAATAGTTCCTCTTAATATACAGTTTTGTTTTTATGTACATAAATCTGTCAGTCCTTTTCTATATGAAATCTGGGCTTTATGCCTTGTTTGGGAAAGCTTTCTCCAGCCTCTGAATTATAAAAATATTTTTCAAAATTTTCTTCTAATAGTGTTGCCTGTTTGACCTTTGATACATCTAGAGTTTATGTTTGGGGTGTGGCAGGCCATTGTATTAGTTTCTAGGGCAGCTATATTATTGCAGGCTGGGTGCATTATGACATTTGTTTTCTCACAGTTCCAGAGGCCATACGTCTGAAATCAAGGTGCTGGTAGGACTGATTCCTTTTTGGAGGCTCTGAGTAAGAAACCCTCCCATGCCTCTCCCCTCACTTCTGGTGGCTGCCTGCAGTCCTTGGCATTCCTTGGCTCTTGACTCATCATTCCAATCTTTCATCCCATCTTCACATCACCTTCTCTGTACCTGGGTCCTTTTTCTGTCTTTTATGAGGATATTCTCATGGAATTCAGGACCTACCCAAATCTAGTATGGTCTTATCTTAATCCTTACCATAATTAAATCTGCAAAGACCCCATTCCCAAATAAGATTACATTCTCAGGTTCTGGGTAGAGACATTATTGAATTCTGGAGGGACATTATTCAACTAATTTTATTTTTTCTAAAAGAGAGCTAATGGTTTCTGTGGTTTTCTTGCATAATCCTTCTTTTCCTCATAAGTATGGTGTGCTTGCCACAGATTAAATTTAGTGGGTCTAGTTCAGGACTGTTTTGTTCCATTGATTTATGTGTTTCTTCTTTACTGTTTCAATTGTAATTTGTAGGATGTTTTGATATATTGAAAATTCCTCTCCTCTCCCATATTCTTTATTCAAATATTTCTTGGACATTCTTGCACATTTTCTTTAATTCAGATAAGCTTTACAAAGAGCTGAGTTCATTAAAAACATACTGGGATTTTGGTTGGGATTGTGTTGAATTTATAGATCAATTTTGGGGAAATTTACATGTTTACAATATTGAATCTTCCCTTTAGGGCCATGTTGTCCATTTATTTCAGCTTTTATGTCTTTCAGTAAAGGATTGTAGCTTTCTTCATATAGGTCTTCATATTTCTTGTTAGGTTTAAAATTCGTGATTTTATTAATTTAAAAAATATTGTAAATGGTTCTCTTTCTCAATTACATTTTCCAATTGACATTTGCTGGACAGCAGCTGAATTTGTGCACAACGGTTTGCTGGTTCTAACTTATGTCAAAGGTAATTTCCTTAATGGTTTGTTGTCCTTGAATAGTTTTTAAACTTGAATTTAGAACTCACACTACTTTTAGTTAGGTGTGACTATCTGCAAACAAGCTAATTTTTGCATTGATAGCAAAAGAAATGTGTATGTGAAAGTGCTTTGCAAAATATAAAACAATACATGAAGGCAAGTACTTTATCATCACTTATTTGTGTAAATTGTGCTTCTTACTGACAGGGATCATTACATTGTGTACAAGAGCAAGGACTTCCCCAGGGTGTGCGGCTGTGGCCACTGGTAGGAGCCAGGTACCTGGGGTGTGACGTACTTCTTAGGTCACAGTGTGCTTTTGCAGGAGTTTGGAGCAAAACTGAGGAAGCTGTAGTCTGGAACCTGGCGAAGGCCAGGCCTGGGTCATCTTCAATTCAATAGATGTTTATAAGAAGTTTAACTGCAAGGAACTGGGCTGCAGAGATACCAAGATAAGCAGTCCCGTGCCTGTGCCCAGCACAGTTTACATATATTTTTAAATATATCTAATTATTACAACGACCCCGTGAGGTAGGTAGAGGGACCCCAGTTTTACAGAGAAGTGAAGTACTTTCCACATGCCATACGGCTTATGTGTAGCAGAGCCAGGACTGGAACCCAGGTCCTTTCATCCTAACCCCAGTGTTGTAGGTCATGGCTGCGTCCCCGACCCACAGGCCCTGCCTGCCCATCAGAGGCATGCAGAAAAAAGGGGAAACACATACATGAGTAGCAGTGCAAGACCATGTTGGCCAGGTGTCCTTACGGAGTGCAAAGTGCAGGAGAAAAAAGAGGAGGGCAGTTAACTTCCTCCCAGCCACATTCTCAGTCCTAAGAGCAGGCTGCCTCTGTAGTTGTGCCATGTATCACCAAATATGATATGGCTTTTGTTGGTGCTAGCCTAAAGGGGATGATATTCCATAAAAGGCTAGCACTTTCTTTCTCTTCGTATGCCTCATTTTACCTTTCTCCATGTTTTACAACCCTTTTCCTCTTGTTCACTTGTGAATTCCAATCTCTGGATCTGTTTCTCTATTTTCCTATGTCTGAGGGTATATCTTGACCTTTTTATTCCCCATAACTTTATCTATCTCAGCCTCTTCCAATGGATCTTCTTCCTGTGCTGTGTATTTCTCTCTATGCCTCTTCCCATCACTTTATTTCCCCCTTTGCAGAAATAAGTTTCCACAAACTTTTTTGTTTGCTCTGTCTCTGCTTCAAGTTTCCCCTGTGCGGAAATGAAGTGTAGTACTAATAACTTATTTCAGAATAAAGTATTTCTTATATTAGTTTCTTATTTTTATATTAATAGACATTTCAGAATAAAGTTTTTCTTTGCTGTGATATTTTAAGCAGATGAGCAGATAGAGACCTCCCATTGCTCTTTCAGCTCTAGAACTCCATATGAAGATGTTTCATGTGTGAACCTCCATTGTTTTTCCTATAGATACATTTTTCTGGATAGGAAGAAAATGTCCTTGATCCAGGGTAGCAGCCTGCACATCACATATCTTAATATTCACCCAAGTATTCTCAAGTGTTTTACAACTAAATATGGTATTTTCAATTTAAGGCTGGAGAAACCAGGGAGCAGAATGGGGAGAGTTCTGCACCATATCCCCTAATGGTATCCAGACTAGGGCTGAAAATAATGGGAGACATGGTGATGAAAAAGCAGGATCATATACCCTGGTGGCAGAAGAAACCACAGAGGAATCCAGCACAGCCCTCCAAAACTGGGAGCTTTATAAATTCCCAGTTAAGGGGTGACTCTCTGATTGGTAAATAAGTCTTACTTTGACATCTAGTAAACCAGATGCCACTCTTGAAACCCACAGAAGAAGCATGATTAAAAACTCCTTAAATTCCAAGCCTATAGCATTAAGCATTCCTGGAAGATGAACCAGGAGCCTTGAGTTCTGACTTGAGTCTTGACACTTCATAGGGTGGCAAGTCAGTTTATCATTCTGCATCTAAGTGTCTTCATCTGTAAAACAAAAATATTATGTTCACCTACTTCACTGGGTTATTTTGAGAACCAAGTGAGATAATACATGTGAAAGTGCTTTGAAAAATTATAAAATTACATGTAAATATAAAATGGTATTAATAATAGCAGCATCAGAGCCCATAACTCCATGCTACACATTTATATTTGTGAGTAAACAATTAGGAACAGTGGCTATTAATCAGAAACTGTATTTTGAAAAATAACTACTCTCTCCTTGCTTAGTTTGAAGTTATTAGTAAAGTCATTAAATACACTGACCTTGAAGGCAGAAATACTGAGTTCAGATCCCAACTCTGCCACCAGCAATGTGACCTTGGGCAATCTTTTATTTGCTCTTGGTCTCATTTTGCACACACACAGTGCAGATAACCAATTTTTCATGAAGATCCAGTGAGATAATGCACACAAAATGTCGAAAAGAGTGCCTGGCACATATATAAGTACTCAGTAAACACTAGCTTTAAAGTCTCATACATTTCTTGATCACTTGCAATGTTGTCAGGCCTAATTTAGGGAACAATGAAAACACATGGTCCTGTTTCAAAAAGCTAACAGTTTGGTGGGGAAACATACATACAAATAAAAAACAACATGCTGCTGAATAGCAAAGGCGGTTTAGGAAATGAGACTTACAAATCTGCCTGGAAGAGACAGGTAGATAGAAGCCTTTCTGGAGGAGTAAACATTTGACTCAGGACTTTTGAAGGGTGAATAGAAGTTTGTCATTTGCCCAAACAGTTGAAAAGCTAAGGCCTCGTGTTTATGCTTATTGACTTTCTGGTGATTCAACGTTAATATTCTGGTGACTTTAAGAGAATGGTGTTGGAGACTGATTTTACTTGTTATTTTGTGTAAGTGAAATATCTGTTGTTTTGTTTTCATTTCATAGACTCCTTAAGAACTGTACTAGCAACTTCTTCCATAGGGAAGAGATTGGTTCCCACCATTTAAAAGGCTTAGCACCCTTGGTGCATGTTGCTGATCCTTTTAAGGAGAGAAGGCAGGAGGACTTGTAACCACTTGTGCCCCTGGAACTGGAGGTGACTGGGATAAATGCATAGGGAATAGAAAATGGGATGCACAGGGTTTGCTGTCCTGGAGAGAATGGACAGTTTACAGATAGCTGTCCTTTGTCCACGTGCAAATGTGAAAATACAGAAACCTTTGTAACTTGCCAGATACCTTGCTACCAAATTACAGTGTCTTTTTTTCATTTCACCAAGTGTTAGCAGTGGATTTGGAAGTTAGAGATACTGCCTTTAGTGGAAGAAATATCAGGCTTTTCTTTGGGTTTTCTGTTTCCTTAATGTTGGCTAAATCCCTCATCTTAACAACATACAAGAAGATGTTAAAAGCTGTGTTTACTATATATCTGTTTCTATACCAGTAACTGCCATGTCAGAAATTTAATTGGCATCTAACAAACCATCTGATACCTTATGAAAGTTATAGAATCATGAGAATTTAAAGCTGAAAGAACCTTAAAAACCTTGTAATTTAGCCTCTTCCTTTCACAAATGAGGGAACAGTAGCCCAGAGAGGCTGAGCCCAGCTGTCGTCCTCTAATGGGACTTTTGTCAGCATTTTGCATGATGGTGATTGGAAGAGACCCATAATACCTTTCTTTCAATTGCAGTAGGCATAAATGAATTGTATTTTCCTCCACATTTGTCAGCTGAGGAAGATACAAAACAAAAAGCAAAGTCTAAATTTGCTAAGTCCCAAAGAAAGAAGCCAGTAATATTGAAGGTACTCAACTGATGAGTACTGAGGGAATATCAATGAATTCTGATCCATTCAAGTTTAGGGCACCTGGCCAGACCTTTCAAATAAGAACCCGCTGTCATCAACAAAACTCTCACCAAGGCTGAACAGTGTCTTGACCCCAAGGCAAGAGGCAGGTACTGCAGTACCACAGAAAGTCTACCTGGATATGTAGATTGAGAACTGCTGGGTTCTCCACAGCACTTAGTAATTCTCGGAGCCATTCTCCTCCGGAGAAATTACAGCAGTTGGCAGGGCGTGAAAAAGCCATCTCTGGCCCGCGGAAACCATTTCCCGGACCCCTGTGTAGAAGCAAAAGTGCTAGGTCGGTAAGCCAGACGGGCAGATGGCCACAAGCCCACCGGCCCGCTCCTTCCTTCCCCCGCACAGATGCCTTCCACACCGTTCGCGCCGGCCAATGCCCCTGCCCTGGTGGTGGGGCTCTCGGTCGAGTGCCTCTTCCTACTTGGCTCTCTCGGGGCCCCGGCTCCTTCGCCCGGGGCTGGGAGGAGAGGAGGGCTGTGGCAGGTGCCAAGGGGAGGGACGGGGTAGCGTCCGCGATGACGGAACAGAAGCCGCGGGAGCCTCGGCGCTTGCCGCCACCCCCGGCCCGCGGCCGCTGGCGCGCAGCTTGTCGGGGCGCAGGGTCCGCGTACGAGAGCTGGCCGCCACCCACTCGCGCGCCGGCAGGGGACCCGGGCTAGCCGCGCGGCCCGGAGACTGTGGCGACGAGACCCCGCCCCGCGCGCCCGGCCCGCGCCTATCGCGGCCGCTCGCTGGGTCACGCGGAGAGCGGCGCTGCGGGCTCGGGGCCAGCGCCCGGCGGTGCCGGCGTCGCGGCGAGACGGATACGGGGCCGGGGCGGGGTGGAGGGTGGAGGGTGCAGGGCAGAACCCGGGGCGGGCGGGCCGCGGCCAGTCTCGGAGACGCGCAGAGCCGACCCGAGCCAGGCCGAGGGCGCCGAGCGAGGCGGCCGACCGCTGAGCACCCATGCTGCTGACGCTGGCCTGGGGCTGCCTCTTCTTCCCTGGGCTCTTCGCGCTCTGCACCTGGGGGCTGCTCCGCGCGCGGCCCGAATGGACCGACACCGACCGCGTGACGGTCAGCACCAGGTACGCGCGAGGCCGCCCGCCCCGCCGGCGGCGCGCAGGCTGCTCGGCGACCCGGCCGCGCCATCCCCTGCGCTGAGTCGAGGGCGGAAGAGGGGGGCGACAGGAAGCGAGGGGGCTGCTCCCCGGTGCCTTGCCCCTCTCCGTCGCGCTGGCCGGAGCTCCCCGGAGACCCTGCGCGTCCTCCCGCTGAGGGAGAGGGAGGAGGTGCAGGGCTGCCCGCGCCGGACAGGATGGGGAGGGCAGTTTGCCGCCGACATCTGCCAGCTGCTTTGGGGGTCGGGAGCGCGGCGGCGGCCCTACCATTCTCCTCTCCGCACAGGCAGCCTAGGAGGGAGTCGGGTTGAAGAGCTGGGGCTTTCTGCTGTCCACTGGACCGGACTGAGCGCGCTCTCCCTCTCCCCTTTTGTCTTTCCTGCCACACATCAGGCTGGTTTCTTCAGTGCAGGCTGTGTTGGCCACCGGGTCAGGGATCGTCATCATCCGCTCCTGTAAAGACGTGATCAGCGACAGGTAACTCCAACATCAGGTGAAAGAAGCACCAATAGCAGCACCGAACTTTTTTTGAAGCTTCCACCTTTTAGTGGCTCACCGCCCTAGTTCTCCATCAGCACATGCTGTTAGTTAATAGGAAAACGTGGGCACCATAATTAGTTTCCACCTCCTTCTCTCCTTACCTCTTACAGCATCACTAGCTTAATAGAAAGTAAACCGAATTGGAATGCCAGAGCCTAAGTCTGATTTAAGGTGGTGTGTTAAGAGGACAGTGTGGTTCACTGATCAATTCTTTATATAAATGTGAAAATAGAAGTGGGAGTATGGCTTTTGGTCCTTTTAAATGCTCTCACTGGGGTCCTGCTCTGAGGCATTCATTGGTTAAGATATGTCCAGTGTGCAGTGACTGTAATGGGGTTGGTGGGGGAGACCTGATGAAGGGGGTAGTTTAACTGCCATAATATTGCACATGTAATTGTAGGTTAACGATACCAAAATAAATTGTAAAGAAAATAAAAAAGGTATGTCCAGTGTGGTTAGCAGAGCCTTTCAGTGGAAAGGAACAATTCCTCCTCCCCTTGCCTTACAAATACTGCTCTTGGGTTTCCTCTGGATTTCTTAAAGGCGATGAGAAAGTTTCTAGTGCTTTCTGAAAACCGACTGACTTGTATGTGTGTTCGAGCACAGTCCAGAGGTAGGTCGGGAAATGTATATCTAGTGAAACAAATCATAAAGACCAGGGTGGGTGGTCTACTTTGTTTAGTATTTAGTACTGGGCAATGGTGGTGGATGAGTGGCTGTTTTTAAGCCATTGTTTCCCCATCTTACTCGAACCATTCTTACTTTATCCCAGTTAAGCTGAAGAGCAATAGTCAAATGGGCAGGGAAAGTCTAACAGCCTTTCCTGGTCCTTTTCTCACGTTCACTCTGCAGTGCCCTGCTTTTCACCTGTTGAGACTGAGATGCAAGGAGAGCCCGAATGGGGCATCTGTCTCACTGTGACCTGCAAATTTAGTCCCTGGATCTTACTTGAGATTAATCCTATTATACTTTTCATGCTTTCCTTCTTAGGCCTTTTTTTTTTTTTAAACAAAACCAATTATTGGCGATTAATTGTAGATGCTGAGAGAAGATAGGTCAAGTGACCTTGATTGCACGCACCAAAGGCTAACATCATTTGCTTGGCTGGGTTCAGTTTTTGTTTTAATTGAGTGTCCTGATCATGCATCAAGCTCTCTGACTACTCCCAGTTTGTCAGGAGCAGAAATTTGAATGGCATCCTCTATACAGGATATTCACAATGTTGCAGTTCCATAGATTGGCTCTGTAGGAAACCACCTGACACAAAATGAAAAATAGGTATTTGAGAGCCTTAGGCTACCATTTAGTCTTTGGGAGCAGAGCCCTTAACAAGTATTGCAGGTGCTTCTGACGTTCAGATAATTTGAGAACCATAAAATTAAATTGTTGGCTCTTCCATCTAACACATAAGTGTTCAGTAAAAATTTGCTGAGTGAATCTAATCCTTCCCAGCACAGTACATGATTTCAGTTTAGATATTTTTTTCCACATACATTTTCAGTAAAATGATTAGTTATCATTTGGGAACAAAACTGTAGAAATTAGAGAGATTGCTTCTAATCTACTCTGGGACAGTCTAATAAACTCTCCTTTTGACTCAGCAAGTATCGATTTAACCCCTTTGGGCAAGTAAATGAGAACACTGTCTTTTATCCCATCTTCTCTTTTGGGATCTGACTACCAGAAGGTAGTCCGTGGCTCATCTCTAGACATACTGTTTTTCAATCAGTGGAATTGGGATTAGCCACAGAACTGTAGAGAAAATGGCCAGGGATTGCCTCCCAGAAACTCCTTAAAGTGGGGTTTTAAGCAGATGGAAGAGGAAACTCCCAACATTGAGCAACTGAGCAAAGTTAAACAGGAAATATTGGATTTGGGACATCTTCTAACCAGTTTCTTGGTGGAGCTGTTGAATCATTTGTAGATATATCTGTATCAAAGCTTGTATCACAAAATGCCAGAAAAATCCATTACAAATGAGTAGCTAGATTAGGCAAACAGTGACAGCTAGTTACTTAAACATGTGGTGCTCAGTGAATTCCTGCTTTTGGCCTTTGATGCTTATGAATTTGCCCCCTAATTTAGAGGTTTTCACTCTCCATATTTGTCAGTTTCAGCATGATCACTGTAAAGTATTTGGAGTAAAAATAGCTGATTAAGTACAAAGCTGCAGAATGTGTTTCAGACGAGGTTGGCTTTGAGTCGTCACAATTAGTATCCATAATTATTTCATGGACCTTTTGTATGCTCTCTTTCAGGCACTGGCTTGCCCGACAATATGTCTGGTTTTTGATTCCATACATGATCTATGACTCTTATGCCATGTACCTCTGTGAATGGTACCGAACCCAAGACCAGAACCACAGACATTCCTTCACCATTTTTCGCAACTTCCTGAGGAAAAACCGCCTCATGATCACACACCACGCGGTCATTCTGTTTGTCCTAGTGCCAGTTGCACAGGTATGACCCTAGGACATCCCACAGCAGCCTAGGTCACTCGTTTTCTCCTGCTGAGCTGGGTATCTTGACCATTATGTAGGAGTCAGGATTGCCCCTCTATTCCTTCACTTTCCTCCTGTACCCACTCTCCATGTGCCAGCTGCTTCCATTTATACCCCCGCCCCTACCCAGGCATATTATGTAGAAAAGGATTAAATCTGAAAGGTTCCTGATCTTCCTTACCCACATTATTCTTTTGAGCAAGCCCCCAGCCCTCTGTGATTCCCTAGCCTCCACCAAACGTTCTATCTTTAGTTCATACAATACAAAAACAATATAAAATACACATATAAAACAAAACAACACAAAAATCGTTTTTAAAAAATGAGAGTAGCTCAGTCAACTGGTGATTTTTGTCTGATAGTGCCAGGGAGTACTTTCTGTGCTCTTTTGATGTCACAAAGCACAGACTCTCAAAGCACATAGTCTCCTAATTTCTCCCCAGATCTATTTCCTTATTTAAACCCACCCAACAAGGAAGAGGAATGGGAATGCAGAAAGGAAACTTAGTATTTCCTGAGTGCCTTTGGGTGACAGGTGCTTGATTGAAAAGCTCACAGCTTTCCACTAATAAATTATTAGCCATATACCAGAGCTGCAGAAACTGGGGCTCTAAGAGTTTACTTATCTCATAGTGGTGCTAAGTGTCAGAGCTGCTATTCTGTTACACTACTTTCTTGGGAAGATAAGAGAGGGAGAGTGCACTGCATTCTTTAAGAAGGCTCTGTTGATTGCCTTGGGACCCTACTATCTAGCATAGGGTCTGGCACATACTTTATTGAACTGTCAGAGGGCCCATGGTGTGACTAATTTAGATACCCAAAAGTAGGCTGCAGAGTTCCTTCTGCCTGACATTGACATCCAGAGAAAGTCTGGTGTGTGATGCAGCCAGCGATCTGAAGTTGCCTCTGGATCCTAGGGACTTGACCCTCATGGTGCTACTGCCATGGAAGCAGCAATGCCAATATGCGCCGGCCCACTTAGCATTTTCCTTTTCCCTTCACGGTCTCTCAGATCACCCTCTTCGGTAGCCCTCGTTAAAATTTTCCTTCCGGTAGTTCCTTGACTTCCATTCCTTATTTCCCTTTTTCCTTGCAGAGGCTTAGGGGAAACCTTGGGGACTTTTTCGTCGGCTGCATCTTCACGGCGGAACTGAGCACTCCGTTTGTGTCTCTGGGCAGAGTTCTGATTCAGGCATGTATGAGAGAAACAGCAGGAATGGTGCAGAGGGAATGGACTCTGCTTCCCTTGGTAGATGGTGGGGTTTTGGAGGAAACCTTTAGTGTTAGTAGTGGGATAGGAGACCCTGGAATAGATTAAAAGTTAGTTGGTCTTCCAAGCCAGTGGGGATGAAACTGTATGTCTGATTCAAATCTGATACAGTTTCTTAATATATTTTTTTTCTGGCTGCACATGCTTATCTCTATTGGAAAAACTACAAGACAGGATGTATAAATGCGGCAGTACTCAGTGATCTTTTCTACAAGTGTCAGAAGACTAGATGCTTGGCCTGTACTGATGTGGGACTTGGGCTGGGCATTCCCTGATGGCCCACCCTTGGTGACCCTGCATCCTCCCTCCCTCTTCTTCTGTAGCTGAGACAGCAGCACACCCTTTTGTACAAGGTGAACGGAATCCTCACGCTGACCACCTTCTTTGCCTGTCGGATCCTTCTTTTCCCCTTCATGTACTGGTCCTACGGCCGACAGCAGGGACTACGGCTGCTCCAGGTGCCATTCAGTATCCCTTTCTACTGCAACGTGGCCAACGCCTTCCTCATCGCTCCCCAGATCTACTGGTTCTCTCTGCTGTGCAAGAAGGCAGCCCGGCTCTTTCACACTCCCCAGGCCAAAAAGGATGGTTAAGTGCTCCCAGGAGGCAGGCGATGTGGGTGCCTCCTCCACTCAGTATTCTGTGGACCAAATTGTGCCCTGGGTGGCCTCAGCCTATTGGGTATTGATAAGCAGATAGATGGGTTTGAGTTTTTCTATAAAGAATATTCGTATTACCTCCCTCTTCTAACCTACCCCTTTTGCAGAAGCACTTTTTTCTTAGTAACAACTATTGGATCCTGTCAGACCTCCACTGGCAAAAAGGTATTTTTAATGCAAGCCCAAGGATCCTTCCTGAGGTCTTATCTGAAGGGCTCTGGGAGGCAGAGGTATGAGCTATGGAGGTAGGTGGGCCAGATTGTGTCTGGGCCCCCATCTTTGCAGCCACTCAGGGCAGTATCCACACATACTAGGCCAGCAGAAGCAAGTGATAACTTGTTTCTTGAAATAATTTCTTGTGATGGTGGCCCAGGAGAACCGCTGTGGGTTGGTAGTTTTGTTGTTTACGAGATCACCCATTGGTCCTTTGCCTCATCCTTTCATCCACGCGCCAACACTGAATTCTCCTGTCTACTGACTTCCAATCAGAAGTCTCATGGGCGCAGGGAGTGGCAGGAGGCAAGGATGGGGACCGGAAGCACTTGAGTAGGGAAGGAGGCCAGTAGGTCAGCACCTTTGCAGGCTGACGTGGTTAAGACCAGTATCAAACTTGTGAGCTGGTTGTAAACAAGCTATTCCCTTTGAAGCATGTCCCCTCAAGCCCAGCTGCCCCCATACCCACACACACAGGCTGCTCTTGTTAAAAACCACAGGGCCAAGTGAAAAAATGATGGCTACCATGCTACTTACTGGGTAACCCCACTGTCTGACATTGTGCTTCTCATGTGACGTAGAAATGGACTTCTGTATTCCAAACCGTGAAAATGTCTCATCTAGACTGCGTCCTGATAAGCCACAGCTTGTGCTCCCAAGCCTGTTCCTATGTGAGTGTACTGTCATTTAGCCACAGAAGGGGGGAGAGCGAAAATGCAAGACAGCCCTGGCCAAACTATGTCCTGTGGACTGACTCCTTCATCTACCACTTGCAAATATGATCCTCTGGTGCCAACACTAATTGTTCCTTACCAACGAGGACGGGTTTTAGAAACTGTGCTACCATGAATTTTTTTCACATGGTAGAGAAAAACTAGTTTTTAAAAGTGCCTTTTAATTCATTGTTGTCTGTGAACTTCTGAAGTATTAAGTATGTGTCTCAAATTTTGACTATTTCAGTCTTTAATGGGTGCCATTTAAAAAACATAAAATGCTTTTTTTTTACTGTTTTGTTTACTGTCAGTATGTCTTTATAAATCACCCCTGTGGTGATTAAATTGCACTAATATTTCCCAACTTATTCTCACCTGTTAAATACATCAATGCCGTCCTCTTGTAACCCCAGCCTGACTTGACCGGCTGCTGTGAGCTGCTGTGTCTGCTCTGTGCTCCTCTCCATGTAAGCGGCCAAGGGGGTGTTGGGGGGCGGGGATGTGTTAATGCGTTCGGCCTCCAGCAGGGCCTAGCTTACACCTTACTCTCACGTGTCTATGATTCATGGTTCCAAGGATACACTGCAGGGTCCTAGAGTTCAAGCCCAGGGATCATTAACTTCAGGCACATTCTTCTCTTCCTAGGTGACTACCGATTAGGAATTGGGAGGGTGGAGACCCAATTGTAGGCCGCAGAGCTGGGTGGGTACATGAATACTGCCCCATTTTGAGTGAGGACATGGATATTATGGAGGTCATGGAGCATATCCTTTTCCTGTCCTTGCAGCCCCAATTAAACACCTCACCAACCAGTTTTCAGGGTTCTGTAATAAACCTTGGGCCTTAGATTCACCTCTTCAGGCTTCTGCACATACCATTCCCTGCTTCCACGTGTCTTCAGAACTGTGATAACCCACCCTAGGTAGAAGATAATTATACCCATTTTTTAAAAACATCTCTGCTATGTTTACCAAACAGTGTTAGCACAGCCCCTCCTGGATCCACTAAATAGTTATGACTGTGGCAGAAATCCTCAATTCAGAAGACACTGGTTTTTCTTGAGGTCATTCATCTATCCCAATAATTTTCTTGGTCCCATCCTCTCCTTTTACAGTGGCACAGGTCTTTTAGGCACATAAATCACATGGCTCATTGGCAGCAGAACAGTTCTTTCCCTAGTTGCTGCCCTTTCCTTCCAAGATATTGCTAACTCTTAAAGAAGGTTTCAGTGGACATAAACATGAGCAACTTCTTCATGAACATATCTCCCCAGGCAAGGGAAACAAAAGCAAAAATGAACAAGTGGAACTATGTCAAGCTGAAAAGCTTCTGTACAGCAAAGGACACCATCAATAGAACAAAAAGACATCCTACAGTATGGGAGAATATATTCATAAATGACATATCCGATAAAGGGTTGACATCCAAAATATATAAAGAGCTCAACAAACAAAAAGCAAATAATCCAATTAAAAACTGGGCAGAGGATCTGAACAGATACTTCTCCAAAGAAGAAATTCAGATGGCCAACAGGTACATGAAAAGATGCTCCACATCACTAATCAGAGAAATGCAAATTAAAACCACAATGAGATATCACCACACACGTTAGGATGGCCACCATCCAAAAGACAAACAACAAATGTTGGCAAGGATGTGGAAAAAGGGGAACCCTCCTACACTGCTGGTGGGAATGTAAATTAGTTCAACCATTGTGCAAAGCAATATGGAGGTTCCTCAAAAAACTCAAAATAGAAATACCATTTGACCCAGGAATTCCACTCCTAGGAATTTACCCTAAGAATGCAGCAGCCCAGTTTGAAAAAGACATATGTACCCCTATGTTTTCGCAGCACTATTTACAATAGCCAAGAAATGGAAGCAACCTAAGTGTCCATCAGTAGATAAATGGATAAAGAAGATGTGGTACATATACACAATGGAATATTATTCAGCCATAAGAAGAAAACAAATCCTACCATTTGCAACAACATGGATGGAGCTAGAGGGTATTATGCTCAGTGAAATAAGCCAGGTGGAAAAAGACAAGTATCAAATGATTTCACTCATCTGTGGAGTATAAGAACAGAAAAAAGCTGAAGGAACAAAACAGCAGCAGACTCACAGAACCCAAGAATGGACTAACAGTTACCAAAGGAAAGGGACTCGGGAGGATGGGTGGGAAGGGAGGGATAAGGGGGAAACAGGGGCATTATGATTAGCACACATAATGTGGGGGAGTGAGGGGAGGGAGAAGGCAGTATAGCACAGAGAAGACAAGTAGTGATTCTATAGCATCTTACTACTGATGGACAGTGACTGTAATGGGGTACATGGTGGGGACTTGATGAAGGGGGGGAGTCTAGTAACCATAATGTTGCTCATGTAATTATAGATTAATGATACCAAAATAAATAAATAAAATAAAAATAGGGTTTTGGTGCAAAAAACCACACATACCTTGTAATTTGCCCACTTGGGTGGTTTCACCTTTGGGCTTATTTGCCAAATTTTAGGGTGGAGAAGTCATTATGAACATTTTCCTCCCAGCTTGATTTGATATTAAAGACTTTGGCTGAGCCCAATTTCAGAGCATGTCTAAGCCTAGACTATTGATGAGAAAGACCCCAAAGATGAAACTCAAAAAAGAATTTTATTATAACTCGTATGTTACAAATACCTGAAACTATTTTCTTTATACTGTTATTGCCATATACTTTTTAACTGTACAAATGCACATAATTGTGAGGCCCAGCTGTTTTCTGATCTGCAAAGATCAAAAGCTGCTGATCTTCTGCAGCAAGGTTTGCCGCCGCTCCTCGGGGCTAATGTTTTCTGCAATCGACTTTAAGAAGCGCTGTTCATTTACCTTCTGGAGCAAGGAGCTAACAGAGGGGTTGGTCTTGCTCAGGGTCTCATAGCAGGTCAGAATTTCTAAGGCCAAAACATAGAGTGGTTCACACACCTCTTGGTGGAGCATGGCCATTATGTGCAGAACATGACAGAATATTTGGGTATAAAAAAATAGGGTTTCTTGGGTCAGGTCCTGTTCTTGTCCTTGGGCCAAAGGGCCAACTGACTGTATCAACCTAACCGAGTCCAGGAGGTTAGTCAGACTGTTACAGAGGAGTTTGACAACATGGCTCCAGCCTTCCATTGGAAGCCAGTTATGACAACTCTGGCTGCAGAGAAACTGGAAAGTTCTCAGGAAGAGTACAGAGAGCTGGAGCTCCTGGGCAAAGGGCTTCAGGTTGAGCAAAGGAACAAACTGAATATATTCCAGGCTATAAGGGACATGCAGAAGCTGTTTCTCCAACAGTTTCCTAGTCAACTGGTGAAGATACTGCCACTCCTGGGGGCTGCACCAAGGCATAACTTGCACCAGGGCCACCAGAAAGCCCTTGCTGAACAATCTGACCTCCTCAGGGTTGCCCACATCTACCACCAAGAGGGAGAGCATCTGCTCAGAGATGCTGCT
The DNA here is from genome assembly GCA_029783875.1 of Phataginus tricuspis. NCBI lineage: Eukaryota > Metazoa > Chordata > Mammalia > Pholidota > Manidae > Phataginus > Phataginus tricuspis. Next base: position 4,470,578 of record JAQQAC010004778.1, on the reverse strand, counting down.
GGAGATGGAGCAGCACTCCATCCAGGCAAGAAGCCCTGTGCCTGGCCCATACCCAGGGTGAGCCTGGGAGGTCCACTCATCCTCAGAAAGCTTACAGATCTCAAAAAGTGTGGCTGGCACCTCACACTTAAAGTGGCCCTCAAAGAAGTTCTTCAGTCTTAGACCCACAGTCCAGTCTAATTGCTCCAACTTCCGATGGAGCCAGGCCAGGGACTTGATCCAGGTGTCTGGGGAGAAGGTCTCGGCATTGGCTAATACAGTCTCACAGAGGACCTCCAGGATATGTATCACCAGATCCTTCCCATCCGAAGAGAGGCACCTCTTCTCCCTGGGGAGCTGCCAGTAGTTACTGAAACAATCCAGGAGCTGGCACAAGCTGAAAATGAGGGGGAATGGGGAACAGGTCTGGAGCCAGTATTCCTCTAAGCACGCATTCTCTTCCAGAGTCCGGATAAAGATCTTCAGACTGAGGTCCACTTCTTTAACATCCAGCATCAAGGAAGGCAGAACGAACTCCTTCAGTACCTCATCTGGCTCGAGAAGAGCAGCCACTGGAATTCCTTGGGGCTTCACAGGATTCATCAGGCAGTTCAGGAACTCCAAGAACTGCTTTTCTTCCTTAGGTGTAGAGAATTTTGTCCAGATGGTTTCTTTGAGGCAGGACACCACGAAAGTTGGGGCTGGATGTGGCCCCTGCTCTTCTGTGAACCTAAGGGTGGGGAAGGCAGTGAGGATCTGAGCCAGGAACTTGTGGGTGCCAAGGCTGACCACTGCCATGCTGCACATTTTCTTCACTGTGATCTCTGGGTCCAGTATTACCAAGCGGGCCATAGAGGCTATGGCTCTAAACAAGCCCTCTTCAGAAGCACTCTGCGTGAGCTGGTTCAATGTTGTATTGAGGTCTTCCTGAAACCCCTTCAAGTAAACCAACAACTTCTCAGAGAGACCCTTTCGTCCCCAGGAAAGCAGGACACCTGAGAGGACTTTATTTTTATCTGGCAAGGAGAGGTCTGAATAACATTCCAGGATCAAGTCGATCACTTGTTTGATCTGAGATTCAGAGATGGCTCTCTCTGTTGTGCTGACTTCCATCACTGTTTCCAGAAGCTTTAAAACCAAGTCTGGCTCTCGGAAGAGAGCCCGATTATTAACTAGGCAGGCTAGCCACTCGTCAGAGAAGGCCCATCTCTTCTCAGAAGCAAAAATGTAGCACATTTCCATGTGTCGTTCCATCTTCTGTTCAATAATGGTCATGGCGATGGAGGCAGCGATGTCCTTTTCGGAGCCCTTGTTCTTTAGTACCCCGTTCGCTTTCATCAGGAAGTCTGCGACACACTCTGCCAGCTCAGAGACCACCTGCCTCTCTTCCTTGGACAAACTGGAGGTGTCCAGGTAGAGTTTCAACTTCTGGCTGAAGGAAGTCAGACTGTCGCACAGCCGGTAGCTGTCATAACTCATCCCCTGGCTGCTGTCGAGCACAGCCTGCAGTTCCTCCCCCGACTCCTGCAGCAGGCTGTGCAGGAACTCAAACCCCAGGAAAACCGTCTCACTTGGGAGTTTGGCCAGTGAGGTCAAGCTGATGTCCCGTTCTGCCTCTTTTACCTTCTCTGCCAGCACCTGTTGGTGATATGGGTTCTGGGTGTCTGAATTCCACACAGAGATCACAGTGGCCAGCTTGTCTAGATACACAGTTGCACACACTTCCTGGGGGTCATCCTCCACGAGTGCAAACACCGTCAGCATGTCAGCCAAGTTGGCCAATGCACAGCACTTCATCCCAGGGCACAGGATTCTATTTCGGATTTGCTTCAGCCCAGTGAGCAGCATGGCCAACAGGGGCATGACAGGACACACATCTGGGTCAGACTTAAACCTTTTTGGAGGATGGGAGAACTCATCTGAAGAGGACACATACTTCTGAGCCATTGTCCTAAACTGGGAGAGCAGGGGATCCTGCTGATTCTCCTTGTGCTTCATCATTTCCCACCAGACATCGAGGAAAAAAGCCACATCCTTTGCAGAAGTGTCCATAGTCATGTGCTCCAAAAAGTGCTCTAGTTCTGCACGGCAGATGGCGGTAGGCAGGGCCATCAGAAGCTGGATAAAAAGTCCAGAAGCTTCCAGGGACTTGAGCAGCTCAAAAAGGACCGTATGATTAATGGTAGGGATCATGTTGCCTACTGAGAAGAACACATCTTCCTGCCACCGAGTTTCAGTGTCAGAAGGAGTGATAGGGTGGGGCTGAAGAACCTTGGCCCAGATGATGGTCAGAGCTTTCTTCTTCCAGGCAAAGGGCTGGGAGCATGCTGTAGCGGAGATCTCCCTCAAGGCCTCCACAATGGGCCGACCAACATGCTCCCAGTCCGACTTTGTCAATTCTGCCAACACTCTGGGGTGGAACAGCTGCTCGGCCAGCAAGAAGCCCCCATGTAGAATAGTCATTTCTTCACAGATATTCAAGGGTCCTGCATGGAAAGACGCCGAATTAAGACAGTGTGGTGCAAAATATTCAAAATAGTGAGCAGAGGTTAGAGGAAGAGACGGCCTTTAGTAGGCTGGCTGTGTTACCAGGTTTAGAGATGATAAGGATTCTAAATGAAATCAATGAAAGGGCGGAAGAAAGGGATGGAGCCACTGCAGAGCTGGCATCAAAAATGCCTACCTGAGGTATAAAATATGACTCCCAAACCATCCAGCCTGGAACTGGGAAGACAACACAGGCACCACTGTGACTAGGGGACACAGCAGCCTCAGAACTGGTTTGGAGGTAACACTGTTGGTTTTGGTTACTGGGAGCTGACGATAGTACATTAAGGCTGGAAATTGGAAATGCAGACGAAAGTCAGCGACGGAATGTGACTCAGGAAGGTGTCTGTCCGGAGGGGACCAATGGGACTGACAAAGTGAACGAGACCCTACAGGGCGAGCACGGAAAAGGAAAAGCTGGACTGCTGAGGTGAGGCCCTCCAGCAAAGGATGGGCCAGCACAGGATTTGGGAAGGAAGGGCTCGAGAGACAGACAGTACCAGGACAGTACCAGACTCCAGGGGCCACCACGGACACATTGCAGGACATGACAGCTGAGCTTCTAAATAAAATACAGACTAAGAGGGGCCCAGGCCAGGGCTGTGGGCACGGGAACAATCAAACAAGCTTGGCCTCCTCGCTGTTCTCCTTAGCCTTGCCTTGTAAACAGATTGCAAACATTCGGCCTTTTAGGGAAACAGTTCACTCCACAGCTTTTTGCCAAAGAGAACAACCTACTAATGGTCCTGGTTATCTGGTAGAAACTATAGGGTAGATACAAGAAAATTCTGTACTCCATTAAGAAAAGCCCTTCCTTCGGTGAGCCGTGAGGCATCACAGACATATCAACGCAGGCATCTTGGGATATCTAATCAGACATGGGTTTAAATCCTAGCTCAGCCATTTAAAAGCAGTGTGACCTTGGAGAGACTGCCTTTCTGAACTTCCCTTCTGCATTTGTGGGGATAATGCAGGCTTCCTATTGGGACTGTGAGGATCAAATGATATATACTAGTCAACCCTTGGTGTTGGGTTGGGGCTCACTGGTAGCTCCCCATCCCGTCTCCCAGGGCTTCTGAGGGTAAATAAGACAGAGCTACGGTAAGAATCAGGCTCAATAAATGTCGGCTTCCCCAAACCCTGCCGTTGTTGGCAGGACCAGAATCTTCTCACTTTTCTTTGCCACCCCCCACTCCCAACTCAGCAACAGGGAAGAACCTAAGTCTTTCTCAGGTGTGTTTCCTTTGGCCCAGACTAAATCAGAGGACAAACACTACTTGGTATTCAGTATTCCCGATGCCTCTCCCCTTTCCCAGGGCTCAGAGATGCCACCCCTGTCCCTCACGCCCCCAAGAACACACCTTTTCATTTTCACAGGCCATGAGCCAGCAGAAAGTATCCTGATCCCAGGAGACTCAAGAAGATCCTGCCCCTTGTACAAAAGGCCAAGGAATCACACCATTCCTGTGCAACCCACTGGTGACTGCAGTCCGCCTTGGCTCTCAGCGGCCGAGGCCGACTCCCAAGGAGGCTGGGCGCTGAGGGGTCTCTCTGGGGGGTCTGGCCCTTCTCGTAGCTTAGTCTGTTCTCCCAGGGCCTCAAAATATATTTATGACTCTGTAAACTTCACTGTGTTGCACTATCAGCTCAGCTGTTGGGCCCCTAATACCTTCCAGAGACAGTAAGTACATAACACGGGCTCCCTGAAGGAGTAAGTCCCAGGAGCAGTTAATAGTAAATCCCAAGGGTTTTATCACTACTGGTTAACTAGGGCTTGTGAGAGCCCACTCCTTATGTTTACTAAGTGCTTACTCCATACCAGGTACTGTGCTAGGTGGTATGCACATAACATCTCTTTTTATCTTCAAATCAACCTTTGAGTACTAGTTCTGTTTTAGAGATGGGAACACTGACACTGAAACAATATGCTCAGGATGTCACAACTACAAAGCAGGTGGGGCTGGGACAAAAACCGCCACAGCTACAGAGCTCCAAACTCTTCAAGCTCTACTGTTCCACCACTTAAAAGCCGGCTGGGGACAGGGTCCAGAACATTTCTCCAAAACCTGCTATTACTGGCACATGTGGGGTGCCTCACCCCAGCTTTCCCGGTACAGACTCCTGGTCCTATCTCAAGAGCATGTCCAGCGGGTAGTAGAGGGCACAGGGGGCCACCCATTTATACCAGCTCCCCACTCCCTCCCCCGAGACCTTGATTCTGGGAATTCTGAATCAAGGTGCACCTTGTGCCGTCTCAACTGCTGCAACCCCTCCCAAATGCTGGTCTGATGAACGCCAGCCATGCGAAAGGCACCACAGCCCACGCTGCATACACGCGCTCTCCATGAGAACTTCTCAAAACTCTGCGAGGTGAGTACAGTATCATCACCCCCAGTCACCGATAAGGACCTAATGATTGTAAGACACTTGCTCGAGAACCTAGTAGACTTTCAATAAACATGACCATAGGGACATCCGGGATATCCCTGTGGCGCCCTCCAATCCTGGCATTTTGCAAAAGCACGTGCATGACCCCTGCCCACTTTCAGGAAACCTAAATTCACATGCGCTTGGCCCTTCACCTGGAAATGGGTGGGGCCGAAAGTGGGCGACCGGGGGAACAAGAGGCGGCAGGACCGGGGCTGGAGCAGGCCTCCCGACCCCCGGTCTCCGAGGACAAATCCGCCCTCCAGAACCCCTCCCCGGCCCAGAAATCTCCCTCAGCCTCGGCCCGCTCAGCCCGGCCCAGGCCGCCCGTTGCAGGTCGCGGCCCAAGCGAGCGCGGGGACAGGAGTGCCTGGACACCCACCTAGGTCCATGGCGGCGACGCTGGCTGCGGCACGGGTCGCTCCTCCAGCTCGGGGCCGCGAGCGCAGCGCATGCGCCACCGCAGCCGGGGCGGCCGGGGGGCGGGACCATAGGCGGAGCCTCAGCCCCCGCCCACGGTCTCGGCTCCCGTTCAGCGCGCTCCGCAGCCTACCTCCCGCCGCCCCGCGCGCACGCGCAGTGCTCACCAACGAGCCCTCGGCGTCGAGGTCGCGCAGCCGCCAGCGCCCCCTATCGCCCGAGGCCACCAACAAGCTGACAGGCAGGAGTCTTCCGCGCCCCTCCCCTTCCAGGCCACTCCCCAAACGCTGACCCCAGCCCCCGGACCAACCCCGTCCATTTCCAGCTCTGCTCGGCCACGCGGTTGTCCAGTTCTGGCACTGCCGTGCTTCGTGAGTCCCAAGCGGTCGTCCCCATTAGCCACGACCCTGACCCAGCTTTCTCTCCCGCCCGGTAACCGCCGGGACCCCCTGCACACAGTTGACTCGCACCGAATGCCCCTGCCCGGGCTGCGCATTAACCAGTACAGACGCGCCACCCTCTGAGAGGCGCTCTGCCCCGCAGCGGGTCTCTTCTCCCAAGCGGGAACCCGCCTACCCCACAACGGCACAGTGGCCCCAGCGCTTCTCCTTCAGACGGTAGCAGCACTCCATAATTTTCTGCCAACACAGATACCTTTGAAATGTTAATGGTTGTCCTGGAAATGCACTATGTGAGCCAGAATTGTGGGGCAGACCCAAGCAGTGGGCTCCAGTTTGCAGTATGTATTTTATAAAAACGCATCTGATTTCTCACAGAGCACACACACAGAAATATTCTTGCCACACATTATCCTACTTTTCTCCCTTTACCTCTTTTACAGACTTAATCGCCAGTCTCAAGTGCTTCTAACTTTCCACCTTCCAGCGTCTAGCACCAGATAACATCACCCAGAAAGGACAGAGGGGCCTGGCCTCAACTCCCCCTATGTGTCAAGTGGAGTTTGAAATGGCCTGTGCTTCTATCAAGGAGTTGAAGGGACCTGTGAGCCATCAGGAGAAACTGTTAGTGTACAGCTTCTACAAACAGGCCACCCAGGGTGCCGCCTGACACAGACATGAAAGCCAAGGCCAAGTGGGAGGCGTGGAATGGGAACAAAGGGATGTCCAAGAGGGATGCCATGAGGATCTATGTTGCCAAAGAGGAAGCACTGAAGAAAAATGACACTGGTTAAGGAGTACAGTGTCAAACAGAATGAAGTAGCATGGCTCCTCTGGTAGGGAAAGGGCTTCCTAAGACCTCGATGGCTGAAATGTCCTGAAACCTCAACAACCACAGCCAAAACACATCAATAAATCACTTCAACTGCATGAGTGATTGCTGTCGGAAAAGTGAGAAACTCAGAGTGACTGTGAGAGTCCAGGGGAGGTGTCCAAAATGCATGAATATCATCTGTCCTCTAGGGAAACTTCCATGAAAACTGGCTTTCTGTATGATGCTGAGTAAAGACTTCCCATCTTCCTCTTCCCAGAGCAGATGCAGATATTTGGCAGGAGTAGAGGGGTAGGGGGAGAATCATGCTATGAAAATGCCCAAGATCTTGGGACAGTGAGAACATTCTCTAGAGGTTCAGGGGAGGAGGAGACCCCTTAATTCTTCAGGGACTGTCATTTCACTACTAATCCAACATTTCGGAGGGGAAAGGGGCTGTCTCTTCCAAAACAAGCTCAAGGCAAGTCCTACCATCAAAAGTTTTACTGGAGAGGGGGTTCAAGATGGCAACATGAGCAGGGCGGCAGAAATCTCCTCCCAAAACCATATATATGTTTGAAAATACAACAAATACAACTACTCCTAAAAGAGAGACCAGAAGATACAGTACAAGAGCCAGGCTACATCTTCATCTGCGATAACTCAGCATTTCACGTCATGGCGGGACCCGAGCACTCCCCCACCCCAGCTCACTGGGAGGAAAAGAGTCAGAGTGGGGAGGGAGTGGAAGCACAGGCTGGCTAAATAACCAGCCCTGGTGATCTGCACTGGGAGCACAGACACACATCGCATGGTGTACTGGAGATTAGAGAAACGGAAGGGCAGGATCTGAGATGGACACGGCAAGTGGGTCCCCACAGCCAGCTCCCCTGGGACAAAAGAAAAGCGGGCACTTTTTAAGTCTTAAAGGGACAAGGGCTCAACAGCTGAACAAAATCGTCCCAGCACACTCAGCCCAGCAGGCTGGGAATCTTGAGGAACTTTAGGCCGCCTAACCCCGAGGGGTAAAGTAGCCCTGAAGCCCCTCGTGGCAATAAGCAGCCTGCCATTCAGCCACCCCTGGCCCATGCTGCAAATGGACCAGCTGACCCGCCACAGCTGCGGAGCAGCTGGAGAGCGGCCCCGCCCACAGCAACCACACAGAGTCTCCTCCCAGCACCCAGCTAACCCGGACAGGCAGCGGAAGCCAGAGCACGGTCCAGAAAGCACAAAGGGGCGACAGTCACAGGAGAACACACCCGGCATGTCTGCGACCCCCCTGCAATGTGCTAGGCTACCCCGAGGACCACCCCGTCACAGCAGCTCAGGAGATTATCCCAGAGGCTGCTCCCGGTGTGTGGGTAGACAACACACGCAGTGGAGAAGGGCAAGCTGACCAACAAGCAGGAAGGGACTTTGTTTTCCCAGCTGACACACGTGCCACCTGCCTGCAAACACTTCTATCGTCATGAAAAGGCAGAAGAATCTGGTCCAGTCAAAAATCACTCAGACAATCCCAGAGAGAGGGACTGGAGAGATAGATATAACCAATCTTCCTGAAAAAGAATTGAAAATAAAAGTCACAACCATGCTGATGGATGTACAGAGAAATATGCAAGAGCTAAGGGAGGAAGTGGAGAGAGATATTACAGAAATGCAACAATCGATAGAAGGTCTTAAGAGCGGACTGGACGAGGTGCAAGAGACTATTAATGGAAAAGAAATCAGAGAACAGGAATCCAGTGAAGCTGAGGCAGAGAGAGATAAAAGGATCTCTAGGAATGAAAGAATATTAAGAGAACTGTGTGACCAATCGGAAAAATATTCCCATTATAGGGATACCAGAAGAAGAAGGAGAGAGAGAAAAAGATAGAAAGTGTCTTTGGAGAAATAATTGCTGAAAACTTCCCCAAATTGGGGAAGGAAATAGTCTCTCAAACCATGGAAGGCCACAGATCTCCCAACACAAGGGACCCAAGGAAGACAACACCAAGACATATAATAATTAAAATGGTAAAGATCAAAGACAAGGACAGAGTATTAAAGGCAGCCAGAGAGAGAAAAAAGATCACCTATAAAGGAAAACCCATCAGGCTATCAGACTTCTCAACAGAAACCTTACAGGCCAGAAGAGAATGGCATGATATATTTAATGCAGTGAAACAGAAGGGCCTTGAACCAAGAATACTGTATCCAGCACGATTATCATTTAAATTTGAAGGAGGGATTAAACAATTTCCACACAAGCAAAAGTTGAGGGAATTTGCCTCCCACAAACCACCACTACAGGGTATTTTAAAGGGACTGTTCTAGATGGAAGCACTCCTAAGGCTAAACAGATGTCACCAGAGAAAATAAAATCACAGCAAGGAAAGCAGACCAACCAAATACTAACTAAAGGCAAAAAATAAAATCAACTATCCACAAAAACAGTCAAAAGAAACACAAAAGAGTACAGAATAAAACACAACATATAAAGAATGGAGGAGGAAGAATAAGAAGGGAGAGAAATAAAAGAATCATCAGACTGTGTTTATAATAGCTTAATAAGACAGTTAAGTTAGACAGTTAGATAGTAAAGACGCTACCCTTGAACCTGCAATGGCAATAAGTACATATCTATCGATAATCTCCCAAAATGTAAATGGACTGAATGCACCAATCAAAAGACACAGAGTAATAGAATGGATAAAAAAGCAAGACCCATCTATATGCTGCTTACAAGAGACTCACCTCAAACCCAAAGATATACACAGACTAAAAGTGAAGGGATGGAAAAAGATATTTCATGCAAACAATAGGGAGAAAAAAACAGGTGTTGCAGTACTTGTATCAGACAAAATAGACTTCAAAACAAAGAAAGTAGCAAGAGATAAAGAAGGACATTACATAATGATAAAAGGGTCAGTCCAACAAGAGGATATAACCATTATAAATATCTATGCACCCAACACAAGAGCGCCGACATATGTGAAACAAATACTAACAGAATTAAAGGAGGAAACAGAAAGCAATGCATTCATTTTAGGAGACTTCAACACACCACTCACTCCAAAGGACAGATCAACCAGACAGAAAATAAGTAAAGACACAGACACACTGAACAACACATTAGAACAGATGGACCTAACAGACATCTACAGAACTCTACACCCAAAAGCAGCAGGATACACATTCTTCTCAAGTGCACATGGAACACTTTCCAGAATAGACCACATACTAGGCCACAAAAAGAACCTCAGTAAATTAAAAAATATTGAAATTCTACCAACCAACTTCTCAGATCACAAAGGTATAAAACTAGAAATAAATTGTACAAAGAAAACAAAAAGGCTCACAAATACATGGAGGCTTAACAACATGCTCTTAAATAATCAATGGATCAACGACCAAATTAGAACAGAGATCAAACAACATATGGAGACAAATGACAACAACAACACAAAGCCCCAACTTCTGTGGGAATGTACATTGCAGTCCAGGCCTATTTAAAGAAGGAAGAACAAGCCCAAATGAATAGTCTAAAGTCACAATTATTGAAATTGGAAAAAGAATAAATGAGGCCCAAAATCACCAGAAGGAGGGACATAATAAAGATTAGAGAAGAAATAAATAAAATTGAGAAGAATAAAACAATAGAAAAAAATCAATGAAACCAAGAGCAGGTTCTTTGAAAAAATAAACAAAATAGATAAACCCATAGCCAGACTTATTAAGAGAAAAAGAGAATCTACACACATAAACAGAATCAGAAATGACAAAGGATAAATCATGATGGACCCACAGAAATACAAAGAATTATTAGAGAATACTATGAAAATCTATATGCTACCAAACTGGATAACCTAGAAGAAATGGACAACTTCCTAGAAAAATACAACACTCCAAGACTGACCAAAGAAGAAACAGAAAACCTAAACAGACCAATTACCAGCAACAAAATTGAATCAGTAATCAAAAAACTACCCAAGAACAAAACCCCTGGACCAGATGGATTCACTGCCGAATTTTATCAGACATACAGAGAAGACATAATACCCATTCTCCTTAAAGTTTTCCAAAAAATAGAAGAGGAGGGAATACTTCCAAACTCATTCTATGAAGGCAGCATCACTCTAATACCAAAACCAGGCACAGACCCCACCAAAAAAGAAAATTACAGACCAATATCCCTGATGAATGTAGATGCAAAAATACTCAACAAAATATTAGCAAACTGAATTCTAAAATACATCAAGAGGATCATACACCATAATCAAGTGGAATTCATCTCAGGGATGCAAGAATGGTACAACATTCAAAAATCCATCAACATCATCCACCACATCAGCAAAAAGAACAAAAACCACATGATTATCTCCATACATGCTGAAAAAGCATTCAACAAAATTCAACATCCATTCATGATAAAAACTCTTAACAAAATGGGTATAGAGGACAAGTACCTCAACATCATAAAGGCCATATACTGACAAACCCACAGCCAACATCACACTTAACAGCGAGAAGCTGAAAGCTGTTCATCTAAGATCGGGAACAAGACAGGGATGCCCACTCTCCCCACTGTTATTCAACATAGTACTGAAGATCCTAGCCACAGCAATCAGACAAAACAAAGAAATACAAGGCATCCAGATTGGTAAAAAAGAGGTCAAACATCACTATTTGCAGATGACATGATGTACATAAAAAGCCCTAAAGACTCCACTCCAAAACTACTAGAACTAATATCTGAATTGAGCAAAGTTGCAGGATACAAAATTAATACACAGAAATCTGTTGCTTTCCTATACACTAACGATGAGGTAACAGAAAGAGAAATCAGGAAAACAATTCCATTCACAATCGCATCAAAAAGAACAAAATACCCAGGAATAACCTTAACCAAGAAAGTGAAGGAACTATACCCTGAAAACTATAAGACACTCCTAAGAGAAACTAACAAATGGAAATTCATCCCATGCTCTTGGCTAGGAAGAATTAATATTGTCAAAATGGCCATCATACCTAAAGCAATCTATGGATTCAATGCAATCCCTATCAAAATACCAACAGCATTCTTCAATGAACTAGAGAAAACCATTCTAAAATTCATATGGAATAACAAAAGACCCAGAATAGCCAAAACAATCCTGAGAAGGAACAATAAAGCAGGGGAGATCTTGCTTCCCAACTTCAAGCTCTACTACAAAGCCACAGTAATCAAGACAACTTGGTACCAGCACAAGAACAGACCCACAGACCAGTGGAACAGAATAGAGAGTCCAGACATTAACCCAAATATATATGGTCAATTAATATATGATGAAGGAGGCATGGATATAAAATGGGGAAATGACAGCCTCTTCAACAGCTGGTGTTGGCAAAACTGGACATCTACACGTAAGAGAATAAACTGTATCATTTTCTAACCCCATACACAAAAGTAAACTCAAAATGGATCAAAGACCTCAATGTAAGTCATGAAACCATAAAACTCTCAGAAAAAAACAGGCAAAAATCTCTTGGCCATAAACATGAGCAACTTCTTCATGAACATATCTCCCCAGGCAAGGGAAACAAAAGCAAAAATGAACAAATGGGACTATATCAAGTTGAAAAGCTTCTGTACAGCAAAGGACACCATCAGTAGAACAAAAAGACATCCTAGAGTATGGGAAAATATATTCATAAATGACGTATCCGATAAAGGATTGACATCCAAAATATATAAAGAGCTCACGCACCTCAACAAACAAAAAGCAAATAACCCAATCAAAAATGGGCAGGGGATCTAAACAGACACTTCTCCAAAGAAGAAATTCAGATGTCCAACAGGCAAATGAAAAGATGCTCCACATCACTAATCATAAGAGAAATGCAAATTAAAACCATAATGAGATATCACCTCACACCAGTTAGGATGGCCAACATCCAAAAGACAAACAACAACAAATGTTGGCGAGGATGTGGAGAAAGGGGAACCCTCCTACACTGCTGGTGGGAATGTAAATTAGTTCAGCCATTGTGGAAAGCAGTATGGAGGTTCCTCAAACTCAAAATAGAAATACCATTTGATCCAGGAATCCCACTCCTAGGAATTTACCCTAAGAATGCAGCAGCCCAGTTTGAAAAAGACATATGCAACCCTAAGTTTATCGCATCACTATTTACAATAGCCAAGAAATGGAAGCAACCTAAGTGTCTACCAGTAGATGAATGGATAAAGAAGATGTGGTACATATACACAATGGAATGTTATTCAGCCATAAGAAGAAAACAAATCCTACCATTTGCAACAACATGGATGGAGCTAGAGGGTATTATGCTCAGTGAAATAAGCCAAGTGGAAAAAGACAAATATCAAATGATTTCACTCATATGTGGAGCATAAGAACAAAGAAAAAAACAGAAGGAACAAAACAACAGCAGACTCACAGAACCCAGGAATGGACTAACAGTTACCAAAGGGAAAGGGACTGGGGAGGATGGGTGGGAAGGGAGGGATAAGAGGGAAAAGGGGCATTACGATTAGCAGACATAATGTAGGGGGGAGCACAGGGAGGGCTGTACAACTCAGAGAAGACAAGTAGTGATTCTATAGCATCTCACTACGCTGATGGACAGTGACTGTAATGGGGTTGGTGGTGGGGACTTGATGATGGGGGGAGTCTAGTAACCATAATGTTGCACATGTAATTGTAGATTAATGATACACACAAAAAAAAGTTTTACTGGAACACAGGCTTACTGAAGTAAATGTTTTGAGGGAAATAAAACTTTTAATGAAATAATTGAATTAATTAAGGCACCAGAACATAGCAGTTGAGAAACAATGGAGCAAATGCTCAAAAATCTGACTCTGAAAGACTCATCTAAGGCCATGCAAAAAACTTTCCTGGGACTACTCCACAGCCAACCCTGGTTTCAGCTTGGGGATGTTTGTGGGACAGTACGTATATGTATGTATATGGAATTTGTTTCTGGACACTAACACACCCCAATTACCCATGCAAGGTCCAAAGCTCCTGGGCTCAGCTTCTGCTCCTTACTGTTGATTATCACGGAGGCAGCAACGCACAATAGTGCCGTGGGATATGGAGTGCTCAATGGTATCCTTAAAGTCATTTCAGAGAAAACGGTCTGCTGTGGCATGGCATTTCCCAGTACTTTTCCTCAGTAACTATTTTCATAGATGAGCTCATGAGGTCAGCTCCAGTTCATGAAGGACCATTAAACAACAGAAGTGACAACCATAAAGACTCTGGAGGACAAAAGAGACCACATCTCACCAGACGACTTCAAGGCCTTCTGTTCACATACTTGCAGAAAGTTGCTATAGACTAAGTACATTAAGAATGAAGTATTCCCAGGTCTCCACAGGGACTAAAGAACTATTCCTTGCAACTATAAACTGGGCCAGAGCCACCCTGTACAACAGTTGTGCTCCTCTCATCTTTGGAGGCTACTATGAGCACACTTTGATGCCTAGGACCATGTTTCACACTAAATGTGAATAGCAAAATAATGCAAGTTTTTTCTCCAAAATACGGTGTCAATTTAGGGGCTTCAGGTATAGCCATAACGTTCTGTAAATCATTATAAAACCTGATAAAATAGAAAGTACTATAATTAGGACTGCAGAAAGCAACTATAGGATACATTAAAAAAAAGTTGTAATATACACAGTATACTTTTGTGAGAAAAGGGGGAAAAGTATTTATATTTACGCTTGTGAGAGGCAGAGGAAGTGGGGTTGATGGGGAGAGGTAGAAGCAAGACTTTCCAATCTGTACCTTTTTATATTGTTTTGATTTTTGAACCACTGACTCTATTACCTTATAAAGAGGTCTGAGGCAAGGGCACTTCTTTATTGATCTTTAAGGCCAGAGTAAATTTCCTATAGATTTCCCAAGGATCCAGGTAAGAAATACTAGACCAAACTGAAATGTTCCACTAATCCTTACAATAATTCCAGTGACCAAAGTTGAAGACCTCTTGAAAACTGCTAAGCCACAGGGCGCCGTGCGACAGGTGAGATGGGCAGAAAGTCACTACGAAGCCCTGAATGACCATAGCTTAGCTGATTCCACCAAGATGTCAGACACATGGGGACTTCACTCTAACTCTCAGGCTAACTCAGGTGAACTCTTGCAACATAGCCATTCTCAATCTCCCTGGATTTAAACTCAAGGGATATGTGAACTTAATATGCTAAGATTCCACAACCCCTCAAGTCAAAACACAAAATGACTACTGTGAAAACACAACTCTGGAGACACTGAAGAACTTTCCAACTTCACCTTTTTAAAAACACCAACTTGGATGAAACTTTGTTTCTTTATTTTCTAGTTGATGTTATCATCCCTAGAGGTGGGAAAGTAATTGTAACTTTTGGTTTAAAATCATTAGCTGTTCTGTGTAGAGGTGAACTTATTGGTTACTTTGATAAAAGGTCGAAGTTGTATACTAAGTTGTTTTAGGATGAATAAAATGTTTGAAAGATTGCAACAAAGGAAAAATGATAGGCAATGAGATAATAAAAGGGAGCTGATATCCTAAAAGATCCCAGGTAAAGAGCATTAACTTCTATCACACAAGGATGTAACACTTAAGGAAAAAAATTTTGGTATGTTAAAATATAAGATAAGCAGATAAAGAGGAATCCAGTATGTGTTTAATCATTCAGTATTTACATAATAAACCACTTATCTTACTGTAACAAACCTAGAAGGCACATCACAGCAGCCTAATACACTGGGCAAAGTATAGTTCCTTTTCACAGTAACAGTATTACTAGAGATAAACACGAAGAACTAATAATCTAATAGAAAATCTTAGAATTAACAAATAAAGAAACACATTTGGTTATTGAAAATTCATATAACAACTTCCCCATGTATAGGAAAAATGTTGAAACTCATGATTGCTTCTCTAAGATAATTTTAATCGAATTATTAAAATTCGATTGCTGTGGAGCTGGAAAAGGATTTTTTTTCTCTCAGTGAAGGTTAAGATCACCCTATAAGAAGATGAGTTGAAATCCACTCTGAGGTTTCCATACTCTACCCTGCCAGGAAGGGAGAAGAGCAGAGGCTATGATTTACAAGTAATTTCACATGTATTATTGTGGAAACGGTATTCTCTGAGTCAGTACTTTCCAACCTCCTCAGTTGCTTTCCTCAAATTTGAACCTGGCCACCACCATAAATAATCAGTCTTACAGGCTACAGCTTGATTTCAGAAGTATAATTTCAAAACACATTTAAGCATAATTGTGCCCAATATAGTTCTGTTTCCAGTAATTTATATAACCTGTACTACAGAACAAAACAGAAAACAACAAAACATTTTTTTTTTTGTTCAGGCTGAAGAAATCATCTAATCCATTTTTCAGAGATCAACATGTTTTCTTATTGTGAGGATTAAAAACAACTATATAAAGAAACTAGCACAGAGCCAGGCATGGAGCCACATGACACATTAGATCCTCCCATCTGTTTTCTCTGGCTACTCAAAATTTTAAAATAAGGAATGTGGGGGTGTTAACCAAATCTTTTGATTCAACAAAATTTCTTTAAAAATTACCATTTTAATGTCAAAGCCTGCAGAGTAAGATGAGAACAGTATATTATCACTAGGTGCTGAAGTATTCCTGTTATAAGCAACTGATTTGGACTTACTTGAAAAGTTCTCATAAAATCTACATGCTTATCAAAATTCCCTTCATCCCCAGCCAAAGGTAATGAGCCAAATAGCTGCCCCACGCTGGAAAATAACGCATTATTCATCTAACAGATAAACATTGCACTGGATTTTGCCCTTGCTCTAATCTGCAATGGCACTGGAATGGCACATTCTGTGTGCAACTGTGTAGATGAGTAACATATTATTTTCCAGCCTGGGGCAGCTATACCAGACACAACCTTTGCACTAGACTGCTAATAATAGGATTTTATCTCGAAAATATATCATAGCTTTCAAAGATTAAAACCCACAAATCTTCATCACCCAGCATCCTTGCCTGTACAGGATACAAGCAAGTTGTGAGAGCTTTTATCATGAGTGGACGTATCAGGCCTCCCAGCTGCTAGCGAGGAGTCACAAATGCTTGCTCCATATGATGTCTTCTGTTAACCTGAAGCCTTTGGTTTATTTCGTTTAGCAAACCATTCATCACTTTTATCTGCTGTCATTGCCTATAGAAACAAAATATAGAAACAAAAGTCCATAAAACACAACATGGTAGTCCACTTTGTACCTCACTGCACTGTCTACAATCAGGAAATGAACGGTTAAAGTGTTCATTCAGTACAGAACTCGTTTAATTTGTTTGATTTGACAGAGGATGCTGATGACTACTGAGCAATTGCCTGTGGCTTCTCACTCTGCAGAGTAAACGGCAAAGCCTGCAGCCAGCGTGGCTGGCTGGCTGCCTGGAGAGCCAGGGCCAAGCATACCAAGCTGTGGGGCCTTTGGCAGAACCGAAAGCGCTGTCACCCCTAGTGTCTGAGTGGGCCCCAAGATGCTTTAGTGCTCACGGGACTCAGTCTAATAATGAGACAAAATGTGAAAGGCCAGCTGACATTTTAGCTACTTGAGCCTTTTTCTCTGCCCTCACCCACACAGTCCCACTGATGTCGGCACTGTCTGGTTAGTTTGGGGCCTCCTGGTTAAAAGTATGTTTTGGTTCCAGCAGAGTCCATCCTTTCTGTGATTCCATGAGGTTGCAACCACAGAGAGGGGCTTGCAGAGGGGGCTAGACTTAGAACCTAAATTTCTTAAAACTTCCTAATACATCCAAGCATATGCTAAAATACCTGTCTGATAAGGAAGTACAGAAATACCTTTAAAAATGCCAGTTTTCATTCTGAACAAAGTATTACACTGGGTTCAGGTATGGCTGTGAGAAAGTCTGAGGCTTTGAAGAACATACAGAATAGCTGAGGACTCAGATATGGAAAGAGCTATGAGTGTGTGTGTGTTTTGGGGTATCTCCTGTAACAGAACCATGAACGAAGTGGTAAGAGACCAAAAGGAAAGGATTAACTAACTGTTCAGAGAAACAGTGTAACAACACTCAGCAACCTCAGCAGGAAGTCAAAAAATATCTGCAGCTGAGAATGAAGAAACAGAAATACATGTATTTTTTATTTATAAATAGTAAAGCTTAAAGTGACTGCCCTGGGCTGGGGGAATCAGAGATGGGGCAAGACATTGGTGCACTACATTTATATAAAATTTTAGTACTATTGGAGTTTTTATTTTGATGAAAATAAAAAGTACTTTAAAATAAAAAATATGCCAAAAACAAAACCCAAAAAACCCACAAAACCATAAAGATGCAGAAATTTCTGTCTTTTAGGAGCCATAAAAAGTGGGGGGAAATAACAAAGTCTGGTGCAGAGAAGCCAAGAACACCTCTGAGTCTTGAAGGATGAGCTGAGTAAGAGGGAGGAAGACAGCCTGGAGTGGAAACAAGATGCGTCCCGGCTGATGCAATAGTTCACGGGGACGGGGACAGGGGTGTCAGGGAGGAGAGGCAGCACGGAAGATGAGGGAGCAGGGAAGGGCCGACGTGTAACATGCTCTGCCAGAGAGTTTGGAATCTACCTTGGAGACAACAGTGAGCTATCACAAGACGAAGATGTTTTTTAATTACTGGATTTATGCTTCCGAAAGCTAATGCTGGCAGCAGGGATTGACTGGAAGGTGGGAGAGAGGAGGCTTTTGCAGCATTATAGGTGATAACGGAGCCCTTTCAACAGGCAGACAAGAGATTTCAAAGGCAAACCTCACAGCCCTTGGTGACGAAGAGCTAACAGAATTTAGAAGTGAGGACAAGCAATAGTAAAAAATGGCTGTTTGTAAATTTAAAACTATTCCAAAATAAAAAGTGTATTAAATGCTAAAAACTGGCTCTGAGGATTCTAGCTTCAACGACTGGGATAGCAGACATACAGCGCTGTTCAGGAAAGGGAGCAGCGCATGGAGGAGGAAAAAGAGCTGGCTGTGACGCTCAAGGACGGCGATTCAAGCCTCTGCCCGCCGCATACTGAATGGGTAACACTGGGTGACAGGCTTTTGAGCCTCAGTTTCCTCAACTGAAAGGGGATTGCTATCAATCTTGAAGACTGTGGAAAGATTTGTAGACTATATGTAAAGCACTTGACATGTTAATATGAGAGACGCTTAATAAGTAGTAATTTTTATTTGTGTATTATTAAAAGAAAAATGGATGTGAAGAAAAGTAAGTTATATTCATGCCAAGTATGAAATGTCCATGGTTTACCCAGGTGAAGAGGGTTCACTGGCTGTAACAGTAGTCTGGCTATAACAGTAAACATAGGAGAAAAAGTTGACAAATTCGCCTTTAACAAATTCTACTCTTCAAAAGACTCATTGAGGAAAAAAATAGGCAAGCCACAGACTGAGCAAAGTACTTCCATTTGCAAATATCTAACAAATGACTGGTATCCAGGACTCTAACAGATAAGTAAGAAAAAATTAACCAAACTAAAAAAAACACTGATTTGAAGGCCTTGAAAAATAAGCAAATACTCAAATAAGGGGGATTCCAGGACAATAAAATAATGTGAGCAAGGCACAAAGAGTGAAAATAAACACATATATTAAAGATTAGAGAATATACTAGAATAGCTGAAATGTAGAATAGATCAAAAGTGTGTCTTCCAGCTAGTTTGTCATGAAACTCAATGGATCATGTAGTTTCTGTATTGATATAGTCCAATTACATTAAAGCTAATTGAAATACATAGGCAAGCCAACTGCATAAAACCATATTTAAAGGAAATTTTAATAAAAATTGGATTTTAGATGACATTAAGGATATACTGTTGATTTTTAGTGTGATGATCTCAATATGGTATATAAGAAAATTCCTTAACTTGTACTTCTTCTAAATCATCTTAAAATGTGTAAAATACTTAATTATTTAGGGTTGAAGTGACATGGTGTATGAGATTTGCCTTAGAATTCTCCAGCAAAAAAAAAAAAAGAGAAGTAGGGTAGGGTAGGAAGAAAGATGAAAAATTCTGTCACAGAATTGATTGGTGACAGTCGTATAGGGATTTGTCATACTCTCCTGTGTATATTTGGGATTTTCAATAATGAAGTATTAAACATAAAATCTATTTTGGAAATAAATGGGCAAAAGACTTAAATATGTAATTTACAAAGGAAGATATACATATAACCAATAA
Source organism: Phataginus tricuspis (assembly GCA_029783875.1). NCBI lineage: Eukaryota > Metazoa > Chordata > Mammalia > Pholidota > Manidae > Phataginus > Phataginus tricuspis. Next base: position 4,450,794 of record JAQQAC010004778.1, on the reverse strand, counting down.
GCATATAAAAAGGTACTTAACATCATCAGTCGTCAGGGAAACGCAAATTAAAGCCACAATTAGAAACCATTTTACATGTATTAGAATAGCCAAAACAAAAACCAAAAAGCCCCACAAATGTTGGTGAGCATGTAGAGCAGCTGGAATTCTCATATACATACAAGGCTGACAGGAGTGTAAAATGGTTCAATCACTTTGACTAAGTGTTTGGCAGTTTCTTATAAGGTAAAAGCAGTTCCACTCCTGGGTGAAGAGAAATGAAACACGTCTACAAGATTTATGTGACAATGCTCCAAGCAGTCTTTCTTGTAACAGATAAAAATCTGGAAACAACTCAAATGTCCACAATTGGAAGAATGGATAACTAAATTGTTATACTCATAAAACTGGCTACTACTCAACAATAAAGAAAAAGAACAAACTCTGATATGTGCAATGACATGGAGGAATCTCAAAAACGTTACGTTGAGTGAAAGAAGGCACAGAAGAATCCCTACCGAGTGATTCCATGTATATGAAGCCCAAGGACAGACAAAACGAATGTGACAGAAACGAGAACAGCAGCTGCCTCTGGGAGGCGGGGGTGGGAACTGACCGGAAATGAGCACGAGAGGATTTTCTGCGGCAATGAAAATGCTCCGTGTTTTGAGTAGTAGTTGTAAACTGTCAAAACTCAGCAAGTCAAACCCTAAATTTCTGTACATTTAAATTCCATGCATATATTTAACTCATTAATAACAACACACTACTTGTTTGGAGCTCAGCAGGCACAGGAGCTAGAAATCAGGGAATCAGACAGTGGTGGTGGCTGAAGCTCAGAGCAGAGGGAACCAGAGGAGTGAGCGGCCTCTACTCAGAGAAAGAACGGCGAATGTGAAAGACAGCCGAAGCGGGACTGGGGGCAGAATCACCTGGGATCAGAGACAGGAAGACATGCCTGGGACCGAGGAGAAGCTGTCTGGGAGGCGGGAAGGTGGCAGCGTCTCTCACACCACAGGAGAAGAGCTCAGAGGGGAAGGAAGTTGGTCGATGCCATGAAAGAGCAAGAAGGAAAGGGTCCAGCCGTCTGCCAACTGAGAGGCTGCCCAAGATTGGGTTTCTTTTTTATGGTAAAATTTATAAATGCTGTATTTTCTACACATTTTCTGCTTTAATTAACGTTGAGTGTCCATTATTATGTCAGCAGCCTGCCAACCTCTATAAACTACACAATGATCCCATGAGGTGGATTATCTTATTTTCTCAAATTTTTAAGTAAGAAAACTGAAGTTTAGAGACTAGGTAAATTGCTTAAGGTCAGTCATAGAGATGTGAAGCGAAAGAACCAGAACAGACTGATTCATTCCTTTAATCGTCAACAGTCTTCAGTGAGTCTACACAGCAGGTATGTGCGAGGAGCTGAGTACGACAATGAACGACTGCTTTGCGTGGTGCTGAAAGACTGAACTTGAGGAGGACAGGAAACTAGCTGTTGGATTTGGCAGGATGGAGCTCCCTGATGTCAGCGCGAGCGCGTCACTGAGGGGCGGGAGGCAGTGCAGGGCTGGAGGCAGGGAGGTAAGAAGTAGAAACAGTGCACAGGCAAACTTTTTAAAAAGAAAGCTGGAGAAGGGATATGGGATAAATAAATGTTTAACAGATGGGAGATACTGGGACCTTATTTGTATGCTGATGAGAACAATTCCTTTTAGAAAGAAGGGAATGATGCCGTAGAATGGAGAAGACCAACAAAAGGGCTGAGGAGGTGAGGGGGTGGCATCAGGCGTTTCCGCTGAGCAGAGTGATGACGGCTGGAGCAGCAGTGGCTCCCCAAGGCAGCCTGAGGCACAAATGCGGCACCCAGACAAGGGTCATATAGGTGGCGATGAAGACACAGTCCCTGGCTCAGAAGTGACCCCAACAGCAAAAGGACATGGTTCTGAGAGAACGAACTGGACTCTGTTGTTTGGCCCTTGCCCATACACACCACCACTCCCCCTGGGCCTACGGTGATAAAAATTTAGAAATGAGACTCACATCATCCAACAGTTTGTTTCCCTCTGGATCCATCTTAGAAAGTTCTCGAAATGCTTCATCCCCCACAAAGCAAATTTCATGTCCATCCTACACCGAGAAAGAAAAGAAATCTGGCAAAGACATCTCAGGAGTAACCCGTGGTGCAGCCTGTCCCTGTCCTGCGTAGTACTTACTGGGTCAGCCAGAATGACCACTTGTACTGTTGCTTTTCCTGGAGTATCCAGACTCACCAGGGGAGTCAGAATCTTCTGATTTTCCCTTTTCATCAAGTCTTCTAAGTCTGGCAACTTGAGGAAAACAAAAAGGCAAAGTGAGCAAAGGGCTGCATACCACTCCTACGTCCTCATCAGCCCTACAGGAGCGTCAGCTCGACCGGAAAGAACCCAGGCGCCAGTTGTTCGATTTTATTGTCTGAGCCACCCTTTGGACAACTGTTGAACTTGATACCAAAGCCACAATCAGAACGACCCTAAAGAAGGGAGGGCTAAGGTTGTTGGCTAGCTCAACTAGCTCGTCCCGGGGCTTAAACAAAAGATCTGGTACCGAACATTACCTCTTTTTGAGGGCAAGAAAAGGCAATCCTTCCAAAAGCTGCTGCATGGTCAACTGTGCCCTCTATGCCCTGCAGCTCCAGCTTACACTGAAAAGAAATAAGAAAGTGAGTTTATTTTTTGGGACAGGCTAGGTAATAAAAAAAAAAATTCAAACAATACTAGAGGAAAAAAGTAAAAACTACGTCTCCCTACTACTCTCACCGCAGAGCAACCAGTCAGCAGTTTCCTATGTATCCTTCTAGACATAGGACACGCATATACCTTTTTTTCTTACACACAAAGGAGCATAATTTACAAATTTTCTGTCTGTTATTGTTCTCCGATTAATTTACCATAGCAGTCTCATTCTTTCTGACAGCTGCATAGTACCATTCTGTGGATGAACCATAAATTACTCAGCTATTCCTCTAATCCACAGGACACTGAGGTCACGTTCTATACTTTGCTATCACAAACAATGCTGCAACAAACAACCCTGTACACATTTCTTTGTGCACACGTATGATGAATACATCTGTAAAATAAAATAAAGGAGTACACCTGCTAGGTCAAAGTGCAAGGATTAAATCAGGCTCAAATGCTAGGTTATTTAAAAAAAAAAAAGAAAGAAAATAGATTCTTATTATAGGATGAAGTCTTGTCTATATCTCTTCTGACTCAGCCATTTCACTCCTGAAAGGCTATATCCCCAAATATCAGTGAAGGTAATATCTGGGTGGTGAGGTTAGCAGCAGTTTTTATGTTCTTCTTTCTATTTATCTGTATAAATAGTGAATCACTGTGAAGAAACTATGGGAATGACCATCATGCTAACTTCATTTATAAGCTGAACTTGAAGTGATAGTTTAAGGTCTCTCACCTGGTTATCAGCATAGCCCAACAGAGCCCTTTGCTTCTCTTCATCTTTTTCATAAATATTCATTCCCAGCAGATTAGACCAGTAATTCAAGGACTTCTGAAGGTCAGACACTGCTAGAGTTACTTTTAATACAGGATCTGTAGGGAAATAAAATAGCAGGGATGGGCAGGTCAGTGCAGTGGAATAGAAAGACCAAAACAGGCTCAACCATGTATTATACGTAAGAATTTAGTTTATAAGAAAGGGATTTTAAGTCAGTATGAAAGGTCACATTATTCAATAAATGGCACTGTGACAACTGGCTTCTCATTTGGTGGGAAAAAGTTATACCTTCAAATTAAATGGCAAAATATAATGAAATCATGAAAATACAGCTGATGATTTACACAATTTTGGGGTGGAAAAAAGAAAATTTCCTTTTTAATCTGACAACAAACATGGAAAAACCGAGAAAAAAAAACCCACTAGGTTAATTACATGAAATGGAAAACTCCTTAACAACAACCCAAAAAAAAGACAGTTGCCCCTTGAACCACACAGGTTTGAACTGTGCTGGACCACTTACACACACAACTTTTTCAACAAATATATTGGAAAAGTTTTTGGAGATTCATGACAATTTGAAAAAAACATTTTCTTTTATCTAGCTTACTTTCTTGTAAAAATACAGTATATAATATACATAACCTATAAAATATGTATTAATCAACAGCTTATTATATTGGTAAGGCTTCCAATCAACAGTAGGTTATTAGTAGTTAAGTTTTTGGGGAATCAAGAGTTATACACAGTTTACACCTGTGCCAGGGGTCAGCACACCGAACCCCTGCGTTGCTCAAGGGACAAATGTACAATTAAAATTTTTTTAAGAGTTAAAAGTTTTATTAAAACACTTAACATTATTGGAAATTTTACACTGTAAAGTGACCTTTTGAAGAGCTGCCCCAAGTCTACATCTGTGTTAAATTCGTTTTTCTTCCATTTTCAATGCCTTCATCCCATTTGCTAGAAGAGCAATACCATCGCGAAGACAAGGTGCTTCTCACAGGTGCCTCTCCTTGGCAGACTGTTGTAATTTTCTCCATTTACTGAGAAATCTACAACTTCCAGACAACTGGGACCCCGGAGGGATGCAGGGGCAGGAATAGTAATAAGTGGATGAAACTACCCAGGAGTGAGGGATTCAAAAGAAGGATGGACACCTGCTAGACTCACAGACTTGACTATTTAACCACTCATGAATGAATGCCCCAGAGATATCTCCAAAGGACAAAAACGTCTTAGGATTATAGGGCTCTCCTTTACTTTTACATATGGAAACATTAACAGTAGGGGAAAAAATGTACACTGGAATTAGTGATGGGGGAGTTAAGTTTTAAAGTTAGTATATAAAGTGACAATCACCTATTAATAATCATAAAAATTCCTTAAATTGCCAGTGAGGTACAGAAAAACCATCTCTTAGTGAGTCCTAAAGTGCCAGTCTCACCTCCCACACTGGAACAGATCACTTCCTTTGGCTGAGCCCCTGATGAAAAGCAAGTAGCACTAAACACAACAATCAAGCCGGATGGGCGGAATTTGGGGCCTGAGGCAGACCAGTGGAGGAGAGGAGCACACGTCTCCCATCTCCGGTCTGCTCAGGAGCACGTGCTCACTGTGGGAAACAGCAGGCAGGACTGTCCTTGCGCCACCGGTATTTTTTTCTTGTTTAGCTTTTGTTTTCCTTTTGGCGAGCAGGTGGCAGAAGTGGCAGGAGTTATATACGTGTACGATGAGGGTGCCTCTGCAGTGAAGACACATCACACCCAGCTTCTTTCCTGCTCTCTGTGGCAGTCAGTGTGGGGGGCTCCTCGCTTCCATTGCACCCTCACTCACGAGGACAGCACTACAGTTCGGGAAACTGACCTCAGCTGGATGGATATGACTGCCTGGCCTAAGGACGATCCTGTTTCTCTCATCAGTGATTGGTTCTGGAGCAGGCATGTGCATCAAATTGGACCAGGAAGTTGGCTGGAAGATTCTAGGCAAGGTTTGCTCTTAAAAGAGAGTAACAGAAAGTCAGTCTCTCTCTCTCCTGCTAGAAGAGAATGTGGGAGCATGTAGCCCCATCTGCTACCGGCAGCCACCCTACAACCCTGAATCCTCAGAGCTCTCGGAGAAGTGAATCCTCATGGACAAGAGAAAGAGAGAAAATTTGGGCCCTTGATGCCACTGCTGAGCTGCTTAATCAGCTAACCCTTAAATCTTTCCTACCTACAGAACACCTGCTCTGCGAGCTAACAAGTTTTCTTATTGTTCAAGCTAATTTCAGTTGAGTTTTCTGTTATTCGCAACTGAAAGTATCCTCAACAGATGCATTACCAGTAGAACTGAACCAGTCTAGATCCCCTATAGTTAAACCCAAAAGTTCTAATACGGGAATATAATTTCTGAGAACAAATGGCTTGGGAAAGACACGTCATGCCAATATAAAACACTCCACAGGAGAAAAAAAGCCAGCTCCTCTCTCTTTCCACCAAAGACACCTTTAGACAGACTGCTTTTAGTAGTCCCAGTATAATTACCTGACTGAGGTGGACTGCAGTTCTGCAAATAGAACTTATATCCTCCTGGGGCCTCAGTTTCAAAAACACTTTCTGCAACCTCAGTGAGAGGCCACTCCAGTTTCCTGGCATTGCTGACGGCCTGGCTCGAGGCAAGTGTGATACCCTGTGACAAACAAAAGGACCACCCACATGCATAATCACACCAGATATTTTATAGAACAAGATACTGCAGCAAGACCCCACTGCCTGTACATCAACTCATCTAAGATTTAAACTGGCACTCAAAATTTTCTTCCAATGATTTTAAAGTAGGTTTTGGATGTTTTTCTCCTACAAAGATCACAAACTTTGTGAATTGTGGGACAAATTTAAATGGCAGAGAAGTTTGGTCCCTTTAATATTAATACCAAAGATAACCTCTCCTAATTTTAAAGATCTAGTCAAAGAAATCTTGACCTTACTGTGGCTTGCTGGCTGTATCTATTTAAGAGGTTTTGATTTTATTTTTGCCCTTTAAACAAAAAAATTTAAACCAACTATCAGGCATTGTTTAATCAAAATACCTAAAAATGTAAGGCACACTATGCCTTCTGATAAGGTCAGCCTCATTTCTAGCTTGGATTATCCTAAGAGCTTCTCTCTGTCTCAAGTCTTGTCAATCCATTATCCACTCTGCAGCCAGAGTAAACATTCTGAAACAGCCCACAATCTATTCGCATGGTGGCAACCCCACGTTGTTTTTCCTCTGCTTAAAACCCTCAAGGGCTCTTCATTTCACTCCGGGATAGCTTGTAATGGCCTGAAAGCCCCAACACAATCTGACCCCACGCCGTTTCGGACCCATCTCCTCCCACACTCCCCCGGCTCTCTCTATTCCAGCCACACCAGCCTCCTTACATTTTCTTGAACATGGCAGGCACTATTTGAGGGGCTTTTGCACAGGATATTCTCCTACCTGGAATGCTCTTCCCCAAGATATCCAGGCAGCTAGCCCCCTTATCTTTCAGAGCCTTTACTCAAATGTCCCCTCCTCACTGACACCTGCGCTCAACACCCTACTTAAAATTAAGACCAGTCATGTGCCCCACCCTCCCAACCCCTCTTACTTTGCTCTGTTCTTCCCTCATAATAGTGATCACCTTAAAAATAACATATTTATGATTTATTTATTTATTCTGTTTATTGTCAGGCCTTGGAGCCCTCACCTGCCAGGCACAGATTTTTGTCTGTTTTGTTCACTGGTTATCCAAAGTTCCTACAACAGTGCCTGGCACATAGCAGTCACTCAATATACATTTGTGGCATGACTGAACACTATTAACCAATAACAATGCATCAGTCATTTCACATGTTAATTAACATACATGTAAACTAAATCCCTAGATGTGAAACTGCAAGGTCAAAGGGTAAATGCATCAACTATTTTGAAATAGTGCCGAACTGAGGTTGTACCGATTTACGCGCTCGTTAATAATGCAGAAGAGTGGCGGTATTCCAGCACCCTTTCAGACACAGTGTGTTAACATGCTTTTTAATGTTTGCCAATCTGACAGGTGACAAATGGCAGCTTGGAGGGTGAATATCTTTTTCAATGTCTAAGAGACATTTCTAATTTCTGTGGGCTATCTGTTCAATGTTTTTGCTTTTTTTTTTAAGTTGTTGATCTTCTTTATAATATAATGGAGATTTTGACACATGTGGGATTTCTACATAACCTGTTTTTCTTTTTATTCCACAAACTGAGGCACATAGAAGGTACCTTTCCTCAGAGATATTTCACTAGTACAGCCCCTCAGGAACACCCACAGTGAAGCCGCCAGCGTCTTCTCCACCTACATGACCTCTAGTGCCGCACTCTCACCAATCAACAGCTGACTAGGGCTGGCTAAATGTTCCTGGGACCAAGATGGTCCTTTTTCTCTGATTTAAATTTGGAGAGTAAAGAAAAGAAAGACAAGGAGAAACAGGGAAACTCTCATTTATCCTCAATCACCAAATCCTATCAGCTCTACCTCCTGACCATCTAGATTCATCTAGATACACTTCTCTATCTCCCACTACTACGCTGTGTTATCCTGTGAGCTAGTTTCCTCACTTCCAGCCCCTTCCAACCCAATCTCCGTGCTCATTAGGTTAAGTCTTGCACACCACAAACATTGTGTCATTCCCCTGCTTAAAAACGGCTTTGTTTTGCTTTTAAAATAAAGTCTAAATGTCCCAGTATGATGTGACCCCAGCTCACTTCTCCAGCCCCAACAATTCCCACTCCCTTCCTCACACAGCAAGCTCTAGCCAGACTGTGCTACGCGTGATTCTGAGTGCTGTGCTCCCTCAGCTCCAGGCCTGCACACACACAAAGGCCGCTCATCTCACCCTCCCATCCCAAGCCCACTCACCTGGCTCAGACGTCCCTTCTGGGAAGCTTTCCCTCAACTCTTACCTCCTACCTGGAATGCTCTTCCCCAAGATACATGGAATGGCTGGGAATTCCTCCTAGGTGTTTCCACACCCCCTGTTCTCATCCCAATCTTAGTGCTTCTCACACTGTACTCTTGTCTCTTTATTTGTTCTCCCCACCAGACAGGAAACTCCTTAGGCCCAGGAACATGCTTCACCCTTTACTGTAGGACTTAAGGTACATGGACTTAATAAGGTACGCGACATATAGTAGGTCACAATAAATATCTGTTAAATGAATAAATCAGTGAGAGACATGGAGAGAAAAACAAATATACTAATAGATCAAATTTGAAAGTCCTTTCCATTTACAAAACACAGATATTAGATCCTCATAAAAACTTCCCTCTAGATACCATTATTTTAACATGAATTAAATAATGAGATCAAATGAAAATAATATGTAGCAAGATACATATTTGCTCAGAAGCTTCACTATAAAAATTAGTTACTCCTATCTTGCTATATATTTGGGCCTAGTGATGTTATATCTAGCATAGTAACTGCTGAATAAGTGATAGACACTGTAACAGGTACACAGTGCCTTGTTTTTGAATGAATGAGTGAATGAAACGTATGCAATGCCTTTCTATCCTTAAAACCTTTTCAGATTTTTCTCTGACTAGGCTCGACTATAATAGCCCAGTCCAATCATGACAGTCTATTAGAGAGGAAATATTTCTCTGGATGGTGATCAGGACCCAGCCAGACCAATGACACTGGCCCTTCTACCTCTCAAAGTTCAGTCATTCCCCTAGAGGAGTCTTGTCTTCCACACTGGAGAACACATTTTATCCTGAAGCCAGCACTGAGACAGGGTTGGTTTGTTTTAATAGAAAACATCATAAAACGAATCATTGAAGCCATCGATGCAGTGGTTCACGCCTAAAGCTGCCGCCATCATCTCAATAAAAGGCACCGCCAGAACCTGCTAGAACAGAATGGTTTTTACCATGAAGTCGTTTCCGAGCTTGTAGTCTCCAATGCCGTAATTGTAAGTCAGCTCTGCAACAAAATGGTCATCCTCAGGGCCAAAGCCCACCATTGTTTTACTCCACTTCCCATCATAAGGCCTAGAAAAATTAAAATGAATGAATCTAGTGACCACAGACAAAATCAGCCTCAGGCCTCCTCAAAGAACTACTGGGACAGACAGCACCTCTGATGCTCAAGTACCCGCGAAGAGATGAGCTCAGCGGGTGCTGGGAGCAGCTGTGCACAGTGCTCCCGGGCCCCGTCTCCAAAGGCTCCAAAGACCATCTGTCTGGCACTCTTTTCAAAGATTTGCTTACCTATTCTTTAAAGGAGGAGACAGAATCCTATGAAGATAGTTCTCCAACTTGAGTTAATTTTTTTTGCCTATCCATCAACAAGCATGCAGTTTCCATCTGGCCTCAGAATTTTCCAGTTTGCCATGGCTACTAAGCTTCAGAGATACTTGATAAGACATTTTGCTTCATCCAGAGGATATATACGTGTGTTCCTCACCTGGCCTCCCTAATTTAATGCCTCCTTAATTTATTTCATTGCCTTATACTCACTCGGAGAAACTGTCTTCTCTTCTCCAGGGATATTCAGAGCCTAAAGGAGATTTTAAGAAATAAGGTGTCATACCCATTACAGGCAGCTCTGCAGCCTTCTTCAAATTCCTCATGCCGCAGAACCTGGTAAGAGAATTAGAATCAGTTGTGAAGTTTTACTAGTACGGCACAAAGCATATTTAGCACAAACTGCCAAAACACAGACATCATCATTCATGAGCTTTACTTGTAAAACAAAGAAGGATAAATGAGTTTTATATCTTTCCCAAGCTAAGATTAATTGAGGAAAGGAAAAACAGCTGGATATTGAAGGTCAGGCAACCAAGCAAAGTTGTGAAATCTGTTTCGTTTGGGAAACAGGGCTGTGGAGTAAAAAAAAAAAAAAAAAAAAAAAAAGTATGGCCTTCAGCCTTAGAGAAGTCTGACCGGGGACTCTGGCCATGTCACTTGGCTGTGTGACTCTCAGGACACTGCTGAGGATCTGAGTGTCCTAATACGTCGTGAAAAAAATAATTTATTAAAGCATTTGATACAGAACCTAGTACACAGGAGGCTCTCGATGTGTTCATTTCTATTTTCCTTTTTGATTCCCTTACTACTGCTCCAGTTCAAGCTCCCATCACTTCTCTCACTGACTATTAAAAAGCATTTTTGCTGATCTCCTCCCTTAATGCCATCATAAAATTGTATCCATCAAACAGGTCTGATCACATCACTGCCCTGTTCTAAAATGTAAGAGAGCTTCCTAGTTACTGTGCATAAAGTCCAACCCTTTGCATAGTGTTCTAGATATTGTCAGAAGCAACCCATTTGTCCCAACCTATTTGTCCTGATATTCCACCTCCTTAACTTCAATGAAGTAATTTAATCTAAAGGCACAAAAAATAGTGATGTTTTCCAAACACACCTTATCTTGGCATTGGCTATTAGGTTTTTCCAGCATGCTCCTCCCTCTAATCTTGGTCTGTGGGAATTCTACCTATCTACAGAGGTCAACTCAAATGCAAGGACTCCATGAATGATTTCCTGATGACCCAGCTTGGAGTTCAATCTCTCCTGTTGCATTTTTATAATGGTAGCTAACACATAAAACAAGTATCAAATACCACAAATATAACAATGTGTTTAATCTTCACAACACATTAATCAATGAGGAAACATTAAGGGAGAGCTATGGTTTTTCTATCACTTATAAAATTTCAACTTGCTTTACTGTTAGCTCTATACAAATCTAACTCCCCCTTGCCCCCATCCCAGGTACTTTAATGGAGGGCAGATACCGGGGGTCATTTTCATCTTTGTCACCAAAATTCAACACAGCATCATGACACATGGATGGTATTTTTTAAATGACCGGTGAACTCAGGTAATTTCTTTCATGTCTTCTGCACTGTCTGCACTGTTCCACCTCTAAAGTCCTTGCTTATCAGGAGCTCCCAAATAGCTCCCTCCTGCGTTTGCCATCCAGGTGACCCCTACAGAACCACAGCTGCTCAGGGCTGGAGAGAGAGGCCGTTCCGAGTGCCGATGAGGGAAATGGGTTCTGATTTCACCCTTAGATCTGGACTGTTGGGAGGAGAGTCGGGACATTCACCCAGTGATAGAGGACCCCAAAGAGATGATTCAAACCTGCCCCGAGAGCAACAGAGCTCCAAATGTGCTTGTTATCCAAACCGAAAGGTTCCAAACCAGGAAAGACTGAATTGTTGTTCACTGGAAAAGTGAAATTTTTGTTTGTATCCTGTCTTTCCCACTAGACTGGAAAGTCCTTAGCGGCAGGAGCTCAGCAGGTATTTGTGAAGGAACTTAAATGAAAGAAAGTGCGTGGGCGGGTCTGTCGTTCGCGACTCGTAGTGGAAGCCCCCTTTCTAGTCCAACGAGCGACTCTTAACACTTCCAGAAGCCGAAGACGGGCCGGGGCTAAAGGGAGTCCCTGGCTAAGGTCGGACCCCGGGCTTCAGGCTGATTCACCGCCACAGCCCCCCCGCCTCCCCTCCCTCGGACCCGCGCAGCCCTGCGCCCGCCCCTCGCGGCCCCGAGGCACCTTCATCCCCAGGACGTCACGGTAGAAACGCGCCGTCTGGAAGCGGTTTCCCACTTTGAACACAAAGTGCAGAGCTCGACGAGCGGCCATAACTAGCGCACAGAGGCGCACCGCGCCGCACCGCCCGCAGAAGACGCACAGGATCGGCTACGTCACTGGTCGTCGCCGGCGCGCTGTCGTGACGCGACCGAAGCCTCAGGCAAGATGGCGGCGCTGGTGAAGGGTGTGGGCCGCGCCTCGCGACCGCTGCGGCCGGTGGTCCAGACTTGGGACCTGGGCGCGCGGCGCTGGGTCCGGGTGCTGCGGCGGAGCCCCGTGAAAGTGGTGTTGCCATCCGGACAGGTGGTGGGACGGAGGCCTGGTCCTGGGAAGCAGCCCTGCAAGGCGGCGGCCGAGGCCCGTCCTGAGTGGCGACCGAGGCAGCCGCTTCAGGCGCCCTCGTCCCCGACGCCCAGCACCCGCGAAGCATCGGGGCTTCGCTATGAAAAGGCTTTACCCGGGGACAGAAGGCTGAGGTGATGTGCTCCCGAGGCTTATCGAGTACTTAACGTTTCTCCTCCCGCCTCAGACCGGGACCGTAGCCTCTTCCCTCCAACTGGAGGGCTTCTTCCAGGACCAGTCGCTGGTTTTTATTATGCACGGAGAGGAGAATAAATGTCTTCCTTGGCGTTAGTTCGTTTCTGTCAAGTTCGTTCTGTTAGATCTAGGTGTCTCCGTAATAACGGTGTTGGTGATGATCTGTCTTGTTGTTTCCATCCACAGCAGCGTAATGACCATTGTTAAGTCCAGGCCATTTCGTGAAAAGAAAGGGAAGATCTTGCTGGAAGGTCGCAGGCTGATTGCAGATGCCCTCAAAGCTGGTGCCGTGCCAACAGTTTTCTTCTTCAGTCGGCTGGAATACATAAAGGAGCTGCCGATTGATAAACTGAAGGGTGTCAGCCTCATTAAGGTGAAATTTGAGGATATCAAGGACTGGTCCGACCTTGTAACGCCGCAAGGAATAATGGGTCAGTGGTTATACAGTGTGTCACTAGACACAGACCTAGGGTTACTCGTTCAGACCTCCCTTACAGCAGCAAATTTAGTTTAAACCAAATTCAGTAAGTTCTTGCCTAGCCTTTTCTTAAGACAGCTAGAAAAATACACTTCTCAGGTCTATGCATCTTACAGTATTTTTGGTGGAAAATGAAACCAATTTTTTGTTATCATTTGTATTATGGCTCTTTATAGTGTCTAAGAATAGCTACTCTTCTCAAACCCTGTATTTTAGGTCACTTCTTCAACCTTTAACATCCAACTAAAAATTAGAAAAATGTTGTCAAAATATTTAGTCCTCCATTCCCACAAAGCCTCTGCTAGTGTGGTGACACCTAGCTATCACTGACTTACTCGAGAAGCAGGTCTGAGCAGTAAGCTGCAACTTATTGCCATGTTTAGCCCATTGAACAGGAAACCTTGTCTTCATTTGGTTGAATCTAAAGATTCTAATAGACTGTGATGTCTGTTAGCACTTGAAAGTGTTTTTTCTAAACATGGAAAGACTAAATTCTTTGTACCTTTTTGACATTGGAGTTCTACTTAAGATTTGAGAACTGAATGGCAGTATGTGTAGAGGTTTCTCTCAGATAGAAAGGGACAGTTGGGGAAGGGAGGAGTTATCGTCAAGATTCTAATGTTTAGGCCGCGGCCTCTCATATCAGTTGTGCACGTGTATTCCCTGCAGTGGGCTCTCTGTGCATCTATTAGTTGGGAGAGGAAATTCTGGGGACCATCTCTTGTTTCTATAACCCTCCTGTGTTCAGAACTCTCCCTTAGGGTTGGGACTTGGGCTACCAAAGTCCTTCACTCAAAGTAACTGTAGTCTCATTAGCTGCACCTCTCTAATCCCTACTCCATGCTACAGTGACAATACCTCTCACTTTTACCAGGCTTCCACTTGGGCATGTGTGCTAATAGTGGCCAGCCTGTCCTGGGCTTCTGTAGCCCCCTTCATCATTATGACTGTTTTCATCAGTTCATGGCTTTTAAAAATACATATTATTTAGCTTATCCTAATTATGTTTTATTTCAGATTTGAGGAGTGTAAAGGGCTAAATAGGTAAGATCTAGCAAAACCTGTCAGATTTCAAGCACATATATAAAATCCAGTAATGTAAGTGAGGCCTCTAGATGGAGACACTACTCATCATAGCCATTCAACTGGAACTTAAAGGACTTCCAGTGGGGCCCCTGACCCACTGAATGGGCCTGGGGCTATCTGACTTTAAGTGCAAGATCTTTTTTATGGCACAGATGCCTGAATCCTTTCCACTGCCATCATTGATGGTTAGGGACATGTATTTGTGTGTTCTTGGTGTGAGTAACCTGGAATAGCCTGTGGGAGGGCAGTGTGGCAGTATCTGTCAGCATTAAGAGTGCACAGACACCATCTGTCCATTTCACTTACAGGTGTTTTGCTAGGGAAATATTTTGACATTATGTACACAGAGTCATACAGGGATGTTCCATACAGGGTTGTTTATAATAGGGAAAACGTGAAAATAATCTGAAAGTCAGTTGGGGAAGAGCTGAGTGAATGTGGTGTATTCATGTTGCAGAATAACATGGAGCAGTTAAAAGAATCAAGTAGCTCTGTACTGACATGGTAAATTCTCTAAGTCATGTTATACAGAATAATACAGAGTATGATTTTGTGTAAAAGACAGAAGCACCTGTATGTGGGCAGATGTACATGGATGCAGGCAGGTGCATGGAACAAGATCTGAAAGGACACACTTCAGGATTAAAAACAGTCGGTGTGGCCGGGGCTCACTGGTAGGACTTTGGATTTTTGCAGTCAGAATGTATGTATGTGTTACTTACGTAATTCAGAAGAAAGAATGCTAAGTAAGTTGGCTCCCATGCCTGCATCAGACAAGTAAACTGCCTGTTTGGTTTCCTCAGGGATTTTTGTCAAACCTGACCATGAGAAGATAACATACCCAGAGACTCAGCTCTGCCATTCACTGCCCCTGTTGTTGATCTGTGATAACCTCCGCGACCCTGGGAACCTGGGCACAGTCCTGAGATCTGCTGCAGGAGCAGGCTGCAGCAAAGTACTGCTCACCAAAGGTAAGAGCCCTGGGCACGGCTTGGGTAGGGAGGGTGGTGGCCCTTTGGCATATGTGGATGTGAGTCTTGGATCTGCCCTTTATTCGCTGTATGTCCCTGAGCAGTATTTGGGGTGTCAGCTTCCTCATCTATAAAATGCACGTAACAGAATCTATAGGGTTTTCTGAGGATTAAGCGAGGTGATGCATTTAAGTACTTAGCATTGTGTCTAGCACAGAGTAAGTAATTTGGTAAATGTTGAATGTCTTTTAAAATTATTTTGACACCTAAGTTATTAAATATAAAGAATTTAAAATCAATCAGGGAAAGAAATAGATGCCAGTTTTAACACTTGCTTTCAAGTCCTTTATTTAATGGTCTTGAGTTCCCAAGTTGTTGGGCATATGAGACCCTTCTAGTTCTTGACATTCTGAATCCTATGAAGGGAATGGTGTTAACAGGGTGTGATTATGAAGTCATGACATGTTCCATTAGCCTCAAAATGGGTCAAACACTGCACACACACGTTTTCCTCAGTACATTTTTGCCTCTTCTCCACAGAAATGGGGGATAATAAGCCTGGTTCTCAATAGACTTGCCTAACAGTTGGGACATTCCTAGAATGCCTATTACAACTTGGGAGGAGGGTGGGAGGGAGAATCATTCCTCGGAGACCCTCAAGCTCCCATTCAGTGTAAACGAATAGAGGCACCCATTGCCAAGACTCACTTCAGTTGCTCTTTCTAACTCTTCCTCCCAGTCACACCTCCTTGGAGTGCATTCCTCTGCCAGCGTGCGAGCAAGGTGCCGGGGCTCCGTCTTTAGAGCCCCACTCCCCCGCCCCGTCGTCGAGCGCTCTGAGAGCAGGTCTGCTTTGGGAAGTGTCCCTGTGCCATCCTAGTGGCGTGGCTTCCCCATGGACGCTCTTGGCTGGCATGTAAGAGGCAGAGTAAGGGACACTTTCTGTGGTTACCTGTGTGGAGGGCAGTGGGGTGAGGGGCCTTTTGTCTTATTCTTTTCTGTCCCTCCCTTGCCCAGCCTCTTGGCCTCCTGCCCAAGTCCCATCTCTGGTTCCCTGCAGGAACTGGGGAAGCCCGTGGTGGGCGACATGTGTGAGCAGTGCCATGTTCTTCATATCTTACTTCCCTTTTTGAATTTGGTGTGTCTATCTGATCTGTCCTGAGGTTTGGCAGATTGATTTTTAAAATACCTTGTCGTGAGGAGGCTTATGCTAACAGGTCAGGGGAGGGTGGTCGGTGTTTTGTGCCCTGGTCCTGCTGTCTGTCTCAGCCCGTGGTCGCAGGAAAGGCCAAGTGTATGCCGGTGGGTAGAGGTGGTTGGGGAAGAACAGTTCTTTGAACTTCCTCACTGCAGTGTGAGAGGAGGGGCTGTGGGTGACAGGGCTGTTGCCTGCTTCCCCTGCATTACCGGAATTGCCTCCGCTCTGATTTCCCATCTCTAGTGTCTTCCCTGCTGCCAGCCAGATCCAACATTGAAGCCACATGGGTCTTTCTAAGACAAATTCTGTCTCTACTTTGCTTAAATCCTTCCGTGGCATTGCATTGTCTTCTGGGTGAAATCCTAAACTCAGCCTGGCACACCTGGTCCTCACCTGCCTCCTTCTTACCTCCCATCATGCCCCCACCCATTAATTGCCCTGATCACCTTACTTAGAGTTCTCGGACTGTGGCACTTTCCCCCTTTCTGTAACTTTGTCCTCTGCGTGGGCCTTTCTTTGACAGGATACTCCTGTCCTTCAAGATCCAGTTCAACGCCATGTTCTCCTGGATGTTTTTCCCGCTAGCCCTGCTTTGTGTAAGGGGTTCATGCTTCCGTTGCATCGGTTATTACTGTATTGCATCTCACCTGCGTAAGCACCGTCCCAGTGCCACTGCCTGCTGTACCGTGAGCCCCTCCAGGTCGGGGGCTTTGCTGCTCTATTTCCTACACAGTGCCTGGCACACGGGCATGGTGAATAGTGAAGGGATGAATAAAACCTGTTTCAGCACTAGCAGGAAGTAACCCTATAACCCCTTTACTGGACACTGCCATAAGGGGGGAGGCCGAGGTCCCAGCTCTCGGAGGCTACAGGAGGATGTTTTTTGCTTCATCTCCTGATTCAGAATTAATGTGATTTACTCCAAAGTCCCTTTATCTGGGAAGGTTTATAATCTTAATTGGATCCTGTCTTTTATTTTTTAGGCTGCGTGGATGCCTGGGAGCCCAAAGTTCTGCGGGCAGGTATGGGCGCACATTTCCAGGTGCCCATCATCAACAATCTGGACTGGGAGACGGTGCCCAGCTACCTGCCCGATGACACCCGGGTCTATGTGGCTGACAACTGTGGCCTTTATACTCAGGCCCAGATGTCTGGTAAAGCCAGTAACCATGGCTGGGTATGTGACCAACGGCTCTCTAAGTTGCACAAGTATGAGGAGGAAGAGGAGGAGGACCAAGAAACTGGAGCCCGTAAAGACTGGCTTCCTGATCTTGAGGTCCAGAGTTACGACTTGGACTGGACAGAGGCACCAGCAGCCGTGGTGATAGGTGGGGAGACCCACGGGGTGAGCCTGGAGTCCCTGCAGTTGGCCGAGAGCACTGGGGGCAGGAGGCTGCTGATCCCCGTCGTGCCTGGCGTCGACAGCCTCAACTCAGCCATGGCTGCAAGCATCCTGCTATTTGAAGGGAAAAGACAGCTGCGGGTAAGGGCAGAACACTTGAGCAGGGACAGGAGTTACCACTGAGAGGGGACGGGGCAGGAGTCCTCGGTTTGAGGTTGTCTCCAGCTCCTCTGCATTGTTAGGAGTCGGGCAGAGCCGGTGCCTGGCTTCCAAGGCCGTGTTCAGGAGGCAGGTGGTGGGCATGATGCTGTTACCTGGTTATTAGAAAAATAGGAATTTCCATTCATTTTGCTTATCCTCAGCATTCTTCCTGAGATCTCCCATCTCCCCCCATGTTTTAGTGTGTGTGTGTGTGTGTGTGCACATGCATGCATATATCTTTATACATACATATATATACACATGTGAATGTGACAATAGATGAGCCACATAGCTTTATATTCTATATTTTTAAGAATTGTCTGCCAACGAGCATTTTTGTGCCCAGAAAGTTCTGGAAGGCATCATCTTGGGCAGGAAGGACCATCCCCTTTACAGCTAGCGGAGTCATGGAGCACTGGGTATAGGCCAGGCCCAGTAACTCACTCCTGATCCCGGGTCAGTGGAAAATTGAAGTGTAGACCAGATTACATTAAGAAGTTTTATTTCGGCGGGTTTCACTGTCTGTCTTTGATCTCTGGCTCAGTGACGAGGTCACCACGAGGAGGCCAGTGGCTCAGGAGGCGGGGCTCCGAGTGGCGGCGTCCCAGAGCTCGCTCTCCTTTCGGCTCAGCTCCACCTGTCTCTGTGATCGCTCGTTCAGGCCTTGACTTAAACAGCCATTGTTTATGTAAAACACGATTTCTTTTCCCATCTCTGGGGAAACAGCTGCTGGAAACAGCTTAATTCAGTAGATGGCATTCTTCCTTCTTAGCACCTCTGCAGATGTCTTTTTGGGGACTCTTTGTTCAGAAATGGAGGGAAGAGTTTTAAAATCTAAGTTTAATCCTGCATCTGCCAGGAAAGCCTCACCCTTTCTTCTAGCTTCCTGCTGTTACTCCTACTGTATGTAACACTTCTGGTTAAATGTAATGACTTGAGGGACATATTTACATTAATCCCCCTCCTGCATAGCTGAGCAGAACTTTTAGGAAAATGCCAGCGTTGCTGGGCGCCATGTGAATAGAGGGCTCCTGTGAGAGAGGAGGGGCTGGGGTTCTGGGTTGAGAGCCTGGGGCCCTTGTGCCCGCAGCACTGCAGCACAATCCTGCTGTTCTCTTAACCCCAGGGACTGGGCACGCTGGAGCCTTGCTTACCAGGTGCCCACGGGATGTAGCTGGGGACACGAGGACAAATGCAGATGGCAATCAGTGTGTGTGTGAGGCACCGTGGGAAGTGCGCGGGTGGGACTGGCGCATGGGACTTCACTTCAAGCAGGGCTCTGCAACCACAGAGATACGGTTGGAGTGGAGGATGGCGCTGCCAGTGCAGTTTCACATCCCTCTTGTACGGTGGCTCCTGTATTCATTGGGGTTGCTTGGGAGCCCTTCAGCTGCTCAGTCCAGGGAGGCCCAGTGAGTTGTGGCATGCGCTCTCCCGGCTCCCTAGTAGAGTTTCCTCAAGAGAATCAAAGATCAAGCGTGACTTGAACCCCAATGGAGGCAGAGTGCAGTTGCTTTGATACTTTTGAGGGAGGGAACAGTCTCTTCCCAGCCAGAACCGCTGCTCTGGTGCCCCACTCCCTGCCCAGGCCCCACACGTTTGTTGTAAGTGGCCCTTACCGCAGTTCTTGAAATACTGCATCCCCTGTCAGCATTAGAAAGTAGAAAAGCTCACAGCCTTTAAACTGTGCTGAGCCCATGAAGGCTGGGGCCTGCTCTGCCAGCCTCACAGAGCCATAGTGCCTGTTAGACCAGCTGGCTCAGTCTGGGAGGCAGCCCAGAGCACTGACTCACCCAAGTCTATTGACATTCGGTCTCGACACCTTGGCAGAGTGCTAAACAAACAGAAGTCTCTGAAAGGAAGCTCATGCCTTTCCACCACCAAACCAGTCTCCTGCAACTTTTTTCTCTGGGTTATTGTTCCTGTTGGATTTGGTTACAAAATAAAAATCAGTGAAAAAACAATTGTCCTGTACCTTGTCCTTGTTCAGAAAAACAAAGCAATACAAACAGTATACCTGACATGTGATTATAAGCCTGCTTTATCATCCTGGGTGTAAAAGAAAATTTGCATCCCATTCATTTTATACTTTTGTGTCATTGTGGGTGTAAGTTAGAGGGGAGACAAATGTTCCTTTTAGGTGACTACAAGGGAAGCAAGTGGCGGTGAAGTGCTTGTTTTCTGAGCGATATTAGAAAACTGCTAGTTTGAAATCTTTACTTAGAGGCCAATGTCTTGTCACCATTTTCCCAGGAAATAGGAGTAAGAACTGAATGTGAAACACGCTGAAAGTCAGAAGGTTGGCCACGCCGCCCCTGCCTTTGTGTTGAGCGTAGCTGTGATGGGGATCTCTGCCACGAGGGGGCAGCCACGCCTCAAAACCACTGGCAGTCGTGAAAGGGAGGGGTCAGGATTTTTCCTGGATTTCCACTACAGAGGGCATTTTGCAAGCCGTTGTCGCCCAGAGGTGCTGAAGTTGGAGACCCATCCAGCTTGTCACTCTCGGTAGAACCGGAAGTATAGGAGGATGTTGGTCCAGAAATTGAGGAACATGAACGGAAATGGGAAGTGGTACAGCGGGAAAACCTAGCACTTTTCCCTTTGAGTGGAGCCTCCTGGGAAAGCAGCTTCTGGCAAATGCTTAAGGCTCCACGCACCTGCACTCACACTGGGAACCCACTGCCTCGCCCTTGGCTTGGCACCGCAGGACACGGAGAGCTGAAGTCTTCCCTTCCCCCAGAGGCCCAGAGGATAAACAAACCCCTGGGACCGCGCCCCATGGTTAACAGCAACACTAGATGTCACCATCCACCCTGGGCTGCTTTCAACTACACTTCTGCCATTCTGCCACACGAAGACCCCAGAAGCCACCTTGCCCAGGGATCCGTGGCTAGTGCTGAAAATGACCAGTTGCCCTGCAAGGCCTGGGGCTCCCCTCTCAGCCAAGCTGCCTCTGCCCCCGTGCAAGAGTGGACCCGGCTCACTCACCTTATATTTTGGTTTTTGGAAACACTCTACATGTAATGTAGACACCTATAAACTCCAAGATCTTATTTTCCGTTTTCATCAGTGAGTTCACAGAGGCAGCAAGCTAGGAGCCAAATTATGCGTGAGTCGACTCACTGCTCTGGGTGACCTGATGTCTGACCTAAGTTGCCAGCGTTCCACCGGAGCAGCTGGAACCACGAGCAGCAGCTGGAACCGCGAGCAGCTGCAGGCCGTCCTTGCTGAAAGCCCCAGGGAGCCCGGGCCGATGCTCAAGGCCAAGTACGGCTGAGAACGTGACTACACTCTGGATACCAGTTCTCCTCTTACTACTTTTGTAAAAAAGAGCTACTTTTGACCGCTGAGGCCATCACCAAAGCTGCTGCTTCATTAAGTGCAAGAAGGGAGCAAGGTTGGGGGGAAGACCTGGCTGCAGGAGGGTCTGGCCTCCCAGCTTGCGTGCCCCTCTGAGGGGAAGGGGAGCAGAGTGGCTCTTGACTGGTTGGGGACTTAACATATCCTGATGTCCAGAGATTCATTTTTTTTTTT